>JAWWUD010000021.1:1200000-1549495 GCA_033964015.1 Scolanthus callimorphus | reverse complement strand
CCCCCCCCCCCCCCCCCCCCCCCCCCCCCCCCCCCCCAGCCTTCTGAAATTCCTGGATCCAAACCTGTTTAGCATGTCAAATCAACAGTGCTTGATACCGTAGATACCCAGGGAAGGTACCAGTGAGGTACTACAACCTGATACTTAGATCCAGTGGTTATTTTCTTGTACAAATAATGGATACCCGATTTTATTGATATAGATAACAATTGAGAGATAAACATTTTAAGGAAATTGAAAGAGATGGTGTCTTCTGGGTACTGCACCCCCTTAAACTTTTTTAAGTGCTGTATGCATGTATGACCTTCCCTAACTAAGGTATGATTTCAACTGATTACACTTTTTGGGACTTTATGAACCTAATGTTGCAAATTGTATGAGGTAGTCAGTACATGAAAATACTGTATGTAGGTATTTACCTTCTAACTTAAGCATGTTGTCGTGCAGAGGACCAAGATCAACAAATCCCACCAGGTGATGTTTTCCACCTCTAACAACCATTTCAACATTTTCCTGCACATTGTAAATCAAGCACTGCTTTAGTATTATACCTATTAAAGTTGGAATTTAAACCTTACAACACTGCATGCAATGCTTGTAATAATAAAAAAAATTAAGAATTTTGACTTTTATCAATAATTTTTGTGTTTAAAAATGGGATTTCACAGAGGTAGAAAGAGGTAGTCATTTTAAGTTGCAATTGCGCCACCATTATGAGGCAACAGGCCTTTGAATCCAACTTTTGTGAGGGACATCTGAGTTGGTTATTTTATACTCTCTGCATTCTTGTATAGTATGTTACTTGTATAGTTACACTGGAAACCATAAGGTTATAATATAAATAATGGTGTCTCACATAAACTGCCTACTAAAACTGTTGAGAAAAATGAGAAGATGAACATTATAGTCTGCGAATACCAGACTACCAGCTATTTAAAAGTATGAGTCTCCAGGGAGAGACTATTGTGTGAATGTTAACTGCTTGCCACCTCAATCTTCATCTCGTCAAAAACAAGACCACCCCAGTAGTCACAGTCTCCAAGGTTTTTCTGTACAGCTTGCTCGTGACACCACTCGATGATGTGTCTGTTCCACCCAGGCTTTTCTTCGCGTTTATTCTTGTGATACCTAAAGGAAGGTTAATTATTTCATTCAAATGTCCCAATGTCCCATATGCATGAATAAGAAACTAGACTAAAGAAATAATAATTGGCAGGGGTAGGGTGACCACGACAGCAATAGCCAGTTACTGTGGGCCCGTTTTCAATATGACACGAGTAGCCTGTGACGTACCTGATAGTGCGGTTACTTGGCAGACAAATGAATTGCCGCAGAGGATCAAGAACGTTGGGATTTTTGCAGTAGAGCTTGATGCAGAGCTGCATTATTCTTTAAATATACACACTGCAAAAACAGCACTTTGGCTCATGAGTTACCATTACTCAGAAAAATGAGTAATGGTTTCTATTACTCAATATTGTGAGTAATCATTACTCAGAATATTGTATATGTATATAACTCAAATAGATGAGTGATTATCACTCCTGGCATGAGTAATGGTCTGTTTGTTACTCATGAATGAGCAACAGCTACTCTTGTATCTGCCAAATGATTCACGCAAATACAAGGGACAAGAGGTACTTTTGACATAACATGATCATTTATTCAACAATTACAAAGGATTCCACATAACATACTGTACAATTAAATACAAAGCACCCTTCTCTTTCGGATGACACTCACAGGGTAGACAGTATAATTAGAAAGAGCAGCCTGAAACTCCAGCCTTAATATAACAAAGATAATTTTCATGCTTTCCAGGAATGATCATAAATAGGAATGTTTTGTTTTACACATTGTCATTCCATATTTTCTTAAAGATTACGTAATATTGTAAAGTGCCACTATACTAGAAATGTCACTGTTACATATGATATCGTCCTGGCTCCCCAGGTTGCCTCACAAATATCACCTACGTCAGGGGCGGAAACAGAGGGGGTGGATTGGGTGGATATCCCCCTTTTTGGGTAAAAAGTCTAAATGAATAAAGTCTCAAGCTCACATATTAGATAGTTTAGGGGGCTGAATACAGCAAACCGTTTTTGTAAAAGCATATTCCGTCTTCATTCCAAGCCCCCCCCCCCCCCCCCCGAGAACTTGGTCGCCTCCTCCTATCCACCCCCTTCAGCGGCGTAGCCAGGAATTTGAAGGGGGGGGGGGGGGGGGGAGGAGTGAAAACATGGGATGAAAATGCTCAAATTTTCTCCAGCAAATATAGTAAATGTATGGGAAAATTTTCGAGAAAGGGGGGGGGGGGGGGGCTGGACCCCCCTGGCTACGCCCTGCCCTTTTTTAAATCCTGGATCGGCCACTGTACGTGCCAAAGCAGTAAAAAAAAAAGCCTAAAATACAAGGCGCTCAAAATTTATATTGAGAAATGTATATCAGAACATTCTTTATTTTATGAAGACTGATGACTGGGGAGGTTACTCCCATTGTTAGCAGGGAATGGGTGTGGTTATTTTTGGGCTCAGCACAACCCATTTGGTACCTTTAGGGGTTAAATAACATTTTACTGACAAGCATCCCTGTCCCCAATAAAATATGAGAGTAACGCCTAAGATGTTGGATGATAACATCTTGCACCTAGCATTGGGCAATTCCAGAAAATATATGTATGCCCACCAAGGGCGACACAATTTTGTGCCCCAGACCCCCCACAACCTCATGCACTGACAATTTCCAAAATGGCTACCCCACCTACCCTGTGCATGGTATAACTCCGGAGAGCTACCCCACCCATTCAGAATTTCTAAATGCCGCCCGTCCTGGGGGTACATATATTTTCTGGAATTGCTCATTAGGGATTCTATGTTGACAAGCTGGCTAATCTTTCATGTAGTGTACTCTGTAACGTAGTACTACGTAATCATGATTGGCATTCTCTCCAAAGCCACGGTGTACATCCAAAGGGTGGAAATCGATAAGATTTGCTTGACTGGCATAACAACTATCATCAGAGATAGTGACCTTGTATGCATTCAGATGTTCAACTAGACCTTGATTTTGGTACTTCAAACATCTAAAGATAACAACTCTGCTATCTACTATGAACACTTCATCAATTTTCCCAACACTGGATTACCATGGTGCAGTGACAACACCAAAATGTTGTTTTTCTTGTACCATGTTCCATATACCTTTACCCAAGCAGTCCTGTGAAATATGTAAAAAAAAATGTTATAAGTTTTAAGGATGTATGCATATTGATAGATTCCTGGCTTTTCATTGTTTTCAAAGTCCTGGTGGGACCTAGCAGGGCCAGGATCCTTATCCTGAAAATGAACCGTGTGTTCAAAATCTACACCCCACTGATGAGGGCCTCTGCAATTCCAGTATGGGTTACTCTTTAGTGAATTCCAGGGTGGTAATAAAGTAATTAACCGGAATTCCAGGGTTGGTGGGGCCAACCCAGAATTTCCATAGGAAATTGGAATTATTATATTGTTTCACAGTCGACTGATACGACAAACAAGACTATATTGAAACCAGGCTTAACTGAAACAGGGATCCTCAAAAGAGGGTTTTAGAGTTTGATTGCTACGCTGCTGAACCAACAACACTGCTTTTTGTACTTCACCCGCTTCAAATTTTCCTGGCAGTCTTCATACTATGTATTTCACCTCATTCAAATTTCCCTGCACCCCTCCCCCCTAAATAGCATAGCTTGCACTGAAAACAGTGATTCTCTTCGCCTGCATGATTAAAAAGCTATGCCTAACCTCACAACTGTACTGTCATCATGAATATGTGGAGCCAAATCTTGGAAAGCATCCCCAAGTCCAGCCTCACCGACTGTAGTCTTTTTGCCTGTAACAGAAAACAGTCTGATCAGTTAGCTGATATTTTCATTTATAATTTTGTGGGAGCATAAACTCAGGATCCAGATTACTTTTGTGAGCAAAATCTAAGCTATTGAAGGAGTACTATACATATTTTCTTATTGTGTCTTGCCTCAAGTGTGGTACTTAAGCAATGGCATTTAACAGACCTCTTTGGCTATGCACGCAAATTGCCCAAACCATGTGATGCTTTTAAATACATCAAGAAAAATCCTTTGCCCTTATGAACGTTTTTCAGCATTTTCAAAAACTAAATACTTGGGAGCTTTGCACCACTTTGCATGTTGATTAGATAGAGAAGACATACCTGGCCCAACCTCCAAGTGGATCCTAAGAAAGTTCCCAGCAGAGCTCTGGAGGAGGTAGCTTTGCAACAACTGATGTCTTTTTGCAAGGGAATAGGTTATATTTTTAAAGTTGTTCACTTTGTTGACAAGCCTCTTGAAGTAGTTGTGCTTGGCCTCGAATCGCATTGCCCAGTTTCTGACAAGAGGCCCACGCCTACATTAAAATATGATTCTGTTAATGTAGATGAAGATAAAGATAGGTATGGGAAGATCATTTTGATGGGGCTGGACCCAGAATGCACATTCCCTTTGTGTGGCTGAAACATGGTCCACACAATAATCCTATGTCTGTTTGGTAAACAAGCAGTTTTTTATAGGCCATAAGGCCCATTTGGATGAGGTGGGCTGACTAGCAAGGATGAAACTCAAACTGTGACAGGCTTAATGATCCTTGAGCTTATAATAATATGAGCTTGATTACAGCTAGCCTGCCTCATATAAATGGGCCCATTTCTCCAAACACCCAATAATTCTTGGGCCAGAAAACTTGGTATGTTTTTCGCTTTCTTTACTGGTTTTGCTTGTCTTGGACTTCCGATATTGATATTTCTTGCATTTTGTAATTCTTATATAATAATAATAACAATTGATTATGGCCATAAGATCTACCACAACATTTCAAGAATTTTCCATTGTTTTTTGTCCCAGTGGTAAAAGAGGTAAAGCCTCTTTGAGTGTTCAAATTTTGATATCTCATGAGTGAGGGCAGAGTGGCCAGATAGGCCAAATAGGCTTTTATAAGGTTTTAGAGGTCTGAGAATCTAGGTGTTTTGATAAATGGATGGCCCCTTCCAATAAGCAAGTTTTATATTGCACTGACCTTATTATGAACCTGGGATAATGGACCATGAAGTGCTGCTTGGGAATCATTGGACGATGTGGATGAAGCCTTTTGAACTCATAGAGGTAATCCTCAATCAATACTTCTAGGTAAGCTGCTAAACGAACACTTGAGGTGGGGGCAAAAACAATTTCTTCTATGTGGAGTAACCTAAGGTAATTTTCCCAGCAGTCATCTTGGTTTTCAGGTATTAAGTCACCTATGAGGAGGGGCAGCAGTCTTGATAGACACCACATCTGTGCCGCTGCAATTTTAATCAAAATAGGCAAATATTATTGACAAAAGCTGTCTAACTGTCCAAGTAGTACATGTTTGCACTATATTTCAAACATTTTCCAAGCAGAGTCAGTTATGGGACAGGTGAGACAGGTTTAAATGGAAGCTTCAATTGTCTGGATGCTGTCTATTATGGTATCTGCATAGGTATTGGAATTGAATTATTTACATGCTCTTTTCATGCCCTTTTCAATAAATCAAATTTGTGACCTGCAGTTTTGATAATACACTATTTGACTGACCTGACTGACTTAATGACGCACTGTCATTGCCAGCTGTTATGGCTTGCTGCTTGATTGGGCTGGGCTTGTTGCGTCCATCTGCCATCCCAAAGTTGAAGTGATTGATTCTTCTATTGAGATCCTCCAGAGTAAAGTATTTATCCTCACTAATGAACTTTTTCAGTAGTAGTTTGACTTGTAGTGGCAGCACCCCTTCCAGCTGATCATGCATAATATCAGGATCCAACCCATCTACCACATTGAAATACTTAGTTTCATTAAGGATTGACTTCCTTTTAATTCCATATGTGGTAGAAAGAGTTGGATCCTGCCGAACTAAGTGGGCATGACGGTTGTACATGTCTTCTGTTCTAAGTTGATATTGGTCTTCTGAAAACTAAAAAGAAAATAATAATAAATGAATGTACTTCTTAGCATTTAATGATCACTTTATAAAAGTTTGCAATGCTTGCCTGGCTGCATGCCATTATCAAGAGTTTACCACTATTTAGTCTTTCTCACTGTTAGTGCTTTGCCCCCACTTGCATGTTTATTGCTTTCCCTCCTTTGTTGGTGGATGGAGAGGTTACATTAGCATGAATTGTTGTTGGATAAACAACTTTGCATTGTAAAATGGAAACTGGCAGTTTAGAAAGGAACTTTGTTGGGGTGGTGACCTCTACAGCAGCCCTGTGCAGGCCTTCTCTTAGTTTGACCAATCAGATATCAGATGGAATTTTATCTTTCTGAACTGAGCAGCTCGTCTCTCTCTTAACCAATCAGAGGTCTTAGATTTGAAAGGTGATATTGCTACATAAATGGATCACCATTCATGCGTGAAAATTGTGGTTTATTGCTTTCGACACTCTTCAAAATGTCAACGCTTTGTCTGTCTTTCTACAATAAGGTATTTTAAGATACAGTAAATTGGCGGGATAATTTGTGCCGCCTTTTAGTATAAAGTGATTCGTGTTGTACGCTATATGAACGGCTTTTAAAGTTTATAAAAATAGTTTCTATTAAGGATGCAAATGCATTTAATATAAATATGTAAGTGCGTTGTTAAAAACGCTAGAAAAGATTTACCTGTAAGGCCAAATCATTCCTGTTGTTGTCGGATTGCTTTCCCAAGCTCCTTCTCTATCTCTGAGACGAAACTTCTCCTTTTCTTTGCTGGGACTAGTCCGAAACGAACAGCATAACTTCCAAAAACGATACATGATGGTGTTTGCTCCCTGTGATATCGATATTTCATCAGATCACAATGCTTTAGTGAATCTGAACCAGGGCTTCATGATCCATCGACTCGTGGCACTCGAAGATGCGGCGCTACAAAGAAATGCTGGGTCACGAAGAACTTGTAAAGCTGATATGGGACAAGTCAGAGCAGTCCTGTTCCTGTGATAGCCAATCAGCGCACGTGTCGTGAGATAAAGATCAGTATTGTGTTGAATCTAAAACTCACATGGCACTGAGAATGCGTGCTTTTCAAATGGCTTCTGTTATACTATAGATGCTGAGACGTTCTTCCGTAGGATGCATTTGAAATAGGCCCTTAACATTTTAGAAGCGAGAAACATCTTCCAGTTTCGGCGCTAGATCATACTAGATCATGAAGCACAGTCAAGGGCAGCGCAGTTCTTCTCTACGAGAGCCAATCAAAGCACAAAACATATAACAAACACATCATCTTGTTTGCAGTGGAAAGGACACCAAAAGCAAAGCTAGTTGGAGAGCCTTCTCCTGAGAAAAAAAATATTTACGCCTTTTATCAATAAAATTTTGCACTCCTACAGTGGGACAAAAGCCGAAACAAATTGAGAAAGAACGACTCTTTGTGGAGGCACGCGCAACTCTGCTCCACTTACAACCAATCACCGGTCTTATTATCGATCGAACCGCTATCACGTTCCACGAGGTTATTACTAAAACGGATGATAAGTTTGCCATGAAATAAAGATTATTTTATTCTAGATTTCCAGACTAGCTCACTCTCTGATATTTTGTTGTACTGTAATACTCGCCTTATTGTGCATGTTTGAAACGCCGTCCAAACGCGAATCTGTAATTTTCTGGTTTCAGGCCGAGCATCTTTGCTCCGCTATTAGCCAATCAACTGCGGTATTTAAGCTGACAGCCGCGACCACTTGACATACAACATATTTGCACTCGTCAAGAGTTGAAGAGATGTGTGGAACCCACACCATACCGTTTCAATGCAAATGTTAATGTCCCATATATTGTCGAGGTCCCGTCGAGGTAAAGTCCAGAAAATTCCAAATGCTCCTTATTATTCTCGCGACAATGAATTTATAATTACGGACACTTGTCAAATACAATACACCACAACATTAAACGTGTATATAACGCGAGCCAACCGCCGTTTTTACGTTATCAAGCACCGACATTGGCGCAGATCTTCTCAGTGTGAAGAGCCAATCACGTTGCTCAGTTAGATTATGTCAGATGCTATTTTTCGTCTATTTCCGGACTTTCCGTTTCATCCAGAGATTTCCCAAACACTAAATGTATTTTCGAGACCATGAATTTACAGGCTGTTGTGGTATCTAGTTTATACATTACACCTACATTCTAAATAATTTCTATACAGTTGCTATGTGATTGCGGCGACGCTACAATGGAATGAAAGGTCCACGACAACGCGTACTGCTGAGTTTAAGGACAAGTCAGAGCAGTCCTGTTCCTGTGATAGCCAATCAGGGAACGTGTCGTGAGATAAACATCAGTATTGTGTTGAATCTAAAACTCACATAGCATTGAAAATGCGTGCTTTTCAATTGATTTCTGTTATACCATAATTTATTAACTATGGTTATATGGATGCTGAGACGTTTTTCCGTTAGGATGCGTTTAAAATAGGCCCTTAACGTTTTAGAAGCGAGAAACATCTTCCAGTTTCGGCACCGATCATACTAGATCTATATCAATCACATAATAATTTTGTTTGCAGCCGAAAGGACGGCCAAGGGCAGCGCAGTTCTTCTCTGCGAGAGCCAATCAAAGCGCACAACATATAACAATCACATAATCTTGTTTGCAGCCGAAAGCCCACCAAAAGCAAAGCTAGTTGGAGAGCCATCTCCTTAGAAAATAAAATGTTTATGCATATTATCAATATAATTTCGCACTTCCTACAGTGGGACTAACGTCCCTCGAAACAAATTGAGAAAGAGCGTCTCTTTCTGGAGGCACGCGCAACTCTGCTCCGCTTACAACCAATCACCGGTCTTATTATCGATCGAACCGCTATCACGTTCCACGAGGTTATTACTAAAACATACTAAAACGGATGATAAATTTGCCATGAAATAAAGATTATTTTATTCTAGATTTCCAGGCTAGCTCACTCTCTGCTATTCTGTTGTACTGAATATTCGCCTTGTTGTGCATGTTTGAAATGCATTCGGTTTCCGGAGCTCCGGTTTCCGGAGCATCTCTGCTCCGCTATTAGCCAATCAACTGCGGTATTTAAGCTGACAGCCGCGACCACTTGACATACAACATATTTGCACTCGTCTAGAGTTGAAGAGATGTGTGGAGCCACACCATACCGTTTCAATGCAAATGTTAATGACCCGACACCGTTCGATTTCCCTGAAGTTGCTAGATAGTGTCGAGATATAGTCTTGCAGAACGGAATCGTTCGGCCCGTTCTCTGCCAAGCTCTTGCAATAAAGACAGGCCAGATATATACCAACTGCATTCTTATGATTCTTGCGACAATGAATATATTTCAACAAACACCACAAAATCGCATGTGTATATAACGCGAGCCAGCCATCATTTTTACGTTATCAAGCACCGACATTGGCGCAGCGTACTGCTGAGTTAAGGACAAGTCAGAGCAGTCCTGTTCCTGTGATAGCCAATCAGGGCAGTGTCGTGAGATAAAGATCAGTATTGTGTTGAATCTAAAACTCACACGGCATTGAGAATGCGTGCTTTTCAATTGACTTCTGTTATACTATGGATGCTGAGACGTTCTTCCGTAGGATGCGTTTGAAATAGGCGCTTAACATTTTAGAAGCGAGAAACATCTTCCAGTTTCGGCGCAAATCTTACTAGACCATGAAGCACAGTCGAGTCAAGGGCAGCGCAGTTCTTCTCTAGGAGAGCCAATCAAAGCACAAAACATATAACAATCACATAATCTTGTTTGCAGCCGAAAGGACACTAAAAGAAAAAGCTAGTTGGAAACCTTCTCCTGAGAAAATGAAATGTTTATGCCTGTTATCAATAAAATTTCGCACTTCCTACAGTGGGACTAAAGTCGAAACAAATTGAGAAAGAACGACTCTTTGTGGAGGCACGCGCAACTCTGCTCCGCTTACAACCAATACCGGTCTTATTATCGATCGAACCGCTATCACGTTCCACGAGGTTATTACTAAAACGGATATTATATTTGCCATGAATGCTTATTTTATTCTAGATTTCCAGACTAGCTCACTCTCTGCTATTATGTCTGTAAAATACTCGCCCATACTCGCCTTGTTGTGCGTGTTTGAAATGCAATATCTGTATTTTTCCGGTTTCTGGAGCATCTCTGCTCCGTTATTAGCCAATCAACTGCGCCTTAATATAACAGCCGCCACCGCTTGACAAACAACATATTTGCGCTCGTCAAGAGTTGAATAGATGTGTGGAGCCACACCATACCGACGTTTCAATGCAAATGAATAATGTCCCGATACCGTGCGATTTCCCTGAAGTTGCTAAATAGTTTCGAGGTAAAGTCTTGCAGAACCGAATCGTTCGACCCGTTCCTTGTATAAATGTATCCTATGTACCAAAGTTGGTGTTTAAAAGATTACTATTATTCTGTATTTAAGATGTATTTAAGAACGAATTGAGATAATACTTTGCTGTAAATAGTTTTAAAAAACTATTTACACTAAATTTAGTTTTTTTGAAAAGTAGTAGACCTTTTCATTCTAACAGTTTTTAACGAGATGCCTTTTGTTAAAAAATCAATTCCAGAATTACAAAGAACCAATTGCTAGTCAGAAACTGAAGTTTCAGCATATAATCCTATGATATTTCTTTTTTCTGTAAATTGAGGACGAGATATCATAGGATTCAAGTCTATTCAAAGCGTTGAGTCGGTAGATTCCGCCGCCGAAAATAGCACTCAAAAAGGCGATATCGCCTTCCTCGCTGCGCGATTCGTGCGATATCGGTCTTTTTTTTCGTGCTATTTTCTTAGCGGAATCTAGCCTCCTGAAGCTTTGAATTCCTATATAATCTAAAATCTCCAACGTGGAGCAAATAGCAGCGAGTTGAATTTTCAAGATTTTACTGAGAATGTCTCATTACCTTCGTTACCTTACATTTGTCTAGTAAAGTGTATAATGTGCTCATCAGCTAACTTTGCGTGCGGTAGGAAAATTGTCTACTAGGGGCCGCCCATTTGACTCTTTTTTTTGGGGGGGAGGAGGTAGCCATTTAAAAAAGATCCTGCATCCATTGTTCCAAGGAAAAAATAACAACTACTGAAAAAAAATATATATATATATATATATATATATATCCTGCTCACCCCAAAAAGCCTCGCCTCTCAAAAGTCAAATGGCCGGCCCATTAGGAGCCACGGCTTTGAATGACGTTTCACAAAGACAGTGCACTAATTCTCTTTGCCGGCGGTGTCGAGCTTGCGTCTCTTTGGTTGCCGTGGTGGTCCGTTTGACATTATAACCTGGTAAGGGAAGAGAACGTCGGTTTTGTGAGACATTTTTACTCGGCATATCTACTTCATGATTTGTACCCGAAATCAGTTAAAGCAGGCATGCAAGTCGAGCAATCAGTGCGTACGAGTATTGGTCACGCTGGTTACGTTGTTTTCTGAGAAAGGTGTGGTAGGTTTTGCAGCTATTTCATGATATGCTGGGATGCTAGTCTGGGAATTAAAAAAATGATCCCCTGATAAAATATCCTAAGCCGAGATTGTGATTTGATCTTTGGTTCCTCTGAAAGAAATCATTTTAATATAAACCACTTTCACTAGGACAAGGAGTATCCCCGATGGGTGTGACAATGTTTTGTTATGATTGGTGTGTTGTGTTGTGTTGTGTTGTGTTTATCTAATAATACGGTACGAAACTTTCAAAAAGTAACAGCATTAGGTGGTTGCTCTATGACTTTTCGTATCATGAATCAGTGCCGTAGTGGGGAGAAATAAAATAGTTATGTTTTCGATGAACATGCACCGTAGTAGCTTAGTGGGAGAAATAAAATAGTTATGTTTTCGATGAACATGCACCGTAGTAGCGTAGTGGGAGAAATAAAATAGTTATGTTTTCGATGAACATGCACCGTAGTGCCGTAGTGGGGAGAAATAAAATAGTTATGTTTTCGATGAACATGCACCGTAGTAGCTTAGTGGGGAGAAATAAAATAGTTATGTTTTCGATGAACATGCACCGTAGTAGCGTAGTGGGGAGAAATAAAATAGTTGTGTTTTCGATGAACATGCACCGTAGTAGCTTAGTGGGGAGAAATAAAATAGTTACGTTTTCGATGAACATGCAACGTAGTGCCGTAGTTTCGTCGTGGGAGAATTAAAATAGTTATGTTTTCGATGAACATGCACCGTAGTAGCGTAGTGGGGAGAAATAAAATAGTTACGTTTTCGATGAACATGCAACGTAGTGCCGTAGCAGCGTAGTGGGTGAAATAAAAAAGTTATTTCCAAGGAACATGCACCGTAGTACCGTAGCAGCGTAGTGGGAGGGTTATTTTCAAAGAACATGCACCGTAGTAGCGTAGTGGGGAGAATAAAATAGTTATGTTTTCGATGAACATGCACCGTAGTACCGTAGTAGCGTAGTGGGAGAAATAAAATAGTTATGTTTTCGATGAACATGCAACGTAGTGCCGTAGTTTCGTAGTGGGAGAAATAAAACAGTTATTTTCGATGAACATGCAACGTAGTAGCGTAGTGGGGAGAAATAGAAAAGTTAGGTTTTCGATGAACATGCACCGTAGTAGCGTAGTAGCGTAGTGGGAGAAATAAAATAGTTATGTTTTCGATGAACATGCAACGTAGTGCCGTAGTTTCGTAGTGGGAGAATTAAAATAGTTATTTTCAAAAAACATGCACCGTAGTGGCGTAGTGGGAGAAATAAAGAAGTTATTTCCAAAGAACATGCACCGTAGTGCCCTAGTACCGTAGTGGGAGAAATAAAATAGTTATTTTCAAAGAACATGCACCGTAGTACCGTAGTGGGAGAAATAAAAAAGTTATTTCCAAGGACCATGTACCGTAGTTGCGTGTGGGGGGAATAAAATAGTTGTGTTTTCGATGAACATGCACCGTAGTTGCGTAGTGGGAGAAATGAAAAAGTTATTTTCAAAGAACTTGTTCATTGGAAATAACTATTTTATTTCTCCCGCTACGGTGCATGTTCATCGAAAACATAACTAATTTATTTCTCTTCACTACGCTACTACGCTACTACAGGGGCGTAGCCAGCACTTATGAGAGGGGGGGTTCCAAAATTAAAAAAAAATTAAAAACTCCACATAGATCTCGGGGAAAAACTAGCATTTGAAGAAATTTGCTACATTTTATTGGAGCTTTTATTTGTTGTCTATTAAATATTTACAATTTTATTAGTAAGTCGGTCCAGAACAGAGGCGAGGGTGCGTACTACGGTGCATGTTCATCGAAAACCTAACTTTTCTATTTCTCCCCACTACGCTACTACGCTGCACGTTCATCGAAAATAACTTTTTTATTTCTCCCACTACGAAACTACGGCACTACGTTGCATGATCATCGAAAACATAACTATTTTTATTTCTCCCACTACGCTACTACGGTACTACGGTGCATGTTCATCGAAAACATAACTATTTTATTTCTCCCACTACGCTACTACGGTACATGTTCATCGAAAACATAACTATTTTAATTCTCCCACTACGAAACTACGGCACTACGTTGCATGTTCATCGAAAACGTAACTATTTTATTTCTCCCCACTAAGCTACTACGGTGCATGTTCATCGAAAACATAACTATTTTATTTCTCCCCACTACGGCACTACGGTGCTTGTTCATCGAAAACATTACTATTTTATTTCTCCCACTACGCTACTACGGTGCATGTTCATCGAAAACATAACTATTTTATTTCTCCCACTACGCTACTACGGTGCATGTTCTTCGAAAACATAACTATTTTATTTCTCCCACTACGGCACTGATTCATGTGATACGAAAAGTCATAGAGCAACCACCTAATGCTGTTACTTTTTGAAAGTTTCGTACCGTATTATTAGATAAACACAACACAACACACCAATCATAACAAAACATTGTCACACCCATCGGGGATACTCCTTGCCCTAGTGAAAGTGGTTTATATTAAAATGATTTCTTTCAGAGGAGCCAAAGATCAAATCACAATCTCGGCTTAGGATATTTTATCAGGGGATCATTTTTTAATTCCCAGACTAGCATCCCAGCATATCATGAAATAGCTGCAAAACCTACCACCTTTCTCAGAAAACAACGTAACCAGCGTGACCGATACTCGTACTCACTGATTGCTCGACTTGCATGCCTGCTTTAACTGATTTCGGTTACAAACCATGAAGTAGATGTACACAAAACCGACGTTCTCTTCCCTTACCAGGTTATAATGTCAAACGGACCACCACGGCAACCAAAGAGACGTAAGCTCGACACCGCCGGCAAAGAGAATTAGTGCACTGTCTTTGTGAAACGTCATTCAAAGCCGTGGCTCCTAATGGGCCGGCCATTTGACTTTTGAGAGGCGAGGCTTTTTGGGGTGAGCAAGATATATATATATATATTTTTTTTTTCAGTAGTTGCTATTTTTTTCCTTGGAACAATGGATGCAGGAGTCTTTTTTAACTGGCTACCTCCTCCCCCCCAAAAAAAAAGAGTCAAATGGGCGGCCCCTAGTAGACAATTTTCCTACCGCACGCAAAGTTAGCTGATGAGCACATTATACACTTTACTAGACTCGCTGCTATTTGCTCCACGTTGGAGATTTTATTCAAAGCTTCAGGAGGCTACAATTGTAGATTCCGCTAAGAAAATAGCACGGAAAAAAACAACGATATCGCACGAATCGCGCAGCGAGGAAGGCGATATCGTCTTTTTGAGTGCTATTTTCGGCGGCGGAATCTACCGACTCAACGCTTTGAATAGACTTGAATCCTATGATATTTCGTCATAGGATTATATGCTGAAACTTCAGTTTCTGAATAGCAATTGGTTCTTTGTAATTCTGGAATTGATTTTTTAACAAAAGGCATCTCGTTAAAAACAGATAGAATGAAAGGTGTACTACTTTTCAAAAAAACTTAATTTAGTGTAAATAGTTTTTTTTAAACTATTTACAGCAAAGTATTATCTCAATTCGTTCTTAAAGATACATCTTAAATACAGAATAATAGTAATCTTTTAAACACCAACTTTGGTACATAGGATACATTTATACAAGGAACGGGCCGAACGATTCTGTTCTGCAAGACTGTACCAAGAAACTATTTAGCAACTTCAGGGAAATCGCACGGTATCGGGACATTATTCATTTGCATTGAAACTGTATGGTGTGGCTCCACACATCTATTCAACTCTTGACGAGCGCAAATATGTTGTTTGTCAAGTGGTGGCGGCTGTTATATTAAGGCGCAGTTGATTGGCTAATAACGGAGCAGAGATGCTCCACTTAAACCGGAAAAATACAGATATTGCATTTCAAACATGCACAACAAGGCGAGTATTTTACAGACATAATAGCAGAGAGTGAGGTAGTAAGGAAATCTAGAATAAAATAAGCATTCATGGCAAATATAATATCCGTTTTAGTAATAACCTCGTGGAACGTGATAGCGGTTCGATCGATAATAAGACCCGTATTGGTTGTAAGCGGAGCAGAGTTGCGCGTGCCTCCACAAAGAGTCGTTCTTTCTCAATTTGTTTCGAAGTGCGATATTTTATTGATAACAGGCATAAACATTTCATTTTCTCAGGAGAAGGTTTCCAACTAGCTTTTTCTTTTAGTGTCCTTTCGGCTGCAAACAAGATTATGTGATTGTTATATGTTTTGTGCTTTGATTGGCTCTCCTAGAGAAGAACTGCGCTGCCCTTGACTCAACTGTGCTTCATGGTCTAGTAAGATTTGCGCCGAAACTGGAAGATGTTTCTCGCTTCTAAAATGTTAAGCGCCTATTTCAAACGCATCCTACGGAAGAACGTCTCAGCATCCATAGTATAACAGAAGTCAATTGAAAAGCGCGCATTCTCAATGCCGTGTGAGTTTTAGATTCAACACAATACTGATCTTTATCTCACGACACGTGCCCTGATTGGCTATCACAGGAACAGGACTGCTCCAGTACGCTGCGCCAATGTCGGTGCTTGATAACGTAAAAATGGTGGCTGGCTCGCGTTATATACACATGCGATTTTGTGGTGTTTGTTAAAAATATTCATTGTCGCAAGAATCATAAGAATGCAGTTGGTATTTATCTGGCCTGTCTTTATTGCAAGAGCTTGGCAGAGAACGGGCCGAACGATTCCGTTCTGCAAGACTATATCTCGACACTATCTAGCAACTTCAGGGAAATCGAACGGTATCGGGTCATTAACATTTGCATTGAAACGGTATGGTGTGGCTCCACACATCTCTTCAACTCTAGACGAGTGCAAATATGTTGTATGTCAAGTGGTCGCGGCTGTCAGCTTAAATACCGCAGTTGATTGGCTAATAGCGGAGCAGAGATGCTCCGGAAACCGACTGCATTTCAAACATGCACAACAAGGCGAGTATTACAGTACAACAGAATAGCAGAGAGTGAGCTAGCCTGGATATCTAGAATAAATAATATTTATTTCATGGCAAATTTATCATACGTTTTAGTATGTTTTAGTAATAACCTCGTGGAACATGATAGCGGTTCGATCGATAATAAGACCGGTGATTGGTTGTAAGCGGAGCAGAGTTGCGCGTGCCTCCAGAAAGAGACGTTCTTTCTCAATTTGTTTCGAGGGACTTTTGTCCCACTGTAGGAAGTGCGAAATTATATTGATAAAATGAATAAACATTTTATTTTCTAAGGAGATGGCTCTCCAACTAGCTTTGCTTTTGGTGGGCTTTCGGCTGCAAACAAGATTATGTGATTGTTATATGTTGTGCGCTTTGATTGGCTCTCGCAGAGAAGAACTGCGCTGCCCTTGGCCGTCCTTTCGGCTGCAAACAAAATTATGTGATTGATATAGATCTAGTATGATCGGTACCGAAACTGGAAGATGTTTCTCGCTTCTAAAATGTTAAGCGCCTATTTCAAACGCATCCTACGGAAGAACGTCTCAGCATCCATAGTATAACAGAAGTCAATTGAAAAGCACGCATTCTCAATGCCGTGTGAGTTTTAGATTCAACACAATACTGATCTTTATCTCACGACACGTGCCCTGATTGGCTATCACAGGAACAGGACTGCTCTGACTTGTCCTTAAACTCAGCAGTACGCTGCGCCAATGTCGGTGCTTGATAACGTAAAAACGGTGGCTGGGATCATAAGAATGCAACAACAAACAAGATTATGTGATTGTTATATGTTGTGCGCTTTGATTGGCTCTCGCAGAGAAGAACTGCGCTAAACAAAGTTATGTGATTATAGATCTAATATGATCGGTGCCGAAACTGGAAGATGTTTCTCGCTTCTAAAACGTTAAGGGCCTATTTTAAACGCATCCTAACGGAAAAACGTCTCAGCATCCATATAACCATAGTTAATAAACTATGGTATAACAGAAGTCAATTAAAAAGCACGCATTTTCAATGCTATGTGAGTTTTAGATTCAACACAATACTGATGTTTATCTCACGACACGTTCCCTGATTGGCTATCACAGGAACAGGACTGCTCTGACTTGTCCTTAAACTCAGCAATAGGCGTTGTCGTGGACCTTTCATTCCATTGTAGCGCCGCCGCAATCACATAGCAACTGTATAGAAATTATTTAGAATGTAGGTGTAATGTATAAACTAGATACCACAACAGCCTGTAAATTCATGGTCTCGAAAATACATTTAGTGTTTGGGAAATCTCTGGATGAAACGGAAAGTCCGGAAATAGACGAAAAATAGCATCTGACATAATCTAACTGAGCAACGTGATTGGCTCTTCACTGAGAAGATCTGCGCCAATGTCGGTGCTTGATAACGTAAAAACGGCAGTTGGCTCGCGTTATATACACGTTTGATGTTGTGGTGTATTGTATTTGACAAGTGTCCGTAATTATAAATTCATTGTCGCGAGAATAATAAGGAGCATTTGGAATTTTCTGGACTTTACCTCGACGGGACCTCGACAATATATGGGACATTAACATTTGCATTGAAACGGTATGGTGTGGGTTCCACACATCTCTTCAACTCTTGACGAGTGCAAATATGTTTTATGTCAAGTGGTCGCGGCTGTCAGCTTAAATACCGCAGTTGATTGGCTAATAGCGGAGGAGAGATGCTCCGGAAACCGGAGAATTACAGATTCGCGTTTGGACTGCATTTCAAACATGCACAATAAGGCGAGTATTACAGTACAACAGAATAGCAGAGAGTGAGCTAGTCTGGAAATCTTCAATAAAATAAGCATTCAAGGCAAATTTGATGTCCGTTTTAGTAATAACCTCTTGAACGTGATAACGGTTCGATCGATAAGACCGGTGGAGCAGAGTTGCGCGTACCTCTTTATAAAAGGGCCGTTCTTTCTCAATTTGTTTCGACTTTTCTCCCACTTTAGGGAGTGCGAAATTTTAATAATAAAAGGCAGGAACATTTTCCTTTCTAAGGAGAGGGCTCTCGAACTAGCTTTGCTTTTGGTGTCCTTTACGTTGCAAACAAGATTATGTGATTGTTATATGATGTGTGCTTTGATTGGCTCTCGTAGAGAAGAACTGCGCTGCCCTTGACTGTCCTTTCGGCTGCAAACAAAATGATGCGATTGATATAGTCATAATTTAGTATGATCGGTGCCGAAACTTGAAGATGTTTCTCGCTTCCCTATTTCAAACGCATCCTAACGGAAAAACGTCTCATCATCCATAGTATAACAGAAGCCGTTTGAGAAGCACGCATTCTCAGTGCCATGTGAGTTTTAGATTCAACACAATACTGATCTTTATCTCAAGACACGTGCCCTGATTGGCTATCACAGGAACAGGACTGCTCTGACTTGTCCCATATCAGCTTTACAAGTTCTCCGTGACCGAGCATTTCTTTGTAGCGCCACATCTTCGAGTGCCGCGAGTCGATGGATCATGAAGCCCTGGTTCAGATTCACTAAAGCATTGTAATCTGATGAAATATCGATATCACAGGGAGCAAACACCATCATGTATCGTCTTTGGAAGTTATGCTGTTCGTTTCGGACTAGTCCCAGCAAAGAAAAGGAGAAGTTTCGTCTCAGAGATAGAGAAGGAGCTTGGGAAAGCAATCCGACAACAACAGGAATGATTTGGCCTTAAAGGTAAATCTTTTCTAGCGTTTTTAACAACGCACTTACATATTTATATTAAATGCATTTGCATCCTTAATAGAAACTATTTACTACGTTCATATAGCGTACAACACGAATCACTTTATACTAAAAGGCGCCACAATTATCCCGCCAATTTACTGTATCTTAAAATACCTTATTGTAGAAAGACATGATAAAGCGTTGACATTTTGAAGAGTGTCGAAAGCAATAATCCACAATTTTCACGCATGAATGGTGATCTACTTATGTAGCAATATCACCTTTCAAATCTAAGACCTCTGATTGGTTAAGAGAGAGACGAGCTGCTCAGTTCAGATGGTAAAATTCCATCTGATATCTGATTGGTCAAACTAAGAGAAGGCCTGCACAGGGCTGCTGTAGAGGTCACCACCCCAACAAAGTTCCTTTCTAAACTGCCAGTTTCCATTTTACAATGCAAAGTTGTTAGTAAACGTATCTTTGTGCCAAAGAAATGGACAGTAACTTATGTAATTTTTTATTAAGAAAAACTTGTTTACCATAGTTTGGATGTTCTCTTTGGTAGCCATGCAGAATCTGCAGATCCTCAGTGAATTGAAACTTTCAATGAAGCCTCCTAGGGAATGTGAGCCAAGGTTGTCTGCAGAAAATGGACCAATGGTGCCTCTGACAGGCCTTCTTTGCTGCTCTATTTTCAAGGAGATCCCATGTTCCTTCACAGTGAAAATAAAATAACAAACAACATAGTTTTTTTCACATTTACTAGGAAAGTGTGTTTATATCCATATCTCCAGGATAGAATTGCAGTTTGACCCTGCCATTCTACAGTAGAATTAAAAACAAAATCATAAAAAATTAATATACCCAAGTTGATCCCACCCCTCTAGAATTTCTAATCTCACATGATAGCCTTGTGTGGTCAACAGTACCTGTTCCAACAAAGCCACATGTTGGACAAAGGGGCGGAGAATCCTATCCATTCCATATTTCTCAATCAGTGGGACACGGCAAAGGGCAAATAACTGTATAATATTTATCACTGAGCGGTAACGTGGATGCAAATTTCCAATAACAAAGTAGAAAGCACCTGCAAAATAAATTAAAGTATTAACCAAAATTCAAGAAACAGATTTGACACTGCTATTGTGCAAGGGCATCAGGACAAGAAAATTTTGTCTGTTTTAAATATCATTTATGGCTTATCAATTATTGGGTACACTAAGGCTATGCTGCATTCAGGTTTTGGTCTGGTAGTCCTGGCTAATCCAGCTAATTCAAACATGATGAAACCACCATATAGACTTCCCTCATGGCATGCTCTGATTCATTTACATGTACGATTGGTCAAGCAAAAAATGCAAGTGCTGTAATTTTCTCAAATGACGTATTAACAGTACCAACCGATTTTGTGTTTCTTTGTCTTTGATCCCAACGGATTTGTTACTTGGAAATCATCATAATAACAATGAAGTATTAGAGCTTGAGGATGATGGCTGAATAGTTCATGATTGCTAAAATCCTGCCCATCACAGTAGTCCCTCATCAACCCATCAGTACTGGCATGGCTGTTGTAAACCTTTAGAGAGAGAAAAGCACCTATTATCCCTGTCACAGTTGAATGTCTAAATAAAGAGCCCCATACCCAAGGGCAGGAACATTTTTGACAGCCCCACAGAATGATGGCTGCAAAGATAACGTTAGGAATTTTTCAACATCCTTTCCCACTTAACGGGGAGATACAATGTTTACTGTTGTACACTTTTTGCAATTAGCATGTACCAAATCAAACAATAGTAATTTTCACATGCTCTGATGGGTTTCTAAAATAGTAGATATCCAACACTACTTTACTGTTTTGAGAAAACTCTCCCAATGGAACGGTGTTGCGAAAAGTGACCCCCCACGCCTCTGGAATTTCTGAAGAAAAATACAGTATTTGTATGGAAAAGATCAGGTAAACAAGGAAACACACATGTGAAATTCATTTTGACTTCCAATGCTTTGGCATAATACTGAAACAATTATCCCTATCACGGTCGGAGGGTTCACATCTCAGTGTATATCCACCACTCACGGATAGTTGTTAAATCAATGGTGTTTAATTCTGAATGAATCACTAATGGTGGCAAAGCAGTGCATTACAGGAGCTGTACACCAATGTTGAAGGACTACTAGCCACATGAATGACTAGTACCATTCATTAATCAAAGCTTGTTCACATACAATATGCTGCTACCGGTATACACTGTACCTCAGCTAAGATTTCAGGGTGATTCAGTAATGCTTCCAGGGTCTTCAAAATGGGCACATAATGGAAAGTGTCTTTCATGTCAACCATCTTTGGCCGTCCATTTACCATTTTATGTTCTACCCATTGCTGAAGAACAACTTCCTCAGGTTCCTGGTAAAAAAAATGGTTAACAAATGGTCATGTTTGGTCAAAATTGCCAGAATGTCCAAACATTTCAGATATTACTAGCCATTTTCCACTAGAGACAACCAAGAAAAAAGTGTTAATGGACATATGTACATTCAAGTAAGAAAAATTTTATTTCCAGCTCTGATGGACCACTCCTCGCCTCTATGCCAGCCAGTTCTATCGGGCCAGCAGAGATAATTACCAGACCTTGCAATTAGACCCTGTTTGCACGAGACCAATACAAAACAGGACTGGTACAATTCTGGTATAGTACTGCCTTTTCATGCCGCACAAATTCGGGTGTGCTTTGCATAAGTGTTCACATAGCCTATCTGTGCCAAAATCAGTCCCATACCGCAGGTCCCATGTGAACGTGCAACGGTACCCTACTAGAATGATACTGGCCTGGTTTTGTACTGGTCTAGTAGTCACAAAATCAAACCCTCATATCAGCTGGAACTAACAGAATGGAATGAGTATTATTAGTAATTTTCATTTCGGTTCGTCTCATGTGCCAAATATATTCATTTAAAACAGCTCAGGAATACAGGAAAATATGTCTAAAGTATATATGGTAATAAACATTCAATCATGTCAGGCCAAGCTTACCACATAATTGAAGTTCTCAACAAAGTATTTCATCTGGAGATATTCGCTACCAAGAATTCCCTTTGCTCTTGAGTAATCACTCGGTTCATCCATTATAGTACCAAGACCGTAGATATTTTCAACGTCTAAACCGTTATCCCTCAAGCATTTCATAATTTTGCTTTTCAAGGTATTTAGGCTGGTATCAATAAGATCGCCAGTGTTATTCATTATACAGTTCATTGTTTCTTGGTTTAGTTGGTTTGTCTCTTTTATGTTGAGCAAAAACAACGCCAGAAACCTTGTCATATTCTCCACGCGAGTATCAATGTCCTCCATTTCCATTTCTTCAACGTCGCTTTGTTCTGGATCACTTTCCCTTTCCGCGTTGTCGACTTCGACATCATCTTCGTCACGCTCCTGCAGTGCTGCTTGTTGTTTTTTGGACCTAATTTCTTCTCGTCTTTTGTGAGATTTATACGAATCAAACTTCTTGAAGCTCTGTCCACAATTTGCACACGAGATCCTAAAATTTGGTTCGTGGCTGTGGTTGAATTTTATATGATTTAGAAGTTTCTTGAATGAAGGACCCTGATATTCATCACAATAAGTACAGGGATAAACCTTCGCCGCCATAACCCCGCGAAAACCAAGACCCCCTGTGGCTAAGCAACTTTGTTGTCACCGCGACCTCGATTTTATGTCGCAAAATAGTACCCCCTCGGGAGGGCTGCGCAAAATTAAACAACGACTGTTTGACGTGTCGTTTATCTATTGCGAAATCTTTTTTATCTTAAAAATGCATAATAGAACTTTATTAAAGCTTTAACTGTAAAATATTTTCCATGAGTGCCTACTAAAAGATTGAAAACGGTTATCAATTTCCCCCTCCCCCTGGGGAGCAGCATTGATGCATCACGTGATGGAAAGAGCGCGAAAATCGGTTATAACATTCTAGGATTTTTTCGAGAGGGTTCTCTTTCACGCTCATCTTGTCAGCGATCGCACTGTCTTCTTTAACTGAATATTTTCGACCGCAAAATCATGGATATGTCCTTCGATGAAGTAAAGGCTTGGTTAGTGGAGAACGGGTTTGGTATTTATGCCAAAGAGTTTTACGGTAAGTGATTTCACGTGATTTACAGGGGCTTCACTTCGATGATTTCGTGAGGGTGCAATTGTCTTTCGCGTGTGTTCAACACAACGGGACAACGGGGTTCTTTTACTTAATGTTTAGCGTGCCTAAGGGCGAAAAGCGATTGAAATTGGCCACCTACCATAACACAGCACGCCAGCGAAGGGTTTGGAACCTGTTTGGTGTACATTTCCACGACTTAAAGCGAAAATTCTCTGCCATAACTCGTTGTGTAAACAAACCGAAGGAAGACGCTTGGTCATTTTACACTCGGAATTTCAGGGCCTATATTCCTTAAGTTTGTTTAATTCCTTGGTCTACAACCGTGACAGCTGTGGTAGATGATTGTGACTGTTAAGTGAGCAACATAATTTGCAGTATTTTCTCCTTTTGCTGTGCAAACAAACCGAAGGTGATCATGAGTTGTCACTGTGTCAGCCATATTGGAACAAAATGGCGCGAAAATGGTCGCTTTCACATTGCGCGGGTGTTATTTTCATTTTCTAGTCGCTCTCACGTTTTTCATTTACATTAATAATCTTACTTTAAAAAATGCAACCACCGATGTTTTCCTCAGATAATGATTTGTATATGTTCTCTCAAAATCTAGAGAATGATGTTGATGGGGTCTCTCTCCTTCATATGACTGAGAGAATGCTTGAGCTGCTAGTGCCAAAAATTGGTGACCGTGTCAAAATGATGATGCGGATAGAAAAGCTTAAAGCAGCAGCTGCTGCTCAAGTTGTGCCACCTTCTCCTGCCTCCTCAACTACAGCATCATGTGAGGAGATGACAGTTGACCCACCCACTCCTACCCCACCTGCTCCTACCTCACCTAACGAGAAAGACCAGGAGACAAATATGACCCCTGGAAATAAGTCAAACAACAGGTACTATCAACATAATTTTTAATGGACTTGGTTTCCACCTACGAGCCCCTACCAGAGGGGTTGGCAATCTGTGTTTCAAAACTGACCGTGTCACAATTTCGCAGGGCTCGTGTGTTGTTTTAAGAGGAAATAAAGGCTTGCAAGGAATAAATGTAAAAGGTTCCAAAAGAAAGAAATTTGCTGCTGTTGTCAGAAAATTATAAATTTAAAGAATATGGAATGGATGGGAGATGGGGGAGGGGTTCAGGTTAATTGTGACAGCCCATTATAAGCTTTAGGTAGCTCACTTTGTATGACATTTAAACACTTTTAGGAAGAGGCAAGCTGAATCACCCTCCGACAAGCCACTTGTTTTAAATGCAAGACGTCCTTGGCCTGCCAAGGTTGAGCTGCCGACGTCCTTTAGGCCAGCTTTAGCTGAAGCTCTTCAAAATAAAGAGAGGCTTACTCCAAAGCTCTCAAGTATGCTTGTAGCTAAGCTTGTTGAGTATTTCTCACAGTATACAGTGTAAGTATTGCACAGCAGTAACACCAGCTTAGTTTCCCTAAAATGTATTTGAACAATTTTACACTAAACTGTTGGAGTTTAGGGATAGCAAGGTTCTTCGGTATTAGAGCGTTTTTCACATATTATGTATATGACATATGACTGTCGTGAGTAATTGCGATTACTTCAGTTTTTGATTGGTTGAGAGTGTGATCTTTGATCGTTTAGCAAATCAGAACGTGTAGAGGAAACAATTGTAGTTTTAAATGGATAATTTGAAGTCGAAATATATTGTAATTTTTTATTAGGATAACCATGTTTTTACTATTTTTATTGTTTTAGCAGTTTTTTATTTTGCATCAAATCGTTATTATTGTTTTTTAATGGATGTAAAGCGCCTAGGACATATGTATAGGCGCTATATAAATTATATTATTAATTACACAATTGCTTGTAATGGGCCTCGCTCACGAGAAGGAGAGATTGAGAATCACATCAGTCTCTCATTGGTTTCTTGCTGAATTACTATTGCATTTGATTGGATAGTCAAGGCTGCAAATTGTGCCCGTGGGGGTTGCTTTTGCGACTAAGCCCTGATAGTGAATTACTCATGAATTGCTTTCACGACAGTCATGTAAAAAACGCTCTATATTTCAGACTAAGTCAGCTCCCTCATCAGTTTGAGTTTTCAACTGATTTGGTGGGATCTACTGGGATAGCCAAAACCCCACCTTGGATCCAAGCTGGGACCACAGATAAGAACCTGGATTTAAGAACCTGCTAGGCTACCTGTTATCCACATGTTTTTTGTATTTTTAGATCAGATAAGAACTGTTTTAGGCTAAACTTCTAGGTTCTCATACCCTGGTTTTTACTGTAGTTGTGATCCATCACACCTGAGATTGCTAATAGTCCCTACTACAGTAGGATATACCTGGGTCTCACAACATGTAGACAGGTACTAGGTGAGCATTCAAAACTCTCATTCTGGGATTAGGCTGGATCCCAATTCTCTTTTTTAGCAGGGAAGATGTTAACTTGTTTTTGGCTACTGTATACCTCCTACTCACATGCAGCTTTCCAATTTATTTAGATACCCTGTAGGAGAACAGATCACTGCCATTTGTCTAGCACTCATTGAAGAGTATCCATTCTTGGCCGACAAGAGCGTTGGCACTGGCTATGTAAGTAATTAAATAAAGCCTTACACTTCAATAACATGAAAACTTAGTGAACATATCTCAAGACAGGACTTAGTAGAATTGTGTGCTTTTAATTTTTCTCCCAGCGTTTTTTACTGTACATGTACCTACACTGTCTGTATGTTTGCTACATACATTAGGTATTAAAATGAGGCTAGTAAGACTATGGGCTCTATGAGCTGTATGATGGAAGCAATCTACAGCCAGGTGTTTCACCTCTCAACTGTCGAGCTAGGGACAGGGTGACTTTACTTGTAATTTCCTCATCTGGATGAATCTGATTCTGACCATATATCAGCGTCAGTATAAAAGTTTGTGTGTTCGAGTGTACAAAGATTGCAATTAATATATTAAGCCTGACGTCAGTAATATCGCTTGAGTCACGTGACATCCGGGCATACATACTGAGACTGCTAGACCCTGTTTCCTCTGGTCTAGATTTATATTAATAACAAGTTATCAATATTCACATTTAACACAAGACACCCCATGTGTTACAAATAATTGTACACATCATCCACTTCTTTTTTGCAGGATTCTTGGTTTTCTCGAATTTTTGAGAAGTTTAGATACGAACGAAAGCACATGAAGGAGGACCCTGAAGTGCTACTCAGGAAGAGAAAGAAGGGTGATGACAGCCCAACAATAGCAGCATCTCTTAGGAGAGGAGCAATCAATTGGGCTCCTCCCTACCCCGAGGGAGAGGATGAAGCCTCTATGACAAAGCACAAGGCATTTCTTCAAAATGAGTGGTGCAGGCGAAACCCAGATTTGGAGAAGGTTAGCAACAGAATGCGTCTGACCTTCTCTGACCGCAGGAGACTTATCAACAACAAGGCGCTGCTGGTTGACATCCGCTCGGAGTATCCATCCTTGTTTGACTACAATCAGGTAATGTTTTTATTCCACTTGTTTGCAAGGTTATTCTCTAGGGTGGAGGACACAGCAGGGCAGAAATTTACAGTTTGTGCAGTTGCATTTGGACAATAGTTAAAATGGTTGTCCCTTTATGCATTTGTACTGTGTAAATTTCAAAACATTGGGACTGTAATCAGAATATGTAATTCCAGAAAAAATCATCCCCATTACTCTCCCCCCCCCCTTTTCCAGCACAGAGGGAGGTATTTAGGCTCTCATTAAATTGGCTCTCATTAAGTATCTATATGCAAGTGTCTACCCAACACAAACAGCTTTCAAGTCTTTAGTGGTCTCATGTAAATCAAAAAGGGGCCCTCTAAAAGGTAGTAATTACATGAGACCAGTATGAACTCAGATCGCCCTGAGTTTGTACCAGTCTCATGTACATGTAATCACTGCCTATGGGCAGTGGGTGAGATTTTTTTTGTGGAAATTACATTTAAACCTTGAAGACAGGCCCCTTTGTCAGCCAATTTTCAAATACAGGATCCCTGTATCCTGACAGGATAAAAATGGGCTCCTTCAATCCCTGTACCACTATCGCCTAGGCCTCTAACCCTGAACCTGGTTGCTTTTTGCAGCTGGTGGAGGAGTTTGAAAGGATATTAAACCAAACAGCCAGCATCCTTGACACATTCAAGGCCAACCTGTCGCAAATGGCAGATGGCATTCTGTCATTCTTGGAAAAGAAGAAGAAAAAGTCAGCCAGTGTGACAGAACTATTGAGTAAGCTTGAGGGAGAAGAGGAAGAATCTGACGAGGAAGCAACTGCAGGTGAGTTAGGCAAATCCAGTCCTCCTACTTCATGCAAAAAAAAAACGAAGGGGCACAAGCATCCTTTGCAAATTACACATGCGTATGCCTTGGGAAATCTATTAGCTCCAGTCCTTTAACCAGGGGGCTCTGGGGGTGCATGAGAATTTTGTGTCAGAATTTTTGCTAGAGAATTTTGACTAGTGGTTTCTCAATAAAGAATATATTCATACCACATTGGTCCGCTTTATCTAGATTAGCACCCCCACAAAAATCCCTGGCTACGGGCCTGAGCTCTCTCAGCCTTTAGTAAAACATGGTGTACATACTGGCACAGTGGCACAAGAACTGTTATGAATGCAAGAACTTATATACCGGTATTACCATTTACGGATAAAATAAATATGGCACTAAATTGCTTTTCATTGTCTTTTAGAGGAGAAAGGTACAGTTATTCTGGCTCTGCTGCCACACATCTTCAAAAATAGAAACAAGAAGGCAGATGAAAAGGACTTCATGGATATAATACCTGTAAGTGTCATTAATCAATGGGAGTATGGGTTGCAACAAAGATGGGTCCCTTCAAACAAATATCAAACGGCTTAATCAATCTGGTTGCATTTGCAATCAATATACATGTTATGTACCCACATGAAAACCAAAGCAAAATCTCTCCCAATGTGCCTTGATCATGCAATATTTAACAACCATCTCCTGAAGGGGAGGTGAATAGTGGTAGATATATACTGAGACGTGAACGTCAAGGTATATATCCACCGCTAGGCACCGACCCTGAGGGGGATAGTTGTTTTAGTATATACCAAATCAGTAGAATAAAATACGGTTTTAAACGATTCAAAACGCAGTATCGCTCGCGAAACGAGCCGCCAGTTTGAGAGTTTTCTCAAAACAGTAAAATAGTGTTGGATATCTAGACTATTTCAGGAACCAATCAGAGCGCGCGAAAATGACTATTCACTGATTTGGTATATACTAATGATTAATATTATGTAGAATCCTATGATATCTCTTTTTTGTGTAAATTGAAGACAAGATATCATAGGATTCAAGTATATTCAAAGCGTTCAGTCGGTAGATTCCGCCAAAATAGCACTCAAAAAGGCGATACCGCCCTCGCCGCTGCATGACTCGTGCAATATCGCTTTTTTCGTGCTATTTTCTTAGCGGAATCTAGCCTCCTGAAGCTTTGAATAATCCTATAATAGTTATCAGAAAATGGAATCCAGTTTTCAATTTTGCACATCCTAGCCTCGTTCCAATGCATTTCTTGTAAAAAAAATAGCCAGAATACAAAGTTTTGAAAATTTATATCTCAGCCATTATTCAAGCAATCTTCACCAAACTTTGCAAATTTACTACTAAGGATATGTAGAATTGAAAATTAAAAAAGTTGGTTAGACTTTTCAGAAGTTGGTTACAAATGCATTGAATGCAGCAATGAAATGAGAAAAGTTCAACTTAATTTAACAGGCAAAAAAATGACAAAAAAGTGAATTATATCTTGGCAATCATCAACTTTATTTCAAGTTCCAAGGTAAAATTAGGTAGGACATGACTTGATTGGATGGTTTCTTTCAGTTTCAATGAGTTGCTTTTTGAATGCAAAACTAATTAAGGCAGATTGTTTTGGGGTTAGCAAACATGTGGCACCAAAAATTATCATCCTTAAATTTTTTTAGTGTTCCCGTATCCATCAAATCGTGCGCTCTGATTGGCTCGTGAGCGGTCAGGAATCCTATCGCGTTTTATGCTGTTTCAGTGAAAGCGAACAAAGTAAATATATTATTTACCGGCTTGGGGTCGGTCCAGATTGTGAAATACCATGACCTCAGCCTTGAAAATACTGACCTCAACCTCCGGTCACGGTATTTCAAGATCTGGACCTCCCAGCCGGTAAATAACATATATACATGTACTAATACATTGTTGATGTTTCATTTTATTTTTACCTTACTTCTAATAAACTAAACTAATGTGACTTTACTGTTATCTGCAGGAAGGCACTGATATCAAGACAGTCTTGGATCGCCACCAACTACCAGCTATTGTGATTACTGGACAGCTGGAAAATGTGCAGGAGGTGCATATTGTCGGCGAAAATCAAGTCATATGCACTGTGCCAGTTGGTGAGGGCCTTCATTACCAGCAATCTGAGACAAAATGGCCGCCGCGCTAATTATGCAGGCCTTGCAGGCCCTTTAAAAATGGCCGCCGGTCTTATAGGGATTGTATGGAGAAAAGTTTAAAATCTGAAATTAAAAGAGTACTGTAATTCGTGGACAACTTGCCGACCTCTAGATCAAAAGAATGAACACTATAGAACATTTCGATACATGTTAAAGAGCTTCAAATTTTACTTACAAAGCGCCAAATTTGCTTTAGCGAACGCTGTCCTAACGGCTGTCTGTCCCTTATGTTTTACAGTAAAATCCGTCCGTAGGCCATTTTCCTTCGCATCCTGATAAAGTTCACGGTTCTGTCCGTACTCGAATCCCAGGTGCCGACCTCTCAAAATTGAGCCCTGTTGTTGCACATCAAAATGAGCTATAAATCGGCCTTTAGAACGCCCCCAAAACTCCGCCAATTTTCTTTGAACACAGCACACTTTTTGCTAATAATCCATGCGAGATTTGAAGAAGAAGACATCGGCTTGAAGTCGTTTTCTAGCTCAAAATAACTGCTACGGCCGTACAATCTCCCTCTGTGATCGCCATGTTTTTCACTGATAACCAGGCCTTCCCTGGGTAGGTTCTTGATGTATGATTTACGATAGTTTACCGAATAAGTCCCCTTATAGTTGTCTCACTCGACCTAGTCAGCCATCATTTTACCCTCGCTGAGCCTCGCACACTATCACTCGCATCTTGAATGCCTGTTTTCTTTTAATGCAAAGTTAAACTGCAGCGCTGTGGTAAATAATATAATGCAAAAATATATATCTGCCCTCAAACATCTCTGAAATACAGCTTTATTTACATGCTACCACCCCTCCCCCCTCTTTTCGCCATATTGGATGGCACTTATGAGCATGCTCAGTGCGTTGGCTGACCTTAATAATCGCAGGCGCGAAAAGTCTCGCATTGCTGGTAATGTGTCGGTTCTGTTGTGTGCCTCATGGCAACATACTATGTGTTCATGATAGCATATCCTGCCAGCATGAGCAATCTGTTCACCTTTGTGCAGAAGTGCCTTCTGCAGATCAATGATGGAAGAAAATTGCCATCAACTATTATTTCCTTTTTAAATAGCATCAAAGAGTAGCACCATTTCTATGACCTCGTGGCGAACATTTCTTTTAATCCAATGATTAATATTTCAAACCATTCTTTCTGTAAAGTTTCAAGTCCATAATAGTTAAATGAAAAAGCTTTTACAAGCCCAGACTGCTTATGAGAAAACATTGGAATATGATGCTGAGACAACTTGCTAGAATCATCTAAAAAAATCAGTTTCTACTGCTTCTGTCTCACAGTCTGGTCTTGCAAGCTTTAGTGCTCCTGACTGTGACGTGGTAATGATGAAGCAATGTTAGTTGCAATACATTTCAGCAACAATGTAGTTTGGGGATCAGAATATCGGATTTATATGAGTCTTAGCAAGTATGATAGGATGTAAATGCTGTTTGTAATATGAAAAATTCACTTATCGGTTGTGTATTCAAAGTAACTTTTTTATGAGATATGTCAATGTAAATAAAATTCTTATAAAATGATTTGTTGAAAGTGCCTCATTTATGAAAGTAATATCCTCCATTTCACAGCGAAAAAAATATATATTTGTGAGTAATCCATACTCGCTATTGAGTAATTTGGGGTTGTTACTCAAATATTTGAGTAGATATGGGTTCATTTTGGTCATGGGGATTACAACTCAATTGATTAGTAATTGTTACTCATCAGTGGTAATAACTACTCACTAAGGTGAGTAGCAATCACCATGCTATTCATGATTTAAGAGTAACCAGTACTCAGGGAGAGTATCCGGTACTCAGTATTTTGAGTAATTGCTGCCTCTTCAATTTGAGTAGCTGTTACTCACAAAAATGAGTAGCTATGGATTCAGCTCATTTACTCATTATTTTGAGCAATGATTACTAGGTTGTTTTTGCAGTGCAAGGAAATAAGAGTTTCAATTAGGTAAAGCCTTTAACTCCGTTATCCAAGGCCATTCATCTCAATTGGCACATTCTCCATGCCGTTCTGCGCACGTTTGCGCGCGTTTTTCGTTCATCACTAAGCAAGCACGCATGAGGCAAAACAACACATTTTGTGGAATTAAGAACCTTAGAAATGTTGCGTCCTTTTAGGAATGCGCGAGAACGGAGACCGATGTCGATATTGTGTTTTATCTTACATCAAACTGTTATTTAATTTCTATGTTTAGAACTGGCCAGATACTGCAGGATAAAAAGTTCCAAAATTAGCTTCACTAGTGCTACAAATTTAGCTACAGCACCTTTCTCGTGGCCAACCGCACACTTATATTTCACACAAATATTTTCCCCATTATATAGAGTTGCAATTATAGTGTTACTTACTTTGGGTGCCATCTGTAACCACGCTTGCTTTTGGTGGTGAGGATCTTCTGTTGTTGCTTCCATAAAGTTTCCATATCTTCTGGCACATCCTGTGTCTGGACGTCATTGAGCATTGCCATAAGGTCTTCTTGGTCTGCTTTGTCAACTTCAACGCACTCTTCCATAAATTTTTCCCTCCAGTACTCTTCCCTTTTCTGTGCATTAACACGTGCTTGTTGCTCTTGTTTGAGCTGTATTTGTACTTCTTCTTTACTCAGGTAGCGTTTATTACAGAACGGGTGAATAGATGCCTGGTTTTCCTTTCGATGTATTTTTTCCTTGCTGTGCTTCAGAACTTTGTAACAGTTGGGGCAAATTCCTCCAGGTCCGGTTAAGACCAGACAATCTCTGGCGAACACCCTTTTACTTTCCGGCTGTGCGTCATCAACATACCGTAAAACACCTGATAAATGGGCGGGTGTGACAGGAACACCGTTGTCATCGTTTTTCGCGCCAAAACAAATGGAGGATTGGTCAATGAATTTCAGGGCGTGCAACACTTTCTGAGCCAAAGATGCTTCTTGCAAGACCTCAAACTTCAGAAGCGCTGTTATGTCTGCGCTGCTTCCGTGTGCCTTGACAATACAGACAAGGGGCTCTGTGGACATAAGAACAACTTCGGTGATCCCTCTTTGTGAACAAAATTCCCAACTTTCATGGCGGATGTAGCTCTCACTGTTAGGATCCTTCAGGTAGTGCCAGTGACGTGAGACATGAACGGGTACTAAAGCCGAATTAGTATCGGAGCTGGCGTGGCACGCTATCTTTATTCGTCGAAGATTGTGGTAACAACGCTCTCTTTTCCCCTTTTCGATTGTCCGTTGTATAACACGCACCGCAGGGCCAAAAGCGCCAGAAATGGTCGCTCCTAGAGTTCGATTATTTAGTGCCTTCTGGGAAACATTCTCTTTGTCATTCTGCGCATGTAGAAGAATGTCACCGACTGTTACAAACTCACCATCTGCGATTTCATAATTAGCAATGGCCCTAAAATTGAAAAGCAAATTTCATATTGTTGGGGTTTGTATTGTTAAAAAAGACAGCATCAAGGCAATCGAACGGAAAGGTATTCCTGTTTGCTCGATCAAGGCTTGCTTGCATTTACTGCCGCGAGAATCTGTTCAGAAGGGATGAAATAAATAACGTTTTGAGGATGATATTGTGATGAGTAAATTACGATCCACGATCGATAGCGCGCTGTTTTCTTTACGATTGAACTGAGAAGACTGCGCACTGTTTGTCTTAAAATTGAAGAAATTAATGCTATAACAGCAAAGCATGTTAATCGGCTCTGCTTTTTTTAAATCACACAGTTATAAGTCGCAGTAAATTTCAAGGCTCAAATGCCGACTTCAGTAGGTCGATTCATGTAAATAATTAAGAAATAAGTTATTTTGCGAAAGCACGCTATAAAAAGATCAAACCGTAACGCCTAAAACTACATCGAGGGAATAGGAAATGCGTCTGAACTAAGCAAGAAATTTCGATTATTTCTATATAAAACAAGAGCTGTTATCCCCAATATTACAGCAAAATAAACTTGTTTTGGTTAACAGATTTTCAGTTCATAATAATCTGCACGGATCAGGTGCGTATAAGCAGCCTTTATTTAGGTGCGAATGTTTGCAGTGTAGTTCTACTCGGACTCGAAACACTAAATCGATGGGAAAATAGAAAATGGAACAGAGCAAACCGTACTTACCATGACTTCCATTCGGGAAGAAAAAGATTGTAGGACCTCTTTCCTTGCCGGTCTTGATTCATGGTGCTTGATTTTAGTGCAGCATAAACGGCGATGACAAAGTAGAATTCCACTTCTCTCGTCGACCAGAACAGAGCATTCGGAGTTTCTCTCTCGTAAACAGAACACTGAGCAGATATTGCACTTCGCTCGTAAACAGAAATTTTCCAGAGTTCCACTAATTCTTCTGACCAGTGGAAGATCAAGTGCGGCTTTATAGTTCTTAAAAGAACTTTATATTCGATTATACCAAAAAGCTTGTCGACAAACAGAACAGTCCTAAGTGAAGGAAGTTGCGAAGCTTTCGCGCCAGAATTTTGTAACACTCTGCCCTCCTCGCCTCTGATTGGCGAATGTAACAAAGCGAAAGCATAACCGAACACGCTCATGTCCCCCGCGGGGTTTGATTGTTACTGTTGCAAAACATCCTGTGTCACCCTGCGTGCGTCCATGTTTTGAATCTATCACGTGGTCGCTTGATTCTAGACATTCGAATTTGTGTTTTTCAACGGACTTTCTGCACGCCTAATTGGACGTACGCCTAATGAGACATGGAGAGAACAAATCTTTCGACCTTAAATTCCTAAACAACGTAAGTTTTGCACCGTCGGTCGACGGAGATAAATAGTTCTATCCTTTCGCTATGGCTCAGTGGCGATTTTGAGCGGATTCGAGCATTTCTTTCGAATTTATGGCTGTTTTCGCTCGGGTGGTGGCGTGGAAGTCTCCTACCTTGGAGAGATTTTAAATAGAGGGAAAGAGGGGTGAAATAGAAATCGGTAAAAACGGACTCAAAACTCAAATTTATCGGATGTACAGGATGGCTAAATGAAAGTTTATTATTGTACTGTTATTTCTCTTACAGAAGGGATATGTGATGACTCAATACAGTCGCTAGCGAAGCACAGTTCATGTAAGTGAAGTCAAATAACAAACATTACGGTATTGAAACTACTTTAGCTTTACTCAAATAATTATTTTAAACTCCCACGGAGCTTGGGGAACCTGTGTAACAAGTTATACTTCTTAACATAGTTTAGTTTATATTAATCTCAGTAAAACCAGAAAGCTATCCTATTACCATAAAATATTTAAAAAAAATACTGGGTAAGGTTGAATCAGTCTAAACTAAAAAAATTAATCAATAAGAAAAGTTTTTGTCAATGAAAGTACAAAAATCGAATAATACTGGTAAATAGGTAAAATTGAATCAGGCTATGTAAACACTTCATTCGGGCAAAGCATAGTACATCCGCCATGAAATTACTATTTGCTTTCTAATATTATGAGGTAGGATATAGAGAATATCATCTGATCATATACATTGACGCGCGGAGATATGCGAACGAGTTAGATATCAAATTGAAAACGTGAAGATAATTCAATATCTCCAAGCGTCCATATTATGTAATAGTAATAACATAACCATAACGTGTGTTGAGATACGATATTTCTCAGTGGTAGAAATCCTTGTAAAACACCTACGTTTTCTGGAAAACAAACGTATTTCGAAACACGCAACTTTTTTAACCTTGGCGAGCGTTTTTGCAAAGCACGGTATCGCAATCCAATAGTTTCAAAAGACCCGAACTTTCCATCATTAGCTGTCGAAAAGGTTCGTTATCTTCAATGGACTCCCAAAAAGAATCGAGAATTTTAAGGATCGGATAAACTCACCTTGACAAATATTGAAGTGTGCAAAAAAGGCAAAACTAATGACAGAAATGGTTCCCAACTTTAGGAAAAGACACGCAACTCTGGGCCGCGGCATTGCTATCCGCTGGTTTCTCTTAGCTATATGATAGCTATGGGAGTTATGAATCTTTTAACGGTTTTTAAAAGTCAACGGAGGCTTAATTAACAGCTGCATCTAAGTGTGCATGCTTTTAGATATTGGGGGAGAGAGGTGGCCATGGCAATTTCGAAAACACACAAAAAAACTGCAGAAGAGAGAGAGAAGTAAAACAAAAAAATATGATTAATAGGCCGAAACAATTCCTTAACAAAAACAATAACTTGCCGCCCCCAAGTTTCTACTGGCTCACCCCTCAATTTTTAGTATATTAGTAGATAGTTACATGGCTAATTTGAACATTATTTCTATACTATTATAATCGGGTTGTCTGCGCAAACGTTTCTGATTGGCTAAATCAGTCTGCCCGAGAGCAGCACTGGGCCGGCTTGCACTATTTCAAGATGCAAGATGCAAAGATGCAGAGATGCAAAGATGCAAAGATGCAAAGATGCAAAGATGCAAAGATGCAAAGATGCAAAGATGCAAAGATGTGCAAAGATGCAAGGGTATCAAATTACAGCATTAGTGAAAATTCCTAATACAGTGTTGACAGCCGCAATGTCTCATAATAAATACATTATTAGCGGTTGTACGCGTGAGCCGAGTATCGATTTATTTAGCAATTTCGCAGATCATTATACCAATTTTAGAAGCTTCACGATGAAAACAAAAATACATAGAACTCAACCTGACCCTGTTTATGACTAAAACGCGGAAAATGGATGCTTCTGCGTGACGTATAACTTGATAAAATTTTAAAAATAAAAACCGCGTTTATGACAAAAAAAAACTCAAAAACCGGGTAAATCCGGAAAAGATATACGCTGTTTGTGACAAACTCGAAAACCTATGCCCCGATGTATGTGTATAAGTTTCCCCTTATAGCTGGCTACAATTAACAGAACGATTTTTTGGGGGGGTAGAAACGCCATTCTGGTTCACATGACGTTTTCTCGTTGTTTTCGGCTCGCGCTTTCCGCTTGAATTATATATGAGTTCAATAAATTATCTTAGAGAGCTCGAAGTAAAAGAGGTGTCCTGGGCAATTGAGTTCTATGTATTTTTGTTTTCATCGTGAAGCTTCTAAAATTGGTATAATAATCTGCGAAATTGCTAAATAAATCGATACTCGGCTCACGCGTACAACCGCTAATAATGTATTATTTATTATGAGACATTACGGCTGTCAACACTGTATTAGGAATTTTCACTAATGCTGTAATTTGATACCCTTGCATCTTTGCACATCTTTGCATTTGCATCTTTGCATCTTTTGCATCTTTGCATCTTTTGCAGCTTTGCATCTGCATCTCTGCATCTTGCATCTTGAAATAGTGCAAGCCGCACTGTGCCTAGTCCAGTCCCTGAACTCTCCTTCGCGGCTCCGTTGTTGTCTGTGGTCGCCAAAAGGAGAGTCCAGAAACCTTTGGATGCGCATGCGCTAGATCTGACCAAGAACTTGCATATCAAGATAACAGTGTCGTCTTTTTAGTGATCGAGCGGGTTTCCTGTGTCTTGTCTACCTTGTTTACAGGTTCTTGACCGTGAAAAAAACACAGTGGAAAATGTACATAACATCTTTTCTCAAGTGTATCTGAGTTCTGGTTCAGTTTTAAGCTTTCTAGGTCAATAAAAATAGCGAAAAAACAAATATAGTTTGCAGATATTTCCTTATAAGGAAGTTGAAGAAAGTCGACACTTTTTCAAGGAAACTATCTTGATATGGTTTTTTTCGTTAGTGCGCATGATCCAAATACCGCTGTCGGAGATTGATTGTTGAATTTTCGCGGTTACGGTCACAAGGGCGTCCTATCTTGAAGGGCAAAATTCATGTAGCCAACAATCAACCTCCGACAGCGGTATTTGGATCATGCGCACTAACGAAAATACCCAAGTTCTTGGTCAGATCTAGCGCATGCGCATCCAAAGGTTTCTGGACTCTCCTTTCGGCGAACACAGGAAACAACGGAGCCGCGAAGGAGAGTTCAGGGACTGGACTACACTGTGCCCTGCACGTACAACACTGAAATGGCTTCCCTGACCATATGACACACAGCTTTGTGTTTTTAAAAAGCAGAACATGGATTCTCTGTCTTTTGAAAACTTTTACTAGACAAATAAAGTGTAGAAACTAAATTGTTGTCTTGAGCTAAACAATTGCCCACCCGTTTCGAAACTGAATACGAGAGCATCAAGTAATTGTTTAATGTGCCAATAATAACTCAATATCTCTAATTTTCGTACGACAACAACTAAACTTGACGATTCTTCCACGACGTACTTAGTTTCAGCACATACTCAATACTCGCGACAGCTGACCAAGAGCATCGGAGTGTGAGATTACTCTTGAGGACATCATGTTCTTGCCCTGTTACGCTCAGTGCAGTCGCCTGGCTTTCCGTCTCAGTGGCATTAATGCGCCTGTGTCAGCCACTCCTTTGTTATTGTTTTCCTTCGATATTAATAGACGAATACGAGTAGAAATATCTAAATAAATATCTTAAAACAAAGTTTCATATTTGATTTATCAAATTCAATCGTGAAAATTGCTCTTTATTCTCTAAATCAGCCGATGGAATTAAGGCATGGCTCAAAACCCATTTGCCTGAAACAAGAGGTTATTCTTCAAAACTCGTGTTCTATACTATGGATCATCATCAAAATCGGTCACTACAATAATTTCAACAAGAGCTATATTTTAACATATGTTGTTACCATGGAAACGCTTATCACGTGACTCAGTGGCGGCCATCATTTAGATACAGGACAACTACCTCCAAATGAAGCTAATTGGAAAACTTGGAATTTCTCAAAAAAAAAAAAATTATCAGATTTTTCATGCTTTTGAAATGATATTGCAGTGAAAAAATGTCTTTATAAAAACATTATCCTCCATATCCAATTAGGTTCACAGAAAGCCTCATCATACAAACATTATGCTGAAAGGAAATTTCTATTTTTAAAGTTCTCTACATACTTGCACGGGCGCTGAAAATTTCATCCAAAATGGCGGACGGTGAGTCACGTGACAACGTTGCCATGGCAACAACAACTTCATCGAAATCAGAATTCCGGAACGTGTTTGTAGGCGAAGCTTGAAAGATTTTCGTTGAAAAATAACGAAGGCCTGTTGAGGCCACATTTGTAATAACCTGCCACATTTGTAATAACTGCCACATTTGTAATAACATTGTGCCACATTTGTAATAACTGCCACATTTGTAATAATATTGTGCCACATTTGTAATAACTGCCACATTTGTAATAATATTGTGCCACATTTGTAATAACTGCCACATTTGTAATAACACTGTGCCACATTTGTAATAGCGGAGCTCCCAGCGGAGCCCCATAGCTACATGCAGGCAGAAAGGAAACAACACAAAAGTGTATAAGAATCGACTTCCGGTTTGTGCGTTCGTTCGTTTGTTCGTCCGGCATCAGGTCTGTGTGAGGATATTTCTAATCGATAGTCTTGAGCTGAGAAACGCTTTTATTCAATTCCACAACAATTCCAAAACAAACGTACTCCATTGCTTCGCGAGGCGTGCACTAAGTCAAAATGACACATTTTCACAAACCTGACGTATCTAGCCGACCGTTCGGTAATGGAACTCAATCGAACACGTTCGTTCGATTGAGTTTGATTGTTTTCGGTAATCGACCATAATCGAACTCACCGAAAAAAGGTTTCAATCGAACCAAGTGGAAAACAGCTATTATTTTCTAAAAACCGGAACCGGACCAGGCACAAGGTCCCACGTGGTGCACCTCCGTTCGGTTTCTTGCAACTCGCCCCGCTGCTTCCAGAAGAACCGGACCAGAACAACAAGCCAAAAAAAGACATCCGGCGCTGTTTGGTGAGAACACTAACAGACAACACTAAATGAATTATCTGTGTAGAATATGGTAGAGTGTTTTTCGTTGTCACAAAGATAATATATAGATTTAGGCCCTGCCTCAAAGCGGAGCTCGAATCAATATATTACTGTCATCGAGGTATCGACTTTTCCAGTTTTGATGACGTCATCGATGACGTAATGCCACGTGATTACTCAAGTTTGGTCGCCTAGTAAAGTTGCCTTCTCAGATATTGAGTTTTCTAGTTTTGATGACGTCATAGATGACGTCATGCCACGTGACCTTGGGGCTGCACCCCCTCAAGGTCAAGTGTGTGTATCGTATTATTATATGTATCTCCAGCAAAATCCAATTCTCATATCAAGATAAATGTGTCGTTTCTTGTCAATGCTTACCCGTACCGTGCGTGACGCGGGCTACCTGTGTAGCTATTTCCGGGCTCCTGGGGACCAAAGTAAATATGGCGGCCTACTCGGACAGCGTTTCTCTCCAAAATCTGCAAGTTTTGTCGAACTTTTTGGCAATTTAGGGTACGAAATAAGCTAGGAAAACTTCTGTAACTCCAAATATGGCAAGTAGAAACTTCCATATAAGGTAATTTACACATTTCAACGGGAACTATCTTGATATGTTGACTTTTTCGGTAGTTTTTAGAGTGATACTTTTAAATACGTCAGGCGGTATACAGGTTATACTTTAGATATTTGACATCGAGGGAAAAATACTACACGCAAGTAGTGAAAATCGACCTTTTGCTTCGAAAGTCGTGTCATATTTATCAGAGCCAAACACTGGACGGAACCACTTGAGCTTGTCATCCACGGCAGGGCTCAAGTGTCTTTTAAGGGGAATTACGCCTTATAAGATAACTAGTAGATAAGGCGAAATGGTTAACCAAAACTTGATATGCCCAAGTTTGGTCACCTAGATATATATAGATGTAGATATACTTTTCTAGTTTGATGATGTCATGCCGGACGAACGAACGAACGAACGCACAAACCTGAAGTCGATTCATATACACTTTTCAGTTTTTTCTTTTTTCCTTTCTGCCTGCATGTAGCTATGGGGCTCCGCTAGCGGGCGCTTTTGGCACCCGCGGGAGCTCCGCTATTACAAATGTGGCACAGTAGTATCACAAATGTGGCAGTTATTACAAATGTGGCACAATGTTATTACAAATGTGGCTGTTATTACAAATGTGGCACAATGTTATTACAAATGTGGCAGTTATTACAAATGTGGCAGGTTATTACAAATGTGGCCTCAACAAGGCCTACCAAAAAGCAGGCCCTCGTTTTACAGCCATGCCTTAAGGTGGATCGACCCAGTAATTTTGCACCCATGTCAACCAATTTTGAAGCTCTCATATAAAAACAGGTTGATTTCTATTGCGCAGCTAATATAACACACATACTACCAATAGACTGAAATATATGTCAGTACAAAAGTTTGGGAGATCGGAGTTAGTATCACGTGACAATCTGGCCACGCCTATTTTTAATGTCACCCCAGTTTCAGGCTGTACCGACATTTTTTCGATAAATGCTCTACGGTACCTCGAGATTGACTGATTGCCTACGTGTAACCGAAGTTTGATTAAATTCTACAAGCCCGATCTGAAGATATTCTAGGATTTATAAATCATGGCCATAATTTATGTAAACTTCAGTGTAGCGAATAAATATGTCAGAGTTTGGTCGGTTATAGATTGAATTTTTTTATAGCTCATTCTATTTGTAATTGTTCAAGGAAGGCCATACTTTTGATTAAAATTAAATATTATTTTGCGATTTCGAAAAACATAGTAATAATAATAATAATAACACAAAATTTCTATAGCGCCATTTCATATCAAGATAACAGTGTCGACTTTCTAGCAATCGAACGGGCTTCCTGTGGTGTCTTGTCTACCTTGTTACCAGGTTCTTGACCGCGATAAAAACGGCAGAAAATGCACATAGCATCTTTCTTCGAGTGTATTCGAGTTCTGGCTGAGTTTTAAGCTTTCTGGGTCAATAAAAATAGTGAAAAACGTACTGGGATTCCAAATGTGGTATGGAGATATTTCCTTATAAGGAATTGAAGAAAGTCGACACATTTTCAAGGGAACTATCTTGATATGCTGAAGCTCAATGGCGCTTTTACAATTATCTGAAGTAACTAAAACGAAGGGGTTAACGAAACAACTAGAAATGTAAGTATCACGAAATTTGGTCTGATTTAAAAAATCGTAGTTTTTTTCGCTTCAAATTTTTGGACGACTCTAATGGATCAATGTAAAGTTTGTCTCCAACGTTTCATATTAATTGAAATCCGCTAAGGCTACCAACTGGGAACGCAAAGATCGGTAAATATTGGATGAATTTCTGGGTGTGTTATATTGGCTGCGCGATAGAAATCAGCCTGCTTTTATACGAGAGGTTCAAAATTGGTTGGCATGGGTACAAAATTACTGGGTCGATCCACCTTAATACCACTGAGGTCCCGACAAAAAGTTTTAATGTCTGCACTTGGCGAAACACGGCGGGTCTCAATTGCAGGTCGCAGGTCACGTTTCCTAGATCATGCAGGCTCACGTTTACAGACCATGGCATATATACATTCTGATGGAAATATTTTTTTGTGATAGTGAAACAGTGGTGTCCTCTAAATACTTACATTGCAAAGTAGCGAAGTTCAAGAAGAGAACAGAGCAGGGCATTTCAGGGTTTCTTCTATGCAGCACGTGATTGACTGTCTGTGAAACGGCCTTTAGAACATCATTAAATTATTGATTAGCCAAGCAATCAGATGTAAAGAAAGATAATAAAGTAATTTCTAAATATCTAAAGAGAAACCCACTCATTGCTCATGATTGTAAACTGCACTGTAAAAACGACAGTCCGCATCTTAGGCCTAGGGCATACGTCGAATTAAAGTCGCGTCGAATCATTTAAGGTATTAGCCTAGGCTAAAATGAAGGAAAATACAGGTTTTTAGAATTTCGTGATATTTTGCAGATAGAAAGACTGCTAGACCTAATTTAGTTATCTGAAATTTGTTTTTGAAAAACTGCTTTCTAAACGGGCTAATACCACATTCAAAAATCGGTGATTTTCACTTAAATTAATAAGTAACCCGAGGAGTAGACTAATCCTGTTACTTTTGACAATCAAACAAAAAGTCACACAAATATTATTTAGCTCAAAAACTATATTTTCTTCGCAATAACTCTTGCTTGTGTTGCTAAAAGGTTTCTATTTTAGTTTTGATCTATTCTGGAGTGGAAATGAGCTTTGAAACTGTGTTTTGGGGTGCGGAAATTTGAGACGACTACGATGGAATGCAATAATCAAAACATGTGTCTAAATATGACTCTCGGGGGAGGGGTAGGTAGACCATTGTATTTTTGAGGATTCAGGCATAATGCTCAGCGGATATCCGCAGGAAACGATCCAGAATGGAAGGTTTTGCCACATTCTGGCTGTGTATGCCAAGTTTTTCTCGTTTGAAGATGATTAGCGGCTTGAAAAAAGAAGAAATCACCCAGCCAAGCATATAGACATGTACATAAACATGTTTTATGGGGAAACAATCAACGATATCTTCGTGAATTTCGGCATGAAAGAAGATGTACTCAAGACGAAGAAATCTGTGGCAGTGCGTGGCTATAGACATTTTCGTTAATGTATAACTTGAAGGTCAACTGCGAATTAATAAAATCCTTTATAATTTTCTTGATTTAAAAGAAAATCAAATGCACTGCCACAGATCTCTTGATCTTGATAGTCGGATAATGAATTTGTATCGATTTTTGTTTGATTATCATGCCACTGGAAGAAAAACGAAAAAAACTAGAAAATTTCGAGTTTAAAGATAATCCAATTAACACCTCAATTGGGCGTTGTCTGATTTTTTGTGTGTGAGAAAATACACCTTAGAGATCACTCTATCAGATTTTCTATGCAGATTGAGTATATTGTTTAATGAATCTGATAGAATTTGTGTCGAAATTGCGCAAAATTAGCCTATGCAAATACCTTAAAACAATTTAGAAAATAACACCTATGTTGTATTGTGAATGTGCGCATTCTGATTGGTTAAAAAGCGTGTTTGTAAGAGACCTGAGAAACACGATTGTCACGCAACGCTGTCGCGCGTGTGTAAGTTATTTTCTAAAAGCAATAAAAATACTTTCTGCGTGCTCTCTGGTTTCTTACAAACACTCGGGGAATGTTGGTCGAACTGATAAAACTTGAAAGTTTTGATCAGTTCTCCCAGCATCCCCCTCGTGTTTGTAAGAAAGCAGAGAGCACGCGGAAAGTACTTTTATTGCTTAAAGATAGTTTGTTATTTGAAAGTGTAATGAGTCGGTATCTTTTGAAAAAAATGAAATCGACGCGACCCTAATTAGACGTATGCCCTAGGCCTTAAGAGATCAAACATCTCGCAATTACACAAGTACATACAAAGTCCACCATCCTTTCTTTAAGGTTACTGAGAACCTTCGCGCACGTTGTTCGGTAAAAAAATCATACACGTCCTTAGTTTAATCAAAATATGACAACCTATATATCGTTGGAAAGCTTATAGAATTGACTAGCGGGCTATGGCAAAAAGAAATCACTTATCGATACCTGTAATTTTTCTTAAAGCATTGATTAAATATTTTGGTGTGCTATTTTCACGATCTAACGCTGTTGAACTGCTGGACCATGACTCCCAAGTAACATATTGTTTTAATCCTTAAAGGTGTTCCTCAAAAACCGTGTCTGCGATTTTTTAAATTTTGTTTACTTCAAAAGTTATGAATTTTTTAAATTTTTAGAGCGTGAAAATTCTACAAAATTTGACCTTCCAAATTTAAAAGTTCGATAACTTTTGAACAAAGCAAAATTTTAAAAAACGCAGACACGGTTTTTGAGAAACACCTTTAAGGGTTGAAACAATGTGTTACTTGGGAGTCGAGGTCGAGCAGTTCGACAGCGTTAGCTCTTGGAAATCTCACACCCGAATTTTTAGTAAAACCTTTAAAAATTTCTAATTATGAAAAAATTATTTCTTTTTGCCATAGTTCGCTAGTCCATTCTATAAGCTTTCCAACGATATATAGGTTGATATGTTTTGGTTAAACTAAGGACGTGTATGATTTTTTTTTTCGAACACGTGCGCGAAGGTACTCAGTAACCTTAACCGAGAAACTTATTGACGCGTAAATTTTCTCGTCAAATTTTTTCGTTTGTCAAAGCCAAATCATAAATATGTTACCAGCATTTTAATTCGCCCCAGAAAGTGAAATACATTTTAGTTTCCACAAATATATATTCATAATCACGAAAATAAATCAGAATATGGTCCGTGAACAGGGTTTAGGCAGAAAAATGGGGTTAAGAGTCACTGAACGCGAGTCTGCGTGATCTCGGAAACTTTTAAAGCAGTTTTGAGAAACCTGTACTGGAAATAGTTACCTTGCGACCTGCGACCTGCAGCGAAACCGGGCAAGAACCTGATAGGTCCAAATGGTTACAAACAAACAACTCCAAACAAGAACAAAATACAAGACACACCGGTTAGCTTTTCGAGCCCGTGGTTTATTCAATCCCGGTCCCACATGCTTCACGATTGTAATTTACTACTCTGGCAATAAACAATTTCGTCTGTTGCACTATATAAATGAACTGTACTTAATTAAAAAAGCTCCAATGAAACACATTTACACCTTTCTCTTAATTAGTCACCCACTAAAGCTAACGTCCCTGACCAAGAACAACGCATTCTCGTGCCAAGAACTCCCTGGTTCGCCACCTCTCGAGGGAGGCTTCGGTAACAGCCACTGACGCATGCGTATACGAAACTGGCCCTTTAACCCACAATATGAGTTCGCGCTATCAATCATGGGTAAGAGAAGGAGAAGGGCAAGCCTGGAACCCTCACTAGAATTCATAAATCCCGATTGTTTTCCATTCCAATGATATCATGTAAGCGTAAAGACGAGACGCTATCAATTTGAAGTCCCTAGCTGCTTCTGACGAATTGTTTTTAAAGAAGCATTTATCACACACTCCTTTTAATTTAGCCGGTCCAAAAATACAAAAAAGTATGGAAAATATGGAAAATATGTTTGTGGAAATATCACTCACAGGAACAGCTATGGACTTGAAACCAATTTGCAATGTTTCTTAGCACTTGTAAGACATATCCGGATCTAACATATAGACTCTCGAGTGATGATTCAGCCCTCCATTCACCCTATGATTGTGACCTATTTCGGCCATCTTGCCATGATTACCCATGATGCATCTGAGAACTCCTCTGTTACTTGTAAAGCGTACAAGTCGAAGGCATTGCCGAGTTTCATATCGTGAGGGACTGCGTACGAATCCCTAAATATTACGATAGCCAAAACAAGACCCACTTAGTAAGATAGAGAACATCGATTTGTGTAAAATCCGAAAATTTGGTGTTAATCGAACTAATACTGACCAAGATACAACAATTTCAAAATCTTGATTAGAAACGTATGGCGTCTGGACAAAATCGACAGCTGAAATGTCCGCACACCGTACGTTTCTTATTACATTTTGGAGCCTTTTGAATTGCTATATCTTAGTCAGTATTGACTCAATTAACATCAAATTTTCGGATTTTGCACAGGTCGATGTGCTCTTTCTTACTAGGTGGGTCTTGTTTTGATTTCCGTAATATTAGGGGACTCGAACTCAGTCCCTCCCGATATGAGAATCGGCAATAGGTTGAAAAGAAGACTAGCAAACGACATTGGGTCTTGTTTAACAATGTCTTTCAAAAGCGAAATAAAGCTGGTTTTATGTGCACATGCGATCCGTTTCAGCCAATCAGCGAAGGCCCTCAAATGCTTGTTACCAGGACCTCTCGAGGTGACGAGTCGGGGAGTCCTGGGTACGAGAATGAGTGCAGCGCCCTTTAATACTGGGTCGAATGCGTTTCGATTCATCTCGAATTCGAAAAGGAGAGTGCTCCCCACTGTCCAACAAATTGGATAGTCGAAAAAAATCCGCCTCCCCTTTCGAGGACCCCAGAATTGCAGAGTAGGTGGTGAATTCCGAAGTGGGTACCCTGGAATTTTAGTCCGGCCGTTAGTAGGATGTGTATTCTCAGTATTCTACTGTGTGGTAAACATACATTCCCAGAGTTCGTACGTTTTCTGAATGACAAACTCCAGGATTTTCCAGGAAGTCTTTGGTTATTTTTCCAGGAGCTTTTTTGGGGTAGAAATGCCCCTCCCCCCAAAAAAACATTGTAAGTCTGGAGGATGTCATACTTTGCAGCCAAAAATCAGATTCGCGAAACTGATTGATTCAACCACATTTGAGTTTAAACGTTATTCCAGGATTTTCCTTAAAATTCCAGAACTTTCAAAGACTTTCCAGGAAGGAAATGAAAATCCAGGATATTCCAGGATTTCCAGGCCGCGTACGAACCCTGATTCCGGACGGACATGAAGAAATTCACTTCAATTCCAAGGTGGGTAGGGACAGCTAAAATTTCCAGGAAGTGAAGCTTACTGAAACTGGATTCACAACAGGAGGTGCGGATTTGATTGTGCGACTACCCATTGTGATTTTTCCTGTTTTCACTGTTGCTTTGCCAGGTAAACAAAAGACGTTTTATTCTTCAGCGTAACCTTTCGTTTAAAAATATTGTCTGTTGTGTTATCAACATTTATCTTTAAGCATTTGGATGCTACTTATTACAGCACAACGGACCGCATTCATTCTAATCCTTACCGCAAATATAGCAAATTTACAAACAAGATGTCTCCATTAAGTTTAGAGTGTGTCCCCGGAAAGTCAAACGCTGTTGAGCTATAAAACTGGACAAAATTTGGTTTACGAGTCTAGAAATTGCACTATTTCGCTATTTGTCCAAACATAGGTCAAATGGAGAGACTCCTATTAAAGCAACGAGGCCAAATTACTTTAACGTATAAATAAATGGAAGTTTTAGTTAATCGGAAATCGTGGACATCTATCGTGCTACAAATAAAATCACGAAAATGGTTTATCTAATTGATAAATCTTACGCCGAATTTAATAAATATAATCTCTCTAGTTTAGGTATACAAACAAAATATCAAAAGCAGTTCAAATGTTTTGGTGTTTAAAGCTGCCTGTAACGATGCTTTTCACTTGTCAAAAAGGAAAGCTTTTCGTCGAATTTTTACAAAATCAAACCAAAATCCCCTGCGCGATAATCGCAAGATGAAGAGGCGAGGGTGCTGAAAGATCGAGAGAAACTGGCAATGGGCCGCAAAAAAACAAATGACCTACGCAGAAAACCTTGTAGGCGGAAGGAATCAAATGCAGACAAAACAGGATGAAGTTTGATTAGCCAACACATCCATATCCCCGTAGCTTCAGTCGCTCTCTAAGGGATAGGCCGTCAATGACTATACTTCAAGTGGCGTCATCCACTGTTATTAATATACCAACCGGAGACGGATTGGTTCACAGAACAAAGTGCGCTATTTAAACTCTGGTTGGTGCACTTAAGCATTTGAAGTAGGCTATACAATTCTTGAGTGTCTTATTTTTTGCGCAGCAGAGATTGTTAGAGAAAAACAATCGAATTAAGATTGGGAGGAGAAATCCCATAGAATAAGTTCTAAACATTAGAGTCTATCTGAGCCCCCGCAAAGCTTTTCAAGCAGACGGCGACGATTTGCTGGTGCCTTGTTGCCTGGTAACGAGCTGGTGTCGTGTTGCTTGGTAACGGGCGGCAGGCGGCACAAGGAGGGTGGCTTACGTAATTCCCATGGACTATTCACATCTGTTGGTGCAAAAAGGAAAAGGTTAAGGAAGCCGCTTCAACTTCTAAGATGAAACAAACGCACTATTCTGTACTAGACTGCTAACAGTCCCTTATTTGGTAATCGTCCGTAAGTACAAGAGAAACGTCTTTGCTGTGCGCTCTTTTTTTTCTCCACGCCATGTTTGGGTGTCGAGTATCCACTCACGCTTAGCGCACCACGGAATAAAATCGCGCGTAGCAAATACTTTTCTCTTCATTAACGGGCGTTTGCTAAACATGGGACTGCGAACAGTCTATTCTTTACTTAGCGAACAAACCATCCGTCTAGCCAGTTATCTCGTGTTTTTTTTTCCTTTGGTATTTCTTAGCTCGACATAAGGTTATATGTGCAGCGGGTGCAGTTTCGAAAGATTATTCAGATGGATGGAGCTATCAATCTCGAAAGTTCGCTCTGTGTAGTGACTAGCAAACATCCTCATTGCTCCGCTCCGCTAGTGCGACAATGAACTTGGCTAGTTATGCCGTTAAAGGGGCTCTCGCACGCTTAATATTCGTCCACAGTGGACATAAAAGAAGTAAAATTGTAACCGTGAAAACACATGTACATTTGCCCGAAGTCATCGAAATAATCCTCCAGATTAATAGAAAAACCTTTCAAGTGTTAGACAAATGCAATTTTAAGTTGTTTTGGCCTGTTATCAAGAGGATGGAATTGGATTGCGACTTGAGTTATTTTCTTGTCAGAGAAGTGGCCAGCAAGCGTGCGAGAGCCCCTTTAAGTCGAGTGATTCGCGAGCATGTAACTTTTGTCTATGAATGAATGAATGAATCGTTCATTTACCACGTTTGCAGTCTAGGACTGGATATAAGTGGAGTCAGCAACACGAACTAGCATTATAAACTATTATTATAATATTTTTGTCCTGCCATATAATAGTATGATAGAATTATGTATGTATAGGTATTTATTACTGGCAGCCATTTACATAAGCCGTGCCATATTAGATTAATTTATGTAAGCTTATTTTTGTTAGATCTAGCAGCAAAATAAACTGAGCTGAACTGAGCGCTTATGTCGTTATGCCAATACGTCGTTAGTGTGAACCGGCCTTAAACAGAGCGAACGTCCAAGGGGACTGTATCCATATCCAGGGGAATATCCAGGGTAGGTTATTTACCTGAAGGCGTAATAAACCAAAGGCGCCATATAATAGAGCAGAATTTGTATGACTGTGAAAAGTGCCGCGCCGCGACCGTGACCGTACCGCGACTACGCGATTTCATTCCGTATCTACAGCAGGCCAGGTTCCGTATCGCCACCGCGACAGTACCGCACCGTGTCACGGCACTTTTCACAGTCATACGAAATCTGTTCTAGTTATCTCTTGCCATGCCGCCGACGTTTGAAAATCAAACACTTTTAGGTACCTTACTGTAGTAAGCTTGTCGCGTCTCACCAGATGCTGGCCAATCAGTAATGAGTTTCCGTAGTGAAGCGCAACGAAACATCTGCTAGCGTGTGGCGAACTTACAGTGGATTAGTGTGCATAAATGAGCAAGAATGTGTTCGTTTTTACCTCACTTACTTTCACTGCTACTGGCGGCTAGGTTTTGCGAGGAAGTCGACCTCCTGCCCGCTTTCTTCAGTGCCACGATCTCCCCTTCACGTCCCGTCAGTTTTACCGATCTCTGGCCGCCATCAGGCATAGCGGGCAATCTGCGTCCCGAGCCCCCCTCCCCTAGGGAGACCATGTTTAGTCTGTCGACGCTGGCGGACGAGCGCATACTCGTTATGTCTTGAGCGCTGCCCGAGAGCATCGCGGCGTGGGATCCGCTACTGCGGCGGCGATCTTCCATGGGAACTCCATTTACGTTACTGAAAAAGTACGGGGGGACACTGAGGACTTCGTATCGCACGTCCTTTCCTAAGGGCCCGGGGTTGCGACAAATACATTCGCAATAGTTCGTCAATGCGACTAGCTGTTTTTCTCTGGCGACTAACCTATCACCAGCAGTCGCCATCTGGCGACAATTTGATAGAACCACCTCTACAAGGCGAATGTTCTGGCGACCATCATTTTCGACTTGGCGTGGTGATAAGAGCCAAATGACGACTTGACAAATTAGTTAATTCCGGGACGTGTATTTTTGGTAATTCGAGGAGTGGAACACAAGTCGCAAACACAAGTGGGTCAAAAACATTACGAAACAAACTATCATCAAACCAAAACACAACACTTTGCGTTTTACATCAAGCGTCGAATAAAACGCCTTCCTGTTTGACTTTGGTCAAGAGTTGGCCACCATCACAACACAACTGACACACGAGAACCTTTTGTATAAGAGGGCTGTTGTTGATGATCAATGACTCGGCCACCTTATCTACTATGAGGGCTGGCTCACACACGAACGCAAGTACAGGACACAAGCGCAAGGCAAGTGTAAATCATAGCGACCCAAGCGCAAGCGAAAGGGAACACAACGTCTCGATTTTCTTCGCGCTTGCTTTCTTGTATAAAGTTCTAAATGTCACCTGGCGGGACATGATCACCAATGAGGTGCTTTACGGTGGTCTATCACTGCTCTCGACAAAGATTCGGTCGAGGAGACTGCGCCTAGCGGGTCACTGCGTGCGCCACAAGGATGTTGCAGCGCATGGTTTGGTTCTTTGGGAACCCACACAGGGTCGAGCTTCTCGGGGTGGTCAACGGTCGACCTTCATAGACAGCCTTAAGCGTGACACTGGCCTGCAGTCTGCTAGCGAGCTACGGACGCTAATGTTGGATAGGCCGTTGTGGCAAGCCACCAACTGTCCCCGAGGAGACTCGACCTGATGATGATGATGATATAAACCGCATAAGGGAAATGTAAGAGTTTATATCCTTGCGCTTGTGCTTGCGTCTACGCTTGCGTTCGTGTGTAAGCAAGCCTTAACAAACCCAAGTTCGTACACAATTCACTTACACATGCGAGGCCGAGGATTGGTGTAGATGTCTGTTGAGTGATTCCGTGCTGACCGCGTTACGGATCCTCTTGCTGTATGCCACCGCAGGTTCATTACTACGATTCCCCCGGATCACGGGCGCGACAATCCCAACAGTAGCACCATTCGGAGAGCTCGGGACGCTAGGGGAGCTAGGACTGCTAGGGACATTAGATCCTAAGGCAGCCATGCGCCCCATGCCTAGCAAGGCACCACCGATGGCAGCACCCCCACCTCCACCTCGGATGGCCACGCCCTGTTGAACTTGTTGACCTGGTCTAATAGGCTTGGCTGTAGAATTGTAAAAAAATAATAATAATAATAAATGTAAAAGCTTCTGGCAATTAGCCTGTTTGCCCTCCAATTGGATCGTAACCTCAATTATGGTTGCTGTTTTCAAGCGTCCATAAAGAAAGGACAAGTGTGAAAGCCTTTGAAATTACTTTTAAAAAACACTCAATTGGGACTTTCTGGTCCTACTGTCCACCAAGACGGCCATTCAGACTATAATGGGCGTAGCCAGATATGTGAAAGGGGTCAAAAATTCAGAAAAAGGGCGCTCCGCTAACAACGCTAACCGCCGATCGGTTAGCGCAGTGGTAGAGCGCCGGGCTTCTGTGCGGGAGGTTTGGAGTTCAAAACCCCGGCCGGACCTACACTCAGGGTCTTTTCTAAATAATTGAGGAGAAGGTGCTGCCTTTGCTATATAACATCTGCAAATGGTTAGACCTTCACGTCTTCTCGGATTAGAACGTTAAACCGTAGGCCCCGCAACGGCAGAAGAGCCACCTAGTGGAATCCGATTTGCGTAACCCATTATTTATTTATTACATTTTTTTATATAAATGGATGAAGTGTCCCTGACCGTTTTACTTTTTAGAATTTTCTCTTGATGTGTACAACATTCTTCATCCTAAACGAGATTACCAGGTCTGCAGGTTGGGTTTTACCCTGCCGTTTCTTACTTGAAAAAAAATAATTTTAAAGTGCGTATGCTCACCTATATGCGCTTGAGCGCTCTTCTTAGCGGCGGCTTGTTTTTGCCTCATTGTATCCTTAATTCGTTCCACCTCCTTCTGGTAGCGCGCTCTGTCTCGTTGCGCTCCCTGTTTGGCGTCCTTCAGCGCTTGTTCCAGGGACTTAACTCGCTCCTGTGTCGCTCGTAGGCGCTTCTCGAGCTTGGGTAATTCGCATCTTAGATCAGCGTTGTCGCGTACGAGCTGAAGAGAAATAGGTAAGCGTTAGCGGGGACAAACAAAGTATAGCTACATGGATACTATTTTATGCAATGATTTGTAAAACAAACAAAGTATAGCTACATGGATACTATTTTATGCAATGATTTGTAAAACACTTGATTTGTTTGGACTCCGAAACGCATGTCACACATATGGTAGTCAAATATAAAAAAACGCTATTGTTGGATAAAAGCATAGTCCAGGTGATCAAATTGACGATCTGCGCATGAAACAAGACATTGTAAGGACATCCAAGCGTATAGAAGGATATTTATAATAGCGACATAAGCAATAGAACACATATTTCTATGGTTTATAATTTGACAAATGCACGAGGGATGTTGAGAGAATACGAGAATACGATTTCCGAGTGTTCTCCCATATTCTTTACCATGGGTTTAAAACACAGTAACCACAGCTCTCGGCCAATCAGAGGTCGCATTCTATCGGCGCTATTTTACAAATAACAATATGCAACGGCCGAAAAACGAAATTCGAAAAAAAATATACTAAACACGGTAATCGCGTCACATTCTGTTTCGATTCAGATCATGTGATGTTTCGTTCTGGGAGATAAAAATTTTTCATTCAACATACAACGCTAACTCCCTTAATGAATCTTCCAACTTGCGTCAACAAACTGGAATCCATACGAAAGTTCGTTTCTGAAGTATACAACACAAAAGCAACCTCCCCTCCCCCTAGAAATTAGCAGGCATCCTCGCACGCGAGCACACCATTTCTAAAAGTCACGCATGCCCTAGGTAACAACAAAATTCTAACAGTTGTTATAAAGCCAATCTGTATCCCGGCGTTATCTCGGACATAGCGATAACAGATCCGAAAAGCTGGTTTATGGTTTGCAAAGCGTATACAAGCACACCCAAAGATCGCGTGGCTTGCCCAAATAAGGCGTGATTATTCTAGAACCAGGGCCATCTGTCATGCTGAGAGGCCTCGAGCAAAACTCATGCTGCACTTGAATGGCTTTCTCTTCTCGCTGATAGCAGAGCTCTGGCAATATTCTCATGAAAAATCCCGTCTACAAAAACATGGAAATCTTATGCAAGAGGGAGAAATGTAAAGGTAATATACTATGAGTTATTTGGCATGTTTTGTGGAGAACCTTGTGAATTATTAGTCATTCCCTACGCAAGAAAGAGTCAAGAGTGTATTCAGTGTTGATAGATAGATTGTCGTAAATGTGTGAGGGAATTATTGAGCAAAAGTAATAATTCCCTCACACATTTACTAATTGTTGTGAAAGTAAACTACTAATTACCTAACGAAATCACGGGTCGTTTCCTTGGGCCGTTTGTTTTTTTCGAAATTGAGTAAATAACAGCACGCGATAAGTAACGAAGCACTCGATAAAATGCGAAAGAATGACGCGAAAAATCTGCCCAACAACGTAACAGAAATTTCGACAATATCACTTGATAAAGCAAACATGCGTTTATATCGAAAACACGATCACATTTGTTGAAGAGCGAGACAGGAAAACGTCTAAAGGAAGCCAATTATGGTTTATATTCGTGAATGGTTATTAATCGCTTGATCGAAATATCCAAAATAAAATTCCTAGCATTCCTTATTTTATATCAACGTCAGCACGCTTCGTAAAATCATGGATTTCGCGTTAAATCTGGATTCCGAAAATGCTCTATCGACCAAGAACATGCTCTATCGACCAAGATGTATTTTTGTGAGTAAATCTGCATTAATTTCAGACAGAATCAGCTGGAGAGCGAATATTTTTGACAATACGGGCCAGTAATTTCTAGCATGTCTTCGTATAATCTCACTGTGAAGAATCAACGTTATCAAAATGGCATCTGGCGAATAAGAGCTTGTTTTTCCTTTATCTTTTAAGAACATTATCACAGTTAATTCCTTTTTACTCGTGTTTTCCTGTTATCAACAATGATTTAAATAGTAATACCTTTTACTTTCATTTTAAAATCACTTCGTCTGTGATCTGGATCATTAATCCGAGCACTTTGGACTTGTTATACAAAAGCACGTGTTTTCTTGTTTTGAAGTCTTTCTTTACTTTCTTTCCTTCTCAGAATGAAACCACTTCAACAAGCTGGTGAAGATTGCGACCCTCATAACTGTCACTTCACGAGTATGTCATTTATATTAGTCGGGCACCTGTTTATAACGGCGCGCGTTCGCTGGTAATCCAGTTTCTAAATACTCTTTAGTCCTTACTGTTGGTCTTAAAGTCGCTTTTTAACAGTGACATTCGGCATTTTAAGGCGTTTTGAGGAACATGAAGGTATGGACCGCTAATTATTTAGGCATTTAGCATTATTTCAGAGGGATTCAAATGGGTAATTAAAGAATGTGAAAATTTTAAAGAAACTTAGGCCGGTTTAAAACGTTTTTACGCATTTTTGGGGGGCGTTTTTAGTCGTTCTAATGGGACTTTAGGACCGCAGGCCTACTCTTTACTATGTACTCTTTATGTCATGACAAGCAGATACCACATACATGTACACACAGCTATACCACCTTCCTTCATGGGTAGCGAAAAAATGTTGAAACTGTTTCAATATGGATACCTAAATGAATGCTATTTACAATAATATTCTGGCTTTCTGCACAGCCACTCGTAGAAGATTCAATACTGATCATTCGCGCAATAGACCCATATCCCGTTAATATGGCTTAATAATACTTATTGCTATCAGAAAAGAAGTCCAGTATTGAATTCAGCACATCCGTATTAGAAAAGCTGCAAAGTTTGGGAAGAATTACTCAAAAACTCTCTGAGATATGAATTCTCAAATCGTAGCTTTTTTTTTTTTTACAAAGAAATGTATCAACCAGGCATCAATGCGCGACTACCATACATTTTATTGTAAAAATCATCAATTTAGAAAAACTATATCTCGGTCAGTATTCAACCAATCTTCACCACACTTTGCAGTTTTACTAATACGGATGTGCTGAATTTTGGTATAGACCCATATGTAATTAGTTATCAGGAAACGAAGTCCAGTATTCATTTTCTGGATTAGATTTTTAATGCCAACGAATAATAGGAAAACAGAGCAGGAAGGTCGTTATAATTTACTGCAAAAAAAATTGGAAACATTTATCTGCTGATTGTGAACAAATAGTCAAATGTCAAATCTTTTATCAGCGCCCTACGTCACTTTTCTCATCAAGCGCTTTCTATAGCATTTATTCCTTAGTTATAACGTTATTCCTTGCATTTGTATTTTTAGTTATTTTGTATTCATTTATACACTCTTTTAAAAAAAATGGAATTTATACATTATGTTGTTAATAATTTTACTGTAATATATATATGTTATTTACCGGCTGGGAGGTCCGGATCGTGAAATACCGTGAGCGAGGCCACGGTATTTCACGATCTGGACCGACCCCATGCCGGTAAATAATATATTTATATTTTGCTTTCACTGAAACAGCATACAACTTCACAGAAATAAGCGCGCGTGCAATTCATCCGGACCCGGGGTCCGGATCGTAGGATTCCGGACCGCTCGCGAGCCAATCAGAGCGCGCGATTTGATGGATACCGGACCGCTGAAAAAATAATTTTTTATAGTTTTTATAATTTTACTGTAATTAATAGTTTTTAATTTGCAATTAGAGTGGTTTTCAAAACCCCATGAAACACTCTTTAGCATATTAGACTTTTATTACGCTCTAACTCCATTGTTCTCTTTTGTATTGTATGGGTTATTGCTCTTTGACTATTACACTTTGTTTCACGGGATTGTGGAAACCATTCTACTTTGTAATCACTCCCATAGGTTTTATTCAGAATTGGTGTAATTACTTTGCGATTGGTTTCACTATAGTATTATAAAATTCGCTCTATCCGCGAGATATAAGTTTTACTAAATTGTACTAAATAGTACAATTTAATAATAATTTATTTTGTTTTACTATTACTAAATTGTACTACTTAGTAAATAGTGTTTCACGGATTTACTGTTTTCATCGTTGCACGGGTTTAGTGCATGTACTCAAATAGTATACATATTTATTATATAAACACCAATGAAATACCGGGTGATCTCCCGCGCGAAAACTTGATATCTTCACACGTGAAAATAACACACTTGCCTGTGCTCCATACTCGATTTTTAGGTTTAAACTCAAATAAATTAGAATTTAGTATTTCCTTCATGTTTATATAATAAGCAGAGCATTACATGGCCGCTTGGAGATACGAATTTTATCTTTTCGTGTTCATTATCCCACTGCGCTCAGTCGTGAAATTTTCAACACTCGACGATAAAATTCGTATGTCCGCGCGGCCATGTAATATCCTCTATCCTTGGTTATGTGTTGTGATGACTCATTCTCACTAATCTTGTCCACATCGTCAACGTTTATTGAACCCCCCCCCCCCCCCCCCCCCCATCACCACCATCAAGGACGCCGGCGGCGTGCAATTCGTGGGGAGACATGAAATTTTCTCTCCTAATAGGCACGAACAACCTTATCATCAAATGTTCCCCATACGAAGCAAACACTTGGCCGTTACAGGCAGGTTCTGTAGTAGTAATAAAAAAGTCAAAAACGGTTTATCTATTTGTGGTGAAAACGGCGGTGTCTTAGTTAATTTTGCATGCCTCGTTAACAGAATGCAATAGGAAATGAATAAACTATCAGTGTTGGCCGTTATCATATAAACCAATCGAAAGAGACGTTTCAAGGCAGCTGTTGGTACAAGGCAAAAATAATATTCTGGGATCATTTTGTTCAGCTCAGATAATTGCCATGGAAAGTTTTTGGCCATGGCAAAAATTACTACTAGTGTCAGTTATATTCTCCAAGGTATTTTGAAATGGTTTAGAAGAAAAAAAACTGCATATTTGCTTTGAATCTCGAGGAGATTCATTTTTTCCCAATATCGTATTCCTTGCTTATCAGATGTTGTGATATTTCCAAGTTTATAAAAGAGGCTTCTTCTTAACACTTAAAAGTGTCTAAAAAGCTCTCCTTGAAACGCACTCTTTATATTATGAACACCTTTTGGGAGTGAAATTATATGAGCTACATTATGCATGCAAGAAAACATTGTAAATATTGTGTGTTGTACAATAAATGAAGTGATGTGTGATCTTCGTCTTGTCGTTTGCTTTTTGTTCCACATGGCTGGCCAATAAAGAAAAGACAAACAGGGAAAGCGTTGAGTGATAAACCTTCCAACTGACTTCTTGCCCTCAAATTAACCAATCAGAACGACTTTTGTTGCATCGCCACGAGCGTTCCAAACAGATTCTTAAAAAATATTGCAATTGAACATAAAAACTTTTCCATCTCCTCAGAAAAAATTGCCTAATGTGAAATGTAAACTGGGTTTGACTTGACAAAATCTAGTTTTTGCTTCACAAATTGCGAACATTCTCGCATCTTTCACTGAACCTGGGAATGTTTCGTTTTGACAAACAATCCCTTACGCACCGTGATGTAAAATTTGCTGGTACAGTGTCAGTGGGAGTGTGGTTTGCTCAATGAATTCAATTTGCACAAATTAGATAATAATAAATTTATCTTTATTATAATAAATTCTTCAATTAAATCCATAAAATAGTATAAACCTCGTTTCGGATTTAACATCCAGCTATTATATTACAACAACAGATAGCGATACACCAACGCCTATAAAATTTATTTATTTATATGTAAAATGCTGGTTCTTGTACCTATATTTTAAAAATAATTCCTAATAATTTACAATATTGTATTATAGCAGATTATAGCAGATTATAGCGTTGATTCACGTAGACGAAACGACGGATTAAAAATAAGATCCTCCCTAAGCTAGAACAGCCACATTATTCTCTGCTAGCAGCCACGTTATCCGATATTTTTGCTTGTAATCCACGCTTGGACATCGATTCTACCTTGACATTATAACATTGCATGAGGGCAAAAAATGAAAAACTGACATAAAATGATACCTTCACTGCGCTGAAAGAAAGAAAATTGTCGACATGTTTTTTACCAGCCAAAGGCGCCGAATCCTTATACTTTGGTGTTGTAAAACTGGGCAAATGCGCATGTTTGTGTCTATATGTACGCTCTTCTGTGATGTTGGGGTCCATACGGCGTAGAGGATATGTTTGATAGAAAAGCATCCCATGCAATGACACAAAGCAACTTAACGGCGTGAGCTACAAGATTGTCTAGTTATCTGCCAACGCTTTTTGCTGCTTGTTCAGGATCTCTTCTCGAATTTTCTTTACCATCCTTAATATTCTTCCCTGTTGGGACAATGCACATACACTCATGTACACAGCAGATTTCGCATAAATATTGTGCTCTAATTTGCTGCATATACTGACTTTAGGAAGCCATTTATGAACAAGTTGACATTTCTGATCGGCTCGTCGCAAATGGTTCGCGTGACGTCACATGGAATCTGCTCCATTAACCAACACAGAGAAACAAACACAAAAACAAACAAACAACATTTTGTTACAACAAGATCTAGATGTGATTTTAACCTCGCCACGTTTTTACGATTGCAATACAAACAATCGAGAGATAAGGCAAGAGCATTTCACCACCTGACGACCGCAGTTTCACGTGTGTGTTGCCATGGTGAATGTCGCGATGAGTAAACCACTATTTTCCCATTGATGTGCGCGCAGAAACAGAACGCGAACACATAGTACGCGTAAATGATGTGGAAAGAAAACATCGACAATTACGCATTTCTAAAACAAACATCTATTTCAAAAATCGCTATCAGGAGAGTGTTCAATGTTAAGCGCACGCGCCCAGACCGCTAGGGAGTGTGGGTAACGAGAAGTGACTCATTTTGCAACTTATTCCTTATTCTCTCGCAGGTTTCTACTAATTTCTCAGACAACCTTTGAACAGCTATTGAGCTGTATGACGTCTTAATCTAGTTCCAAGATGGCCTCGCATGCTTCAAGCTAGAGTATCGCGCGCGAATGCAGAGCCGACCAATCTATCTGCGAACGCGATAAAATAGAAAAAGTATATCAATAAAGTCCGTCATTTTGCGTGTTTTGTTGCCCTTTTTTGGTTGTTATTCGTTCTTTGTTTTTGCGCGAGTACCAGGGGACATCCCTTACCTGTTTGTGGACTTTAGTTAGCTGATCTAAGTTGTTCTCTAAAAAAGCAATCTTTTGTTTTTGTGCTTGACTCCCTCCGTCGTCCTCAGTCTCGGAATCTACTGCGGTCTGAAACAACAACAACAAATAACAATATCAGAAGTAAACACAAAGTCAGATGTAAATACACCTTATGCATGCTAATCATGATGATACGCAAACGAACCCCTTTGTGGACATTTTCCCGTGCCATTTGACCAGTTAGCAGTGTTGTGTGACGGGAGTAACTCTGGTTCGCGAAAAAATCGCGGTAATCAAAGGTTTACCAAGATGTTATCCCCCAACACTACAGGGTAACGCCGTTATCTGGACGCAATTGCGTACCCAGCCTGCGTCCAGCGTGCATAAGGCGTACAATGACAATGACAACGATGTTTTACTTCTACAGCGCGGATTTATTACTTCTATAGACATAGTAGAGCGGATTTCAGTTGACCGTCGAAAGCAAATTAGACTATTGCGTTTTCTACGCGTTCCTATTGGTTGAGGCTTGAGACTTTGTTTAGTCAGCCAATGAGAATGCAGAGGAAATCCAAACACAAAGGGTCACGACTAAACTTCGTCCCCTGATTGGTCAGTTGTTGAATTTGTTTCTTTTCTGATTAGCTTAGACCGCGTCCACACTACACCGTTTTCAAACGAATCGGATACTTTTCGGCTATCGTCCACACTACAACGCCGAAAACGATCCCCGAAAACGGCGAAAACAATACGAACACGATAAGTGTGGACGCAAATATTTTTGAAAACGGAGCAAACGGTATCCGTTTTCGTTTGAAAACGATGTAGTGTGGAAGGGGTCTTGGTGTATTTACTTTTCGTTTAGCTTTCGATATTCGTCTGATACCTGCTCTACACAGTGGACATGCTCGAGAATTGCGGTGACCCCCAGGAACACTACCATAATTGCACATGATCACATGCTGTATGTGGAATCTGTACTCACCACCTTGAGACGAGCCTGCAGGTCTCGAACGAATAGTTGCCGAAGCTTGTATAACGTGGCGAGCTCTTTAGCCTAGAAAACAAATGTCAATAAGTCTTCCTGAATAAGTTAAAGTACACAGGGTCAGTTAGCGTGAAGAGCGTTATACCGTTACCACTTTATTATATCAGGAAAGTGATTATATCAATCTCTGTAATTTCACTGAGGACAGATGTTGGCCGAAAAGCCTTTGAAATACAGGGTCACGTGTTTTCGCCTGTTGTTTATTACAATTTTGAAGCAAGAAAGTTTCAAAAGAGAAACGAAGGTACTGAAACATCGCAATGGGTTGACCGGGCAAGCGACATGGCAAAAATACTATTGTGTTTATTTATACAGTAACATACCACTGTTTCTTCCAGTCCCTGGAGGTCTTTTCTTGCTTGCTCCTTTTTCTCTGCTTGGACACTGAAAACAAATAATTCAAATCATGTCTTCTGCGAGTACGTTATTTAACCATTATCCTGCGAGATTGCGCAGAATATCGTCTGATACTTAGCCGGCGAGGGACGAAGTCCCGAGTTGGCTAAAATCAGACGATATTCTGCAAATCGAGCAGGATAATGGTTTTATTATTCAACACATCGATAGCACAAAAACCCCCGAAAAAAATGACTTTTGTGTATTATTTACGAGCTCAAAACATCATATTTTCCTCAGAGACGGATATCGCAGGATAGCTGTCATGTACAGAAGACAGCTATTGGCGTTCCAATGACCATATTTGGGCAGTGCATCGATGTGCTGAATAATAAAGTGGGGTATACGCTTTAGAGGGACCTGTGACTACTATGAAAAAATACATGATACATCTGAAATGATGAGATCATAAGGGGGCTTGAAACTGTGGCAAACCATTCGCCAATACGACGAAGATGGCGGCTAAATTGATACCACGTCCTCACTGCCTAAAATGAAGGACTGAAGACAAGTCTGGTGCCTTAGTGACCTACGCTGTGCCAGTTTATCCATCACTTTTGTTCTAGTTTGCTATAGCAGCCTACTTTGGTTCCAGAAAGTCATTTAAGGCTCCAAGTAGAAAACATGTTTGGCTGACGGCTGACTATTTTACCATGCTTGACATCGACAAAGTCCAATAAATGGGGTGGGAATATTTCAAACAAGCACAGGAAATGGGGTGAGAGTATTACAGTGATGCACGTCGAACCATTGCCACAATGAAATTGAAAGGTGGGACGGGCAAAGCTACTTGTAAGTATGCGCACCGCCTTTCAGTGTAGTCTGTTCGCTAATTGGTCAGGCGGGGGGTCATACTTGTCAAAAAACAAACCAAAATGTTATCTTTGTGGCAACTGTACGGCAGGCAACACAGTACAGAGTTGAGGGTGTCACAGCCTGATTTGTACCTCATGTCGCTCAGACGTAGAGATTTTTCCGATAATTCCCTCTGAAGTTTTTCATATTCACCCTGGAAACCAAAAACAATAAAAATGTTACAATCCAAAAGAGAACTAGTCAATGAACAAAGTAGTAATGCCAAAACAGCGTTGCTTCCTTATTTAGTGCCGTTGAGTTTACCAATAATTTTTCAGCCACGGAGTCCCTTCAATAGTAATAGTATTACAGACTTGGAGATCTGATTAGCTAATAATCGTCAGTCTTGTACAAACCTTTAGTTGTTCCGCGTGGAGATCCTTCTTCTGGTTGTTCCTGTGGTGGAAATAGGAGGTTAGGAATTGGACTTGGTCACCGTAAACATCAAAATTTAAACATCTCTAATTTCATAATAACCACTCCAAAGTCAAACTAGTAAAGAATACTTTCAACATGATGTGGTAAATTAGTGAAGTCATTTCGATGTAAGACTGCATAGCCCGAATTATACGCCGTCTATTCTACCTACACTCGTTGCACATAAAGATCATGTACTGTGTTGTAGCTTTGTGAAATTTGTGGAACACCTAGGCTTTCCTTCCCCTTTCCCAATGCTGTGCGGAAAAATACTGGACACAATTTTGGACAACATTGCAGGGAAGGCAGGGAGAGAATGTACTCTCAGCTAAGTGTTCGAACATTTAGCATTTGATTGTAGTTTCACTGTGTTTACGAGTTCCTTGGTTATCACAAACCCTACGCTGCGGTGATCAAGTGCTCGTTCGGCACAGTAAGCGCAAGACAAGTGCGAACCTACATGAATCAAGAGCAAGCGCTAGCCAAGAATTAACATTATTTTGCAAGTGCATTTTTGCAACGCAACGGCTTGATTGCGCTTGTGCTTGCGTTCTAGCATGAACCACATAGAGGGAATGTATGAGTTTGATATCCTTTCCTTTGGACTTGTGTATGCGGCGCTTGTGTTCCAGGGCTTGAAATTGTGCCCGATACAGGTGTGAATACGCCTAAAAAGTTACCTTTTACGCCTAACTTTTTAGACTTAGGCGTAAAATAACGGCTGTGTTTTCGGTTTCTAAAGTGTTCTCCTAGTGGATTTACGGCTAGATTTTTGATGAATTACACCTAAAATGTTGGTACAAGGCGTAAAATTACGACTATGATTATTTCTTAATTTAGAGCCCTTTGTTCCCGTGTGAACCTCAGCTAAGTGCGGCGATGTTTGATATCCCATCCTGTACATGAATGGCGTATCTTTTTCTCCTATTTTCGGGGACCCTAAAATTTTCGGTACACTTCGCGAACGGGCCGGAGTTAATTGCAAGATAATTAAATTTCGTGAAATTGGTGTAATTTCTATGTCTTTAGTTTTGTATACTTCTCTTTTATTTTACAGCCATTTCAACAAAACTGAAACACTATGATGCCATAGTCGGTAGTTGGCCGCTTTAGGAGAATTTAAAATCAATAAATCCTCCAATTAAATTTCGCGACACCAAACTTCACGGTCTTATTTTTTCGCGTGTCTTTGCAAGATTAAAGACCAGCGAAAATGAAATACAATAAGGTAGTAGTATAGTTCTTACTCTTTCAGTTGTGAGATGATGGCCTGTTGAGACTCGATCTCATCTCTTAGTGTCGCCAGCTGTTTGTGATGAGCTTCACGATGGGTTTCCATCTGCTTTTCAAGCTCAGACTGCAAATAAAACAACAACATGACTTAACAAATACAATGAGCAGTTCCTTTTTATATCCGTTACCCCCCTATCGAGGAACCTGGAATTTCCACAGGGATTGCTTAAAATTTCCACAGGGGATGTACATGAGACTACAGCGGCGGACAAAAGTATCGTAAACACCCCGTTCCCCCTTCCATGTTGGAGCATGCCAATTTGAATTAACGCTGCGCGCACCAAACAACATTGAACAGGGGAGCGGGGAACAGCCTGGATAGCCAAGTGTTTACTTATTTTTGTCCCCCATTGTCTGAGCTGAAATCGATAGCTGGCATTCGTCAAAATGACAGTTTAGTTAAGTATAACGTGACCTAAGAGTGTCGCGCAAGAGCCGGTTTTTTCGTCATTACGCGATACATTTGTGCTCAAAATGTCGCTAACTTAGGCAAAAGTTATGGATTTGAGTCTCATAATGAAAGCACAACACATTTCGGCAACTTATAGAGGAGGAAAATAGAGCAGATTCTCTGAAGAACGAGCACTGTGCTATGATTTCACGATAGAAGGATCAAGCAAAGTTAACGGTAAATTGACAAACGAGCGCAATCTGAGCATCGGTGTGTTTTGAAGACATTTGGCCGATTTCATTCTTTAAGAGAATGTGCTAATATTCGAAATTGAAATCTATAAAGTATTGTTAAAGTCTTAGACAAATTGTACAAATAATAGGACGAAAGGAAAGGCAATCAGTCTCAAAATTACTGGCGAGTTACCAAATACAAACAAATCTAAGGCTATCACTTTAGTTATTGTAATGGGGAACATCTCACGAAAGCAAGAATAATGTTCAAAAGCGAGGTTTCTGAGATGTCAAAAGCAATGAGAATTAGAGTCTCGATGCTTTTTTCATGCGCGACCTCGGGCCTTCAGCAGACGCCAAATATGCAAATACATATGGTCAAACAAGCACCACCACATTACACTTAACCGACTTAACCGTTCATTTAAACTCGCCAAAATGTCTTCGTTTTATCCACATTTTAAAGTTTAAGCTTTTGAAATGGCTAGCAATCTAGCGCTATATTCGACATACAGGGTTAGAACTTTGTTTACCTTTGAGCATGTAAGAAAAAAATTACGGTTAAGTTGAATGGTTAAGCTGCTCATAATGATAAAAAGACAAGTATTACTCTCTTTATATATTGTCGCTAATGGTTTACCACGCTTTTTACTTCATTAAAACTGTATTTTTCTCTCGCCTTTTTGGTTGAGAACAAATAAAGTAGTGTTAGTGAAGATATAGTGATATTTTTATCCTAGTTTGAAATCAATTATCCCGGAGAACCAAGCTTTTCTGATGGTTAAGTCAAATGGCGGCAACTTAACCATTTACCAATGGCACATGGCCCTGTACCAGACAGAGTGCTGTATCTCGTTAAGAAGCAAACAAACAACAAGTAAACTTCCCCCGGGCTGCGGATTGAGAATCGTAAACTCTCCCTTTTATCTAGAATCTCGTGGTTAAACTAGCTGTAAGATTTTTTGCCTTTAATAGCTTCACAGTTGGCGCAAACTATCAGCTCAGACACCCCGTGCAAAACGATAAATATTTTAAGAATCGAGCAGAAGCGTTTGAAAAACTGTTCTGTATGTTCTGAATAATATGAAAGCACTGGTTTAGGAATAAATTTTCTCCTAAACACCATTTTTTGGGGAAACTTTAGGGGCAACAAATAAGCCCTCATTTGCGTGTGATTTCAGACAGTCACGTATTATTTTTCCAAGTGCCTAAAGTAGGCTAGTGCGCATGCGTTACTTCACTCAGACAGCGGCGGACAAAAGTATCGTAAACACCCCGTTCCCCCTTCCAATGTTGGAGCATGCCAATTTGAATTAACGCTGCGCGCACCAAACAACATTGAACAGGGGAGCGGGGAACAGCCTGGATAGCCAAGTGTTTACTTATTTTTGTCCCCCATTGTAGAATGCATCCCAATACAACTGACGGCCGAGGTGGGATAGCGCCAAACACACCCAAACGCGCGCCACATAAACTCTTACAGTCGAATTCGTTGTATCGCGATTATCTTAAGTCTAGAATCCGTGCTTTGTTCTGGTAATTTTACGCAGTCGACGGGCAATTCAAGCTACAATACACGCACGCGTTGCATGTCGGTAAATGTGGGAGATTTGTCGAAAATGTTAAAAAACGCGCGCTGTATTCTGGTATTGTGGGGGACGGCTTTGGCGTTTATAATTTGGCATTATTTCTGAATAAAAAATATTATAATCATAGCTTTATAGGGCCACAAATCTATCAGTAGATTTAGCGTACTGTCATATGTGATCCTGTTTAAATAAAGTATATTATTATTCATTCAACATATTTTCCCGCTTCTGATTGGTTAAGCGCCACCGGCGAATTCTTGATGTTTTTAAAGGTCTTTGTTTGATGTTTTTTTTTTATTGCAAAATTATTTAAACATTATTGTACACGTGACGTCACTGCCTGCTCTTTTAAAGGAGTAAAGAGAAAAAATTCATGTTGAATGAATATTAAAACAATCAAAAGTTTGAATGAATATTAAAACAATTAATGAATTCAGATCTCGGGGCTGTTATCCACCTCGGCCTTCGGCCTCGATGGATAACACTCCCTCGATCGGAATAATTCTCCACATCATACTCAGCGGAATTCATTAATTGCTAATTATAAAATACAATATAACAATGATAATACAAAATATGATAAAAACTAATTATCGGAATATTAAAAATGTTATTCATACAACATCATATCTTATTTATATCTTATATTACTAAAAAATAACTATATTATTAAAATCGTCAAAGACTCATAGAAGAGCGTGCGCGTATAGCTGGAATCGAAAGTAGCCAAAACGAGTTATAGAAAAAACGGGTTCACAAAATATGGATGGTTTGAACTCCTCAGAAGGTGTTATAATTGCATATTCTCGCCTCCAGCGATTGATTGACAGCGATTGATTGACAGCGCGGAATTGAAAAAAAGACTTCTACTCTAGACGTTGGATCCTCACTACGCTACGAATTTGGCTGTTAATACAGCCGCGAGCTCAAAATTTACTGAAAAATAATTTAATTACTATTCCAGCACTGGGCAGCTTTCTTGTTGGTTGTTTCATGATTGTGTTGCTTTATTTAATGAAAGGACGGTTTCAAATAAGTCTGTCAAGTTTAACATTACCTTTCCAGTTATGATATTCAATGAGAAGCTCAATTTTATTCCGAAGTATACGTATCCGCTTAACTTTTTAGTGCACCATTTTTTTGCAGGGCAAGCGCCGTCATAATCAAAAAGTCATATGCGAGTCAGTTGCCGTATGAGCCTTGGAGATTGCTGAACGGAAGAACATTTTCAATTTGTAATCTCTCCCTAGGGCGCTTATACTCGGATCTTAATATCCTCTCTGTATTTGCCACAAGCTGCTTTCGACTAAAGATAAGCACTAGATTTACAATGCTTTAACATCCAACTTATTCGATAAACCTTGCTTCGGGATTTGGACATTGAAATAAGGAATGCAATGTGAATTTTTGCTTAAGTAAGGACCACATAATGGCGCTTCACGACCAAGCACGATTCCCAAAGCAACCTTTTTGAAATAGGTAAACACGCTTGTTCTTCAAGATCAAGAGATTTCACAGTAATAACTACGAACTCTAAGTCCTCATCTTCCGGAAAGTACTACTCGTTTTTGTACTGCGAATAGTTCGGACTGAGCTAACGGAACCCACAAATGGATATATCGAGTGTTTTTCCAATAACCAGTTAAGAAAAAGCTCTATAGAAAACTTTAATAAGACGGGAATATATGTTATGCCTTTTATTGGCTTTCGTAACAAATCTAGATTAGAACTTAAATAGACAGGATTAAGTGAAACTTCAAGCAAGAACTTGAAATCTCCCCTTGTTTAGAATTTGCTCATGCTTGATTGATTCTGAATTCTCTAGAAGGCGGGAGATAAAATTCAAAAGTCAAGTTTGTTTTCCGAAAACAACTTTAAAACATGAGCAGTCCATTAGATTTGATGAAGAGTGATCGAGTAAAAACAATTAACTGAGAAGTGAAAAGAAAAGGTAAAAAAACGACAAAGTTGTTTCTTCTCACTTGTCTAACAAAAGTCACAAATATATGAGCTTGCTAAGGAAGAGCCTGAAAAATGCACATGAGGCAATAATATTGGGTTATTAGATCGAGCTTAGAAAGGCTTCCCTAAGCGACATGCATAATTAAATTTGTGTACCCGGTCGTTTCTTTAAAAGATATGGATTTCCTCTCTCTAAAATAAACCGCGAACCTTTTAAAAAACTTGAGTTTCTTTCATCACATATAAAGAATTGGAGAGAAACCAAAGAATAAAACTGAGTTAGTTTGATTACTGACCCTTGGCAAAGCGTTGTTCAAAACTTCGCCGATGACATCATTCAATGAGTCGATCATTTTGACGATAGAAAACCTTTGGACTCAGCAACCTTCAGCTGCCTAGCAAAACAATTATATCCATCCATTTCTCGGCCCATTTCTAAGCCTTTTCTGACGGTCATCTGTAATTTTTCTTTCACGTTTCCATCCAAGAGAATTGTATCAAAGAGTTTTCGCTGAGACACCGTGGCCGTGTTGATGTCTGCAGCCCGCAAGAAAATAAACCCAACTATATTAAATAATACATTTACAATTCAAATAAGTCTGCGTAGATATAGAGGGCGATGCTGTCGAAAGCTTTATGAGTCAACTGCGATTAGGTCACAAAAGTTATCAAGTCAATCTCCAAGTAATAACCGGATCGTTAGGTTTCTAATTTTTTTAGTATTCTTGCGGCAACTTGTTTGTTAAAAAGGAAACTTTCCTTTCCTTGCCTCTGATAAACCTATCCCTATCACACGCCAATTGAAACCTAAATTATTAAACTACATTTTCTAGAATAATTCTAGAAGATATTCTAGAAAATCACACAAAAACGTTTAATTTTTGTTTCGTAAGTAAGCCAATCATTCTAGGAGACAAAGATATTGCGTGGCGGACTCTCTGTCTGGAGATCTGTACGCAACAAGTGACACGCATTGTACGGGGATTGCCAGTTACACCCCACGGGAAATATCTCGGATAAGCTTTTTCTATCGGTTGAACCAATACAATGCTGTCTAGAATACACGGAAGACAACTGCTCAGAGTTTCATTCAACGATTCTTTTCAAAATTCTTTGTTTTCAAAATACAAAATGCATTTTTCCTAATGTTTGGGGAAATTCAGAGGAATTAACTAACTGAAGTCTGAGTGTAAAGGCGCTGGAAAATTAAATCGTATTTAAAATACAAATGCAAGTTATAAACATTTTATCGGCTGCACGCTGTTAGTTACAGTGAGCAGATCAGCTGTCAATCAAAAGTGAAAGTCGAGTGGTGATTGGATGTTTCTTTCACGTCGCACGTAGTGTCTTGGTGTCTCGCAGGCAAAACATTCCAGGTGGTAGTGACCGCACCATACGCATCCTTTGCATACACAGCATTAAAGCTCGTTGCCTAGCAACCAACGTTTACATGTACATTAAATGTTTGAATCAATGGCACATTGCATGGCTCACACAGTACGACGAATTGTCAAACAAACAGAAGTGGCAGATGTGTTTAAGTGAAAACCACACAAATGTCCCGACGGAAGCCAGCCAACTGCACTAGGCGAACCAGGCTAGAATTTGATTAGCCTGCGAACAGGCTAGAATCTGAATGGTTCAGAAGCTTTTTTTGGCGGGAAAAAATCCCTGTTTCGAAAATACGGTACAACGCGATTTTAGATGCAAGTGTTACATCAAAGCGCGCTCCCTTTTGGGTGCGTCGACTAACGGTTGGATAACTGTATCCTGGCGAAATTTTCAAATATTCTTACCGCTACTTGCTTGGCGTCTCCCAACATTCCCTCGTGCTCTTGTTCTTTGTCTTTTAGGGCCAACACATGCATTTGAGCTGGAACAGAAAATGTTGGGGAGAATAAAATTTTCCGTTCATATTTAAAGTGATCACCATTCATTAAGGTCCATAACAATTTCATTTCATGAAATTTCATTTCACACCTTCTGCCTTGAGCTTAGCGATTTCCTCATTCAATGAGTCTACAGCTTCCTCCAGAACGCGCTTCTTTCCTTCCAGGTCTTTCATAGAGATGCCAAGACTCTTCATCTTAGCTTCATGCTGAACACGAAACGAATACCAATTAGCTTTGCTCAGTTTTACACTATCCCACATTATGTTACACCACGTTATATAATCGCTGACTGACTTATAATATTATGTGAAACGTTGTACAGCAAATTTCGTTGAAATGCGGTTACACTTCCGTGCTAGAAAAGGTATTTCACGGTGATATTGTTTTCTCACCGTAAGAAAGAAAAGAAATGGTCTTCTCCTCATCGTGAGGGAACTCTAAGCGGTCCACAAAGTACACAACCACTAGACAAGGAGAGGCTGGAGGACTTACGGGCTGCATTAGATGGCGCAAATTGCAGCCGCGCAGCTTACAATCATGAGGGCTGTTTTACAGTATATGCCTCCGAGGGTAAGAGACCTCTGCTATCAGAGAGGTTTTACTGGGTCGAAAGTTGCTCGAAAGTGGTTTAGCACTAATCCAGGATTAATTACCATGGTGACTCGATGGTTTTGTTCAGAACTAAACCTGGTTTAAATTTAATCCACCTTTGAAAAACCCGCACCTGTGAGGGAAACATGGGTGTGTTGGTAATTGTGAAAGATCGCCCCTGGATCCTAAGCCAGATCATGACTTCAAGTGACCTACCCCATGGCCTTCCCTGTAATTTTAAATAGCCACAAAAACAACCTTGTCAGTCATAAAAATGTGACGTAAAATATTGTGATAAAAATCTTGCTACCTTTGCAAAATACACGTTTGTCAACAGAACTACGGGCATATGGAGATTGACAGATGTCAATCACAAAGGGGTGGTCCCCCTTTAGCATCTGTCAACATACTATTAGGGCCTTGTCATACCTGTGAAATAATAAGGGTGGCTTGCTGTAGCTCGACCTCGTTGCCCCTCAGTTTCTCCTTCATTTGTCCTTCACTTTGTTCCACGTTATTGTATCTCTATCAAATAGAAACAGAGAAACAGCATTAATCACATGTATTTTAGCTATTTGAAGTTGTTTAACAAAGTTGTTTGTTCTTTTGTCATTTTGTGGCAGGGAAGAGACATTTCGCTACAAATGTAACCTCCGAAAATTCCATGAATGGTCGTCATAAGACGGTTTTGTGTACAGCCGCTATCCTTCCCAAAAATCTAGGAGACGTCTGTGCTCTGCTTCCCATAAATTGTGCTCCAAATTTCATTTGCATGCGTAGTTTCAAATTGTTAGACTGTCTCAGCCAATAAGGTGTCTTGTATCTTGCTTCGCCCAATGCAGTTGCATGGTTTCCGTCGCGACAAAAAAGTAAAAAGTCAAAAAACATAATAAAGTCAATAAAAACATATCGTTAGAAACTTTAGCCAATGTAGCGAGAGCGTTCACAACATTCCGGGGAAAAAACAAGAATACGGGACGTAAAGCTCAGCACAGACAGTTTTTAGGAGAGCGGCTGTACACAGGATAACATAAAATAGTGCTTTACAGAACCCATCAAAATTTGGTCACGATGTTCCTCCAAGATGTACAAACTGCAAGAAACTTAATGATAGCCTTATTAAAAATACAAATGGAGAACTGGAACGCCAGCCACAGACTGCTGATGTCTGATGTTTTTAGCTGCACATTACAACACAGCAAACCGACAGTACAAATCCCAGCTACTCACATTATAGAGGGATTTGACTTCAGACTTGATTTTGCTGACATAAATCCTGGCCACAGTAAAATCATCATCCAGCTTGCCAGTACAACTAATGTTTGGTTTCTTGACTTCGGCAGCCATGCCCCCGACAGCTGTGCCGATCTCCCCGAGGTCTGTCATAAGACTGTTCATCATCTCGGCAAGCCGTTTACGAAGAACTGTTGAGGAGTCGCGGATGTCTTCGAGCTCTTTAGTTGTCTTGGAGAGCTGAGCCTGATAGACAACAAGAACAGTTTGCTATTTCTAGTTTGTACACCGAATTGTTGCAATATCATTTGCTGTTACTGACAGCGTCATTACACACTGTGAGGTTGAAAAAGTATTTTACTGGATATCGTAAAAGCGATTTTTATAATTCTGCGAACTCTACGCCGACCAACAAACCGTGGTTTGGCTTCCGTCAATCAAACGAGTGAACAGTTCTGGGTGATTTCACGCAGGCGTTGATAGATCGTGTGAACTGATAGGGGGGTTAGCTAGGCTTCAAAGCACATTTTTTCACTGTAAAATGCAAACCAACTCAGAAAAAATAAGTGGACTTGACTTTTTCACTGTAAAATGCAAACCAACTCAGAAAACATGCGTGGACTTGACTCAAAGGTTTGATTGACGGAAGTCAAAACGCAGTTTGGCGTTCAGAAATGTCAAGTGGGAGTTCGCAGAGTTATGAAAATCGCAGTAATGGGGACGGCCCCATTCACAGAAATACGTACACCAACTTTTTTTTCTCTCGGCTTATTAGAGTTCTTGTGCAAGTTGTCTCATAACTCCTGCTTAGACGAAGTCAAGATTTAGTTGAAAACTATTCTGAAATGATTGCTCTTCAGGAAGAGTGAAGACTCGGGACATTATGTTTAGTTATTCTAGATTTCTTGAAAAAACAACAAACTTGATTAAGAAGGGTTAGCATGAACCAAGTCAAATTGCGTCATGACAACCAAGACATCAAGATTTCTGTTCGACTTGCATGCTGTTCGACATGCACGTGCATCGTATCTGATAATCGCGTTTATTATTCAGCACATCGATGCACTGCCCAAATATGGTCATTGGAACGCCAATAGCTGTCTTCTGTACATGACATATATCCGTCGCCTGAGGTAAATATGATGCGTTGAGCTTGTATTTAATACGCAAATAATAAAATAATACGCAGATTTTTTGTGCTATCGATGTGCTGAATAATAAAACAATTATCCTGCTCGATTTTTGCAGAATATCGTCTGATTTAGCCAACTCGGGACTGCGTCCCTCGTCGGCTAAGTATCAGACGATATTCTGCGCAATCTCGCAGGATAATGGTTAAGTATCGGACCTGACAATCACATGTATCGCACCTGTTTTGTGGTGATCTCATCGTTCAATTTATCGTTCTCTTTATTCCTGGAATCTACTTCTTGTAGCTTCTGGTCATAGTTAACAGCAAGTTCCTCTAGCGCCTGTAAAACCTCCTTGACTTCAGTCTTGGACGTCTCACTCTCCGCTTGGATCACATTTATTTGCGACTGCAGCCGATCGTTATCAACACGGGAGGCTTTCAGATTCTGTGGCAAATGAAATGGAGATGCGGTCATTCAGAGGCAAAACATTACAAGTCATTTTTGATTTGCTTTTTGATAGGAATACAAATGAACCAATTTCCGCCTCTGTGCGTATGCCAGGGTTTGTACGCTTTCTGGACAAAAATCCAGGATTTTCCCGAAGGTCTTTAGTTATTTTTCCCAGAGTTTTCCAGGAGGAACTGCTTTACTATATTGGACCAATCTACGGCAATTTACATACTTTCTTTTCTATTCACTCTTGTTGCAGTGCTGATGCCATAATTGCAGCCCAAAATCGGATTCACGAAACTGACTCATTCAACCAAATTTGAGTTGAAACATTTTCCAGGAGTATTATTCCAGGATTTTCCTTAACATTACAGGACTTTCCAGGAAGGAAATGAAAATCCAGGATTTCCCAGGATGCGTACGAACCCTGGTACTATGAGGAATCACTTCAAATTTGGAATCTAAAAAAAGAATAATTACTTCGTATCATATGCTTTTTAAGGATGCACTAATTAGTGATGTGACATGGTTCATAACAAAGACAACCTTAAACGTTCTGCCCAATTGACGTTCTGCCCAATTGACGTCCACAAACTCCAAGCCAACTCATCAGTAACATGTGGAAGTTCGTAAAAACCAACTGGACATGGATGACTGCCCATAGTAGTTTAATACATATTTTCATATTATAGTGTAAATCGCTTTGTATAGTATCGCTTAATTGTCAGGACCTACTACGGTAATTCAGTATTTTAATCTGCAAACGGAAGTAATAAACAAGCATTATTATTATTATTATAGAAATACCCACCTCGTCTTGTTCAGAAAGTTGTTCTTTGAGCTGATTGATAATCAGTGACTGAGACTGGATTTCATCATCCTGAAAGCAAAATGGCAAACCAAAACATTAGGTTTCTGAATACCCGTTTCATGCCAGATGAACACAGCAGATTTGATCAACAAAGCAGATTTGATATCCCTAGGTACAGTATGCCATTACTGGCGTGACTATTTGTCACGTCACTTTTTTAAAGCACTGTGGTAGATAAATGAATTTGGTAAGCTTTAGGCCTGGAATGAATCGTTTTACTCACTATCTCGATTCTGATTGGCTGAGAACGCGCTTTACTTTGGAATCACGCACTGAGGGTCTTCAAGAATCAGTTTGCTGAACTTGATTTTACGCGCGCAATGCATCATGGGACTACACCATCATGGGACTATGTAACAAGGTGCTTGTGTAAAAAAAAATGCTTGACAGAAAAACAAACTTTGTTCATCGCAAAAGTATTTTACTGAATCAGTGTATAATAAAACAATTATAGAATTCGGTTTTTATGATAAAAACATCATACAATAATTGCTTATAAGCGCGCACACACTCACTATTCACATGTAACACAGCTACCAGATGCAGCGCACATGTTCTTCACGCATTCGGCAAGTAGGGAACATGAGCAAACGCGTTTCTGAACGACAGATGGTAACCGGAAGCTCAACGGTTTTCTTCTTGTTAACGTTTTGTATCTGTTAGCGTTACGATTCTCTAAAAGGAAAAAACTCAATTTCCGGTTGCCGCTCGTCGTCAGTTTCCTCGTCTACCTCATGCAGCAATTATAGCTGTGATAGTCCATTTTTTCCTTTAAATTTAGATGGCTCTCCAATACTTTTTACAATTTTAGCCGTATACAGTAAAAACCAACCCACCCTTTCGTCGAGTTGCAGGAAAAGCTTGGAGCGTTCCTTTTCGTATTTCTTCTTCTCTCCATCACTCATGGCTGGCTGGGCCTCCGTTACCCCAAGGTGTTGCATGGCTTCAAACAGATCGCTCTTTCGGTTCTCCTTCGTGTTGCTCTGCTGCTCATCCACAGGGACATCCTCACCTACATATATTAAACATCATGTTAGGGACAGTTCATTTATTATCACGGAGGGGGGCTGGTGGAATTGAGGGGGGACCCGGTATTTTTATTTTTATTTGAGGGCGTATTTTTTTGGGTGACCCCCCCCCCCCCTCCCCCTCATTTCCACCAGCCCAATGATAAAAAAATGAACGGGCCCTTAGTACTCAAAGTATAAAGCAAAATGAAAAAGTGCTAAACAAAAAGACAGAAATTAAACAAACAAGACTACGGTACAGCAGTCAGACAACAGAATTACAAAAGATACAGTTATTCCATTTTAAACAAAGTGGAAAGAGGAAAGCAAATATGTTTAGGGGTATGAGGCAAGTAGTTATGTAGAATAGATTCCTTTCCTTTCCATTCGCCCCCTTCTTTTTCATTACTTGTCAATGTAAAATATCTTCGAAATAAGTTGCAGAAAATGGTTACGATATTTTTTCTGGTAATGCTGCTCCTACCTCCTCTCCATCTGTGAAGTTCTACTTCATATCTCTGTAACGCTGCCTTTAGTCTAGCAACCTTCTCCTTTTCTTTCTCGTATCTTAACTTCCACTCTTCAGCCGTAAGTTCTTCATTCACCACCACAACATTCTTGATTGTCTTTGCTCTGTAACAGACAGAATTATTACATGTCTATAAACCTTATCAAGTTTTGACATTATAATGTTTCGTTTCTTCCCATGCTAGTCTATGCCCTAAAGCCATACCATAAATAGATCAGCTCAGCTTTAAGGCCTGTTTACACTTCCGATTTTTGTTGCATTTGTCGCGGCGATTTTTCTCGCAATTCCAACTCTCTAGTGTAAACGAGATGAAAACCCGGTGCGATTTCTCTGCTCTCCTTTCTTCAAATCGCATCAAGTTGCAAAGAGTTTCGAACATGTTTGAAATCTCCGCGACATCACGCGACAAAAATCGCGGTAGATCGCTCCGAGTTGCACATAGTTTACATTAGTGGTTTTGAGTTGACGCGCACGTGGAGAAAAATCGCCGCAACTCGCGCGGCAAAAAATGCAGCAAAAATTGCAAAAATTGTAAACGGGCCTTCAGGTAGCAATTCTCTGTTTTGTTTACATAGACATTCTTATTCGGCATCTTATCCAATACCAGATTTTCAACGTTAGCTTGAATATTTGCAGAGATTTCAAAATACTTTGACAGCTTTTTGATAATTTGTATTTTTAGCTTGGCATAATTATTTCTATGAAATTGCATTTTTGCTCCTCTTCATGCATTGAAAAACACTTTTTCCTAGCAATCTCTGCTCTACTTTGTTAGAGGAGTCTGATGATCCAATCCTCAACATTTTGCTGTTTCTGGATATCATTTAAAAAATGAACTCAAAGTGCATGACAGAAAATGCAATTCCGGATTCAGGGATGTATGTGATTCTGGTTCTGATCTTAATATTTGGCAAATGGGTGAGGATAAGGCAGGGAATGTACTACTCTTCCCAGTAGACCGTTACACCTCTCGGTTTTTCAGCCCGCCGGCGGCTGTCTCAAATTCATCGCGTGATCACCTTTTTATGTACCACGTGATGGGTTGCTTATGTACCACGTGATCAACCGTTTTGGGCGTAGCAACAAAACAAAGTAGCAGACCAAACTCTCAAAGGTTACGCCAACAAACATTGATCACATGGTACATAAGCAACTAATGGTACAAAAAAGGTGATCACGCGATGAATTTGAGACAGCCACCGGTGGGCTTAAAAACTGAGAGGTGAAACGGTCTACTGGGAAGAGTAGTAGGGGGATGCTGGAAAGGTACCCCTTTAAATTATAAACTTGCCACAATGCTCAAACACAGTTTACGTTTACGTAAACGTAAACAGCAGAACCTATATACTTTACCCTGTACAGTCCATTATATGTAGAGAGTCACCAGAGGTAAAAAATATCTACCCCCACGAGGGACTGTAATGGTCAGGGGAGGCAGACCAAGGAGATTTTGTGCTATCAAAATTATGCTCCTGTAATTGAAAACCTCAGGGTTCACCAATAACATGAGCAGTTACAAAAACCTAAGCCACAGTACCTCTGTCCAAACATGAGGGTTGATCTTGTTTCTTGATCATTAAACGATGATGGTGAACAGCAAATAATGATTGTAGTCCTTGCATTGCCACCTGTAATAAGGAGAAATTATGTTTTGTGGAGGAATACATGTGTGGATGATCTCCTGTATCATAATAGTCCCTGTTGCAAATAAGGAAGATAGTTTGTTTAAGATCATTTGCATTGTACGGCCCACAGGGAGAGAGGGGCTGGAGGGCTGCACCAACAAACTTTTCTTAAGAAATGTTCATGCATTCTGAAGTGTTAACTTTTGTGATACATTCTTTGTTATAAGCCTCTCACTTCATTTGCATTAAGAAGGTTGCAGGATCAACCAGTATTTTGTTTCACTAGGAATTTGTACTGAACATGCAGTACCTAGAGAATAGGACCATTAGCTTCCACCATGTCCTTTAGGGGTCTAGTGAACATGATGTACTGTACAAGAACAACATTCTGTAATGATTCTAATCTAATCATCTTACCTAAACTCTCTTGTAATATTCTTGTCATTTTACTGTCTCTGTACGGAACATGTGTTTTCTAAGGAAATACATACCAGTAATCATCAAAACAAGCATTGCACATGCAGATGTTTTAGTATGGAATCCTGAATAGACTAAGCAGCTCATTATGGTTACATTTTCCTACCACCCAATGGACGATTCCAGCTATGATTAAAACGGGCGCTGCATGTCGATAGTTGTGTTACATTTCACGTACAAAATGCCTTGTATGCTTTTTTTTTATTTTTTATTTTTATTTTTTTTTTTATTGTCATCAAGTATGTATATATATATATTTACATACACAATACAGCAAAATAAATACAACAAAAAGGACATGACGAACAAGCAAAAAAATAATAATAATTTAAAAGCGGTTTTTAAGAGGTTCCCATTTAGTTAAATGAATTTTTAGTTTGTTTTTCTTTGTAGCGATAGCTAGCTCAGTATCATGTATTTGTTTAACTTTTTTCCAGAAGAAGTCTAGGTTTTCCCAAGGTTTGATCATTTTTTGTCTGCAAAAATAAATAAAACGCTTAGCAATAATTAAAACAAGATTAATGAGATCTTTATATTTACATTCTTTATGAGTTATGCCTAATAGAAGTTCACTTTCTGACCACTTATTTTCCAATATTTTAACGGCTTTTAAAAAGAGCTCAATTTCAAGCCAAAAGTTCTGAATATATGTACATCTAACCATTAAATGCTCGAGAGTTTCATCTTCTTTATAACAAAAGGAACAGAAAGGCGATTCTACTATATTCATTTTATATAATAACCTGTTTCCATATAAAATTCGGTGAAGAATTTTCCATTGGAATTCTCTCAACTTAGTATCGATTGTAGCTTTGAAGGGAATGGAATATATTTCCTCCCACACGAACACGTGCCCAGGAAACTCATGTTGGTGTTTATATCTAGAAGTGGGTATAACAGCAATGTTACTTATGAAGATGCTGTAGATATTTTTAGCTTTTAGCTTTTCTAAGACAAAGGACTGGTCTCCTATTTGCAAGTAAGTCTGGTTATCCATGCTTTCGTTTGTTGCCTTCTCCCTGTAACCAGGAGGGGAGCGAATAACAGCCTTCCATTTGCATGGAAGAGACTGGAGCAGACCGTGTAATAGGAAGTAATCCGATAAGGTCAATGCATGGTTGTATGTTTCGTTCAATTTGTCGAAATCAAGAAGTTTACCGTGAATATTGATAATATCTTTGACTCTTAATATACCTGCTTTCTTAAGATGACTTTTATAAACTGAATGTTTTCCCACTATAATATTCTTATTATTCCATAATCCTTGATTTGCAATAGTTTCATAGTCCATTAACGGATCGGTTGTTTTCGTTAATCTTAGCCACGCCACAAAACACTCTTTATAAAAGAAGGGTAGCGAAGATGGCAGCGTAGATAACGAGAAATTACACTCCAACAGAAAAGGCCCACCAACACATTTTAAATGGTATTGTAAGACTTGTTTCCAGATGCTGGGGTGGGGTTCCTTAAAACGTTTAAGAAATAGTATTCGTTGAGATTTAATGAGCATTTCTATGTTAGGCATTTTAATACCACCTTTATTGTAGTCTTCAACTACCACTAATCGTTTAACCTTATCTCTACCGCCGCCCCATAAGAAACTGTACATTAGCGACTCTATTTCTTTGCAGATTTCTTTGTCAAAGCATAATGTTGTTGCTCTATATAAGACTTTCGGAACTATAAACGTTTTTAGGATCTGTACTCTCCCAAACACTGTCAAGTTTCGCCACTTCCATAGGTTTAAGACTTCCTTGATGTTTTTTGTTATCGCGTCAAATTCAGCTCTTTTCTTAATTTCTTATTATAAGTAAAGTATACCCCTAGAATTAAAATTGGTAGGTCGACTTTTTTTATTGGCAATTTCTCGGTTGGCCCATAACGACTTGCCCCAAGCCACATGGCTTCTGTTTTATCCTGATTAACAAACAAGCCCGATATCTTCCCAAACATTGCCATGGACGTTAATAGGTGATCATAAGCTGACTTGTTTTGAAGAAAAACTGTCAAATCATCAGCAAAGATACTTAATTTAATTTCTTTGTTTCCGATCATTATTCCTCTTATCTTTTGGTTTTCACGGATGTGACAGGCAAGAATTTCTAAAGCCACTATAAAAAGATAGGGACTTAGTGGGTCACCTTGGCGGACTCCAGAGTTGTATGCGCATGTTGCGTCCTGGAATTTGTGTTACAATCCAAATGCATTTCTGAAGAAAAGAGAGCGTGCATGCTTATAGCTGGGATCATCCATTCAGACATTCATTTGGGAGGATACAATTGATTGTACAATTTCTCACCCGCAAACATCACAAATTGAACAAATTTTAACCTCTCAAATTCATCACATTATCTGAATTGGATGGCAACAAGATGTAAACACTGTAATAGTTAGATTTTGTCTATTGTCATTAATTTTCATAACAGAAAAGTGGGAAGAAAAGAAAAAAGCCAAACCGGTAGGTGTAGTAATGTATGAAAATTTTCGATACACAGGGACACAATGAAGCTCATTAAAAACTATTGATTGTTATTGTTATTGTTTGTGTCTGATCGAGTTGGAATGCTATTGATTATAATTGGTCACTTTTTCAAATAGACTCCTTGAATAAATTGCAGAGATGCATATGAATAAAATAACAAGCAAAACATCTTACCGTGCCTTCAGCCAGTGCTGATATAACATTTCCTAATGCTGATAAAGACTTGTTAATATTCTTTGCCTCATCCAATACAGAGCCCTCAGCATGAGTTTTGCTGACCTGAAATGAAGGATACAGCAAATTTATAAATAAAGTACCAACATCATCAGCAATATTAAATATATTTCAGACATTATTACTGACCATATCTCAATTTTGGTTGGACATTTCTTAGGTATGTTCTGGTAAGCTCCTTGGAATAGCTACAATACACACCTTCTCTGAACCAGCCAGATCAACAAGGTACAGCTTCCCACTCAGCTTTTTATTGGTCTCCACATTTTCCTGTTTGATATGTAAGAGGAAAATGCTGTGGCTTCTAGAGCTGTGCTCATTCATATCTGTAATAGAAAGATAAAGAAAAAAGTAAATTCAAGGCCAAACCATGAATGCAAACTATCAAAACTGGTACTGTTAGTGCACAAATTAAATGTCATGATTTGTTTGTTGTGATTATCCAAAACCACAAGAAACATTCAAAATACGAAGTAGCTTATCATAACATACTTTGATAATAAAAAGGATTATGGATTACATGCTAAATGGCCTATGCTTACTAAGACCTCATTAGCATAGAGCTTTGTGGGATAAGAAATTCAGCATCTGATCCATTGAATATTTAGCATTTATTCTATTTCAGCTGAGCTAAACATATTTTGTAAATTAATGTCTTTTAGTATTTTGTACAGTAGGTTCACATCAGCAAAATACTGCTACAGCAAATAAAGTACATGTATGTGGTGGATAGTGGCAGAGTATGTAAAGTATGTATGACTGTAAAGTATGTAAAGGCTTGAAAGAGATTCATGAAGTTTTTTATTCATTGATCAACAGCAACAACAACAGTATCAGCAGTACCAACAACAGCAACAATAAAAACAGTATCAGCAGCAGCAACAACAACAGTATCAACAGCAGCAGCAGCAACATCAGTAGCAACAGCAACAATAACTGCAGCAATGACATGAACAGTATAACAGCAACAACAACAGCAGCAACAACTATAGCAACAACTGCAACAGTATCAGCACCAGCAACAATGCTATCAGCAGCAGCAACAGCAGCAACAACAGTAGCAACAACAGCAACAACAGCAACAACAGCAGCAACAACAGCAACAACAGCAGCAACAACAGCAGCAGCAAAAACAGCAGCAACAACAGCAGCAACAACAGCAGCAGCAACAGCAGCAGCAACAGCAGAAACAACAGCAGCAGTAGCAACAACAACAGCAGCAACAACAGCAGCAGCAACAACAGCAGCAGCAACAACAACAGTAGCAACAACAACAGCAGCAGCAACAACAGCAGCAACAACAACAGCAGCAGCAACACAACAGCAACAACAGTAACAACGACAGCAACAACAGCAGCAACAACAGCAGCAGCAACATCTGCAGCAACAACAGCAGCAACAGCAGCAACAACAGCAGCAACAACAGCAGCAACAACAACAAAAACAGCAACAACAGCAGCAACAACTGCAGCAACAACTGCAGCAACAACAACAGTATCAGCACCAGTAACAATAATATCAGCAGCAGCAACAACAACAGCAGCAGCAGCAACAGCAGTCACAACAACAGCAGCAGCAACAAAAGCAGCGACAACACAGCAGCGACAACAGCAGCGACAACACAGCAGCAACAAAACCAAAACAACAACAATAACAATACTGCTGACTTGAGGCCAATAACCTCTATTTTAGTTTATAATATATAACTTTATCTTCTTCTGGAGATTCTATATTCAGATTGATTCTTTAGGATATTGCTTAGCCTTATACTGTACTACACGGTAAGTAACTGATATGTTGTAGTACTAAGCTGTGACTGCAATCGCTTGCATACAAATGGCTGCCAATATCTAAATTAACAATTAAAGAAGAGGCTTACTAGTAACTGCCACATGGCGATTGGCTTTGCCTTCATCAATAATTTCCATGACCTCATCAGGACTTGATACAAATCTCTCAGTTGCTCCCTGAGAAAAGAATGAAATACTAAACTTAAAACAGGTGGTTTGAATGACAAACAAACAAAGTAACGTGGTCAAGTTACCTTGACAAATGGAACTCTGTTCTTGTCTTCATGGACTGCGAGATTTGTTTTTGTGACTAAGGAAGAAACAGGCATATAAATTATCATACCGGTACACTGTACATGGGTACATTATAACTTACATAATGACGCCAACCAAGATTTAGGGACCATTCACTATTTATCTGAGGGAGGTATGGGTGATAAAATGGGGGGCCTTGAAATTTTTTTTCAAAAACAGTCAGCAACTTTTATGAACTTGTCAACAAGTGATTAAAAGTGAGCATGTGGGTGGGGGGGGGGGGACCTGAAAATTTCCCACTTAGGCTAAGGGGGTCCTAGAAAAAATCACTTCTATTTTAGGTGGGGACTTTAAATGGTGACTTTATTATCACCCATCCCCCTCCCCCCCGGATAAATAACAAACAGTCCTTGATATACATTTACAAATGTATGGGTATTGCTGACCAATACACTACCAAAATCACTAAAGCATCCCAAACGCACCAAGAATGATCGATCTGTTTTTATCGATTCAAATGATCACATGACATTGAAATCGCATACTAAAAAAAAGAACTTTGATGTAATGTGATCAATTAAAGGCTCATCACCAACCAGGAGCCTTTGCATCCTGTTTTCTTTTGTTTTCAAATTGATCCATTGTTTTTCAGGTGCTCTGATTGGCTAAAAGTCGGCAAAGGCTATCAGTTGGTGATGGGCCTTTAAAAATGACCAAAATGGTCATGTGGGTTAACTGAAGGTGGAAATGATCGATAGAAATACAAAACCAATTGATCATTTGTGGTGGGATTTTGGTAGTAAAGAGAACAAAATGATCTTTTGAAAGGTAACATTGTAAATGTACTCACCATCAAGTAAATCCCTAATTTTGTCAAGGTAGATCTCAAAATAAGAAACCTGGGATACAAAATAGGAAGAATAGAGTGAGTTTCCATCTTAAAATGGATGTTAAAGATTGTTTGTCAATTGCATGTACCTAGTCTGTAGCTCTTAGGTAGTCTGACTACACCAGTTTTATATTAAAAACAAAATTTTGAGCCCTGGAAATCAAAATATTTGATGTGATAAAGTGTGAATAAGTTAAATTCTGCCAGCAACATATTGGATGTTGAAATAATTAACAGCCATATAGACTGGATAGAGTCAAATGATCACAAACTCTCAGAATAAAAAGTACCCTGTATTCAAAACAAATGAAAACTACAGTATGAAATCTAATCCATTTATGGTAAAACCGATTTATAATATTTATACCAGACACAATTTACTACTTTGTTTGCTGTTATACATTTACACATATACTTCAACTAAGAATAAATCAGATAGTTTTCTGATTATGGTATGCATTACTTTTTTTATACAAATTGAATACATGGTGTGCATTTACCTTGATGTGAAATTCTAAATTTTCATCCATATTATAGATGTGATTAAATATATCCTGTACAATTCTTGGAATGATTCCCTGGTGCATCTGATCATCAATAACTCCCTATAAATAAACAAAGTCAAATAATATGTTAAAAGCTGCAGTGTAATTGCACTGTAGCAAAGTGAAATGTATCCTTATCATGTGTCCAGAGTGGTCTGTGTAATGATTTGTGATTTTGGTACCCTGCGAGCAGTGATTTCCTCCTCTCTTAGGCCGGCGGCTAGCGAGGGAGAGAAACCACTGCGAGTGACCGTTTAGCGCCGTCCTCAAACTTGGATGAATAAATTAACTCAAAAGCAGTAAAACCGGTTTTAATCCCGTTTGACACTGGTACGTGTTGACATATTTAATCAACAGTTGAAACCGCCATGAATCCAAAGAAGCCACGAAAAAGCAAACTCGCACAGAAAAAAAGCTCCAAACACGGCATAATAAATTTCTACAAGCAACTGTATGTTTTGGAGGAAATTCTAACACTTCGGAGATGGAAAAGTACGGAAAACTGGCTGAAAATCTAGCTGGAAGTTGTCACGCGAAAGGTCAAGTCCCATGTGTTAAGTCCATTAGCGCCAGATGTGACGCCAGATGTGACTTGCGTTACTCGATGGAAAACCAAACAGTCGCTCGCAGTGGTTTCTCTCCCTCGCTAGCCGCCGGCCTAAGAGAGGAGGAAATCACTGCTCGCAGGGTATGATTTTGGAGATAAAGTATCTGAATGCATACACTGTAGCTGTCAACCCTCAGAGTTTAGAAATCTGGAGTTTTTGTAAGAAATGCAACAAATCAATAAGAAACATACAAGAAAGTTGTGTGGAAGAAATACAGTAAATGTATGAGAATGAAGCAAATTTTAATCTTGAGACAAGGCTCAAAATCTTGAGACTTCCGCCTTATGGTGGAGAGTTGACAGCTATGTGAACATGTTTGGTAGGGCCAAAGTACATACCTAAAAATCAGCGCCATCATTATAACTTTACAAGTTTTAAGGTATGGGTTCACAAAAACAAGATGTCCATGGAGAAAAATATGTGTTGTGTCACAATTCATTTAAGCTTAAAGATGACCTATTTTGTACAATATTTTATTTATAGTCAATTTCACTTTTAATAGATCACTTTTTGGCTTAAAAGAAAGTACTGGCATTACCGTATTTACTGGTATATAAGACGCACCTGTATATAAGAAGCACCTGGATTTTCAAGGTCATTTTTGGATGTGCGGCTCACGACTATGAACTCTGAGATTTTTTCAATAAAACAGCCTGAAACGCCTGCTGGCAGGTTTCACAGATGGAAATCCTAGGTTTTTTTTGGGCAACCAAACACACAACCATGAATCAGGCAATTTGTAAAGGGGTATCTGTTTTTGTTGTTATGCAAATTACAAAATGTGTCGTTCCATGTATAAGACGCATCCTGATTTTGGAGGTCATTTTGGAGTGAAAAAGTGTGTCTTACATACCGGTAAATACGGTAAAAGGGCTCTAGCCCTTTTGCCCTAAGGCTTGCCTACCTACAAATAATCAAATTCCATCCCTCCCCCCCCCCCCCCCCCCCCTACGGAAGGGCATTGGAAATTCCGGAGGGGGTGCAATTTACCTGATCATTTCCATACAAATACTGTATTTTTCCTTGGAAATTCCAGAGGGGTGGGGGGTCGCTTTTCAACACCCTTCCGTGGAGGGGGTATGGACATTTTCTGGGACCACACATTGTATATTGCATATTATGGAAACATCATGTGACAAAGTGGAAATTTGGATTTCTTAAATGTTCCTGACACCCAAATTAGCAAAAACATTATATAAACAAAGGAAAATCAAAAATCCCTGACACTAGAGAATATATTTCAATCAAATCTGGAGTTGTACGCATTACTCAAAGGGGAGGAGCTATTTTGAAAAACCGTTTTTTTAAGCCAAAAAAGATCTACGGTTAATATTAAATGAATGTCACTGCAAATAAATTATTTTATGGCAAGCACCATAGAAAGCTTTGGCTAGATTTTCTAGACTAAAAATTTACTACCGGTACGTGTGGTATGAGCGTAATGTACTGTACATGTATTCTTGTTTTTTGCCACCAGCAAGGCCCAGTTTTACCACCATTTCTTTTATTCTTTTATAGACAGACTTAAATTATTTTTTTCATTCTTTTTTTTTATTAAATTTTACTTTTCAAAAAAAAAAATTTCTTTCCTATTCTTTTTTTCTTTTATTTCTAGGTGCCTATCTACAAAATTTTTACATAGATGTGTAGGCCCTCAGACACATGCATGCATACAGATACATAACACAACTGCTCAAAAAATTGAAACACAAAAGGTTGCAGCAAGGAGCAACCATTTTTCCTGAAAACATTTCCAGCGATTGCAATATTTATTTTTGCCTGGAATGTAGGTATAAAAAAAATTCAAGAACACAGAGTTGTGTTATTTATTTTTAGCAATGATTAAGATATGGTCCAGGCCTCAGGGGCGTCAACTCTCCCGGTTTTGCCGGGAGTCTCAAGAATTTTTTTGTATCCATAAAGGATAAAAGTACTACGGTACCTCCATAGTGTGAGTTTTCCCACTAGACGTCTGTCCATAAGCAAAGATGGTTCCATTGTAGCCATTGAGAACATCTGTGAATCATAAGTAGAATTTCAACAATGGTAAACATTTCCAGACATAATGATTTTGCTCTAGACAGAAACAGGGCATAATTATCATAATCAGAGTTACAGTAACAGACCAAACTGGTTATGAGTTCTGGCAGCGATTCAGTCCCAATCATTGTCCTTCTTTTGAGTCATGATAAAATTTGCAATTTCAGCCAAGCATTCATATGCTCAGTGTTGTGATAGCCCTACTCAACATCAAGGTCAGAATGTTGTATGATCTCTTTGAACTTCCAGAGTGTCATGACAAACTGTTAAATTGTTAAGGAGCTTTATCAGCCTATAGAGCATTTTTTATATGACTGTTGATCACTTTGTTATCACTCCCATAGGTTTTATTTGGAATCAGTGTAATCACTCTGCTGTTACTATTCTGATCAGAAAAATGCTCTATACACCACATGATCTGCTATAAGGGAGATTTAGAAACCGGACATGGTGAAGAGGACCTGGTTGTGTGAGGGTGCATGTATATTGATAAACCTGCGATGTTATTGGTCTATAGCTCCACAATCAAGCATTGGACAGCACATGCATTCACATGCTCAACACAATGTCCTGTTTCTAAATCTCCCTATTGTTTTTAAAGTTTTCCATGGATCATGCAGGTGTTATGTATTGACTCAAATAGATTTGTATTTGCTGCTGAATAAAAGTGTAAGTGCATTCCTGGGGGCTTGCTATTTGTGAACTCAGCCATCTAGTACTGGTATAGGAAAAACAACAGAATGTTTTGGGGAGAAGCTGCTCTCCTAAGCATTTCGGGTGATTTTTTGGTGGATTTGGGGGTTGGGAAAAATGAGTCCCTGCTGGTTTGGCTTGCTTTCTAGGAATAAGTGCCCTGTGTTTCAGTAGTCACCTTCCTGAGGAATCATAATAAATCAGTGAGGTAAAATGTTTCCAAAAAATATCCATACCCCCCTACGGAAGGGATTGGAAATTCCAGAGGGGTGGGGGGGGGGGGGGGGGGGGGGGGGGGGGGGGGGGGGGGGGGGGAGGGCAATTTACCTGATCTTTTCCATACAAACACTGTATTTTTCTTCGGAAATTCCAGAGGGGAGGGGGGGTCATTTCTCAACACCTTCCGTGGGGGGGTATGGATATTTTTTGGGAAACACACAATCTATGGATATATCAGAAAGAATACCAAGAGACAACCATGCTTGAATAAAGCTGCTTATAATGCAAAGAGTTGCAACAATATGGTCATGGTATGGCACCAATATCACAAATTTATCATTCAAATCTTAAATGAAACTCCAGTAACCAGACAAACTTGGATTATGTTGTTTCTCTAGGATAAAGAGGCAAAAAGATAATCACATGGAACATTACAAGTGGTCATGTGTCTTGTACTGCCAATCCACCCCATATCAGTATATAGTTTTGCTGTCAGGAACTCAGGGATATGGGACACCAGCACTTTCATATGAGCAGCAAGTAAAAGGCAATTTAATTGGCAAATGTCAAACTTTTATGACTACTTTGTATCACAATTCACATAATCGCCTAAAAAAGAATGCTAATTCACTTTTAAGACTTCACTTCTGCAAATGTTTCAAGTTTGTTTCTTATGTCTCTTGTTGTGCAATTTGTTAAGAGCCCTATATCAAAATCAGTTAACCAAGTTCACTTATGTATAATTATTACTGAGAAACCATTTCAAAAGCATTTTGTCTGAGACACAAAAGGAAGCCATAAGTAGGAATTAACTCCAAAGAGCTTTTGAGGGCAATTCTTACAAGCAAAGTAAACACATCCATGTGGTATGCTAATACCAAAATCAGAGCAATCCACTCCAAAAGGTGAAATTAATGACTGCTGAGCTTTTCTGTAGATCCGTCTGAGGAAAAAGTCAACATTTTAGATTGATATAGAAAATTGGAGCTTACTAATCATAGGGCTTAGCTCTAGACCCTAAAGGGAAATTCTACTTCACATTATGGTTTCTATTCGGTAATATTTAATTAGCTAAGAAGGGACTGCAGGTCATAGAATTTAGAGACACAAAATGGAAACAAGTATTATTTTCCTCCTTCCTACTATCTGCTCTTTCTAAACATATATTCAAGAGATTTTAACAGATTTGCTTCAGAAGTGAGGTGCATCCCTCTTATTAACAGGTGCCCAAGTTGTGTATTTCAATGACGTTTTGAAATACACTTCTTGAAGATAATATTCACTAACTTGATCACAGCGTGGTATAAAGAAATTTAACATTTCTTAGAAAAGAAACACGAAAGTTTAATTTAAAACACTGTCTCAATAGAATTTAGGAAACAAGACACCGATCTATAACTCTGATAACGTTATAGCCAAATAAATAAATCATAAACAAGAAAACAAGAATTACTCGAGTGGGGAAAGCAGTTGAAAGCGATCAAAATAATTTGCGACCTTGTCATAAAACTGACACGGCTGAAATATAGTCGATAAATCTAGAAACTATTGCGCCTTAAGTTAACGCATGTGATTTCTAAATACAATTTTCTTATTTCATCTAGAAGCATAGCAATTTCATTTCAATACTGACCCAAAATGGTTAGTGTCGAATGCATATCTGAAATAATGATCTTATGTAGTTGTATAGACAATACTATTTTTTATAATTTTGAAGCGAAGTTATATAGAATTCTTTTACATAGAAAGTCGAAAAAGGCCTATTAATGTATGGGTAAGGATGCTAATCATCATCAATGTATGTGAGATTTGGAGGCAGTTTTATAACGACGAATCAAAATCGACCTTGGAAAGAAGTTATAATTCTGAGCAGGATACAAGCACACCCAGCCGAAGAGGTCTCCAGAAAAAGCTGGAGTAAACATTACAAAAAATGCCGCACTACAGTAAACCTTAGTTATTCATTTGTCTGGTATTACTGCTAGAAGACATATCTATTAAACTCACACAAAAGATACCGGTTAGGTTTTTCGGAGCAACTATACTTTAGCTTGAATCGTGTACCTTGCACAATGGCTTGAGCTGCTTCGTTGTAAACCTTCTCTTGCGTGGATGTCGGCTTGAAAACCCGATCAAAAGTAAACGTTCGACCCTGAAGAAAACATGAAAACGCCTTAGAGCAAATTTCAGAAAAACCTACGCCGATCGATTGACTAATTACGCTCTAGTCTGGGAGATGACTGCTTACCCCGTGAATCGAAGTATCGGGTGTTGGGAACTTCACAATACTCTGTCCTCCAGCCCTGGTTTCTGCCTCCGATTGCGGCCGAAAACGGCAGAAAACCTTGATGTTACATTCCTTAGGATCTGGCTGTTGTTGCTGCATTGTCCTGAGGATGTGATGTCTTGTTTAATGTCGATTGAGTGGCCTTATTTCAAATCCAACAACGACAAATACCAACAACTCCTTCCACCATCACGCCGGTACCGCTTTCGTTCGACCAGATAAAACTCACAAAATCCCCTTGATTCCCTCTAAATAAGTAACAGTCAACGAGGAAAGAACTTCTTCTAGCCTTAGGAATGGCTCTGTTGTGCTATCTTCGCTCCATTTTCACGGAATTTTGTCAAAATATTCGCATAACGCCGAACTCGTCTTCTGCCATTATTTCTCCACCTCACCGCGGTGCATTGTGGGGCAGATTTTTGGCAACGTTGCAGGGGAAAATGGTCCCTCATGGAGAGCTGTCAATCAAACGACAGCTAAATAAATACACAATAAACTCTCGACGGGCCCTAGTAATTTCCAAGTATGAATTATAGAAGCGTTTTACAATCAGGCGAACTGCCATCGAAATAATACTGAAAAACAAAAATAATTAATTCTCTGCAATGCATCTATATGGTGTGATTTATAGTTTGCGGGGTGCGCGGCCTAAAAAATAACCGACTACCCGACAAAACGGGGTAAAAGTTACAGACTACCGACATTTCATGATTGCCCGTATTACAAACTCTTTCATTTCCATCGTCAACATACATAAATCCTAATAAAATATTCTTCCGAACTCGACATTTACGACACGCGTGCTTCTATCTGGCCAAATGAACGCAAGTTCCCGCGAGTCGATGTAAGTTGTGACTTGCGCAGACTTTTGTTCACTTGCGCTGAGGTGGCCAAACGAGATGCAAGTTTTGATGCAAGTTGAGTGGTTTGCTCCTTTTAGACATTTTTAGCGCGCTTATGACGACATGATCACGGCCACTTTCGGACACTAGAAAACAAAGAGATCTCACCCAGTTCCTTGTAAATAACAGCTAGAAATATAAGTGCCACATTTTCATGGCTTGTTTTGGTAATAATATTTCATTAATTTGGAAAAACGAAGAAAATTAAATTGGAAACTTGCATCAACTTGCGTACACTTAGGATGTGGTGGCCAAACGAGATTCTCCTTCTGTTAATTCTGCAAATCTGTTTGCAGCAGCCATCTTGAAAAAGATCGCTGCCAGTAAATATAACTAGCAAATATTGCTGAAGAAAACATTATTGGCCAATCAGCGCGCTCGAATCTCTATATTTAATGGTACCCCAGACCTCGCTTCCATATAGCGAAATAGGGGTTATCAAGGTATCAAAAAGTTTTATAGTCAATATTACTTATCTCTAAAATGTTTTGCCCATTTCTTTTCTTAGCTTAGGGACAGACCATTTGATATTTGATGGGGGGAGTGGCTAATTTTTTTTTGGCTCGATATTTTTTCGCGTCCAATTTTATATTTTTTTCGCGACAATTGATCACTTCAATAATTTCAAGCTCTCCTGTTATGTTAGCATTTTGCGAAATTGGTATGCTTATATCATCCGGATCAGTTCAGGGTTTTGGTCACCGGATTTTGGACTTTCGCTACTATGAAGATGTTCGGATTCAGGATTCTATTTCTTATCTAAGTGCTCTTTGGTGTATCAGTACAGAGTCGTGTGTTGGAGGGAGGCTAACTAGATAACTGGATAGTTTACTTGGTCTCCCTGCTCGCACTTTTTTTCCACCAAATATAAACTCACTCCAAACCTATACTCTGTGTATAACTCCAACTGATAATAGCCTTATGAGTAAATAAAGTTGATTTGATTTGTTAAAATCTGCGGCACTGGTCGGTAGATCTCCTACCCCTACTAAAAACCACCGCAGTTTTCCTATTTCCAGAGGTAAAAGTTGAATTTCAAAATAGTTAATAGAGACTTCTAAGAGTGCGCGAGTCGAGGCATCTCTAATAATGTAATAATGCTGTGGAAGCTTTCATTTTGCTCCTAACGAAACAAAGGCTTGGCTATTCAAGATGCCTCAGGCAGTGGCGGGTCCACGAATTTACAAACGAGGGCTGAACAACTGAGTAGTGTGCTTTATGTTTGTCGATGCGCGCAAAGCGCGCCGCGATAAAATCAAACTACGAGGCGAATGAAATTCTTATTTCTGGGAGACGAAAATCATGCTGAAGAATTTTCCAAAATTAATCATAGCCCAGTACGACGTTTTAGTTTGTAAATGCTACACCACAGCAGCCGCTTCTTTATGCGCCCAAAGCTAATAAAGTTATTTCTTGTTGTAGGTGGCGAGCGCGCAGCGCGAGCCGACCCAAAAACACCCTGTTTATAAAGGCATCAAGTCCCCCCCCCCCCCATCCCCCATCAAGTATCAAATGGTCCATCCCTTACTTGGATATAAGGTATAAATTAAATTGAAAAAATTTACAAAATAATTAATTTTTGTAGGGTAACGTCATTACACAGACAAATATCTTAGTATATAGGTTATACTAGTTGACTACGAAAGAATTGCAATCATTTCCATTCTCGATCATCTATTTTCCGTGTTTGAAAATCCAAAAATGTAAACTCATGACGTCATATATTATGACGTCACAATCTAACAAAACTATATCTTCGCTCTAAGGACGAAATTCAAAATTTTAAAATCATACGATTTTAGATGCCATTTTCTTGACACTTAACAACAGAAATCGGTTCAATTGACGAAATACTCGAAATAAAATACCAGTGAGTTTGTTTTCCCATACATTTATTACTGTCAAAATATTTAGGGGAGGGGGTCAATCTTTGAAATGCTAGAGCTCAGCTGTTTTTTATGCTATCAACAAACGGTTTTCGGTTTTCAACATCTCGTGCTGAGGTGTATCATCGCCATTACAGAAATAGTGCATATTCCAGTAAAAATGATCAAACGATTGCGCAATCTCTGGTGACGCCACAAAACATCACAGTGACGTCAAAAGTAATGGAAAATATTTGTCATGTGATGTCATCCTATCTACGAAATTTGGTCAAAATAGCCACTTGGGATGGAAAGTCATGTAGAGTCAAAGTTTGGATGACGCATTTTGGGGGGTGGTTGGTGCCAGTTTTCTAGTTTACTGTGAGACCCCAATCACCACAATACGTATCAAGTGTATTTAGGTATGTTTGGAGATCTTGGGGGTTCTTTGCCAGGATTACTACAGAGATTGCGCAATCGTTTGATCATTTTTAAGAATTGGAATATGCACTATTTCTGTAATGGCGATGATACACCTTAGCAAGAGATGTTGAAAACCGAAAACAGTTTGTTGATAGCATAAAAAATAGCTGAGGTCTAGCATTTCAAAGAATGACCCCCTCCCCTCCCCTACTTTTTTGTTACAGTAGCAAATGTATGGGAAAACAAACTCACTGGTAATTTTTTTTTAGTTTTTAGTCAATTGAACCTATTTCTGTTGTTAACCCTATCCAGACTGGGCTTTTTTTGACCATCTGTGACTGGGGGGGGGGGGCTAATTCGGCCCCCCCTCTATATCTCTGGAACCACTGGGGCTATGATCATCAAACTTTCACACAATGACCATGAGCCTTAGACAAATCACCACACCTATTTTTGTCACGTGGGAGCAAAATGTGACGTCACAATGACGTCATTCTCAATGTTTTATCAATTTTTAAGTAATTTTAATTAACTTCCAAAAACTTGGTAGATAATACTCTAAAAGCCATCTAATTAACATCAAGATAATGTAAATGTAATAATTTGTGACATTAACACATAAATTTTATTAAACTTGTGTCATAATGACGACTTTTGAAAATATTGTCCGCCATCTTGGATCCGCCATCTTGGATCCGCCATCTTGGATTTCATTTAATTTCCATTTGACTCTTCAGATAAATACTCAATGAGAAAAAAATGGTCAAAATGTACAAAATACTCATCAAAGAAGTGTTTGACATTCAAAAAATTGAATTAAAAGGAAACTTGTGAATCCCAGAGCTAGTTTTAGACCATATGTTAAAATGAACAAAATCCCCCTACCCCTTCCCCCCAAAGATTTTGTGTCAAAAATTAATTAGCCTGTACATAAATTACTAAGGAGTACAAGCTCCGATAGTCATAAATTGGGCAATCTGTCCAACATTAAGCTTGAAATATGAAAAATTCACGTTTTTTCGAGTTTTGCAAAACATGCATGTCAAAAAGTGGTTGCCATGGAAACTGGGTCGTTGACACTGACATGTCATTGACACCAAAATGTCCCCAGATAAATTTTAGGAAAAGTCACGAAGTTTCACCATCATAGCTGCAGTGGTTTTAGAGTAATCAGGATTTACTGGAGGGGGGGCTCGAAAGGCCCCCCCCCCCAGTCTGGATAGGGTTAAGTGTCAAGCAAAATGGTATCTAATGATCTAAAATCGTATGATTTTGAAATTTTGAATTTCGTCCTTAGAGCGAAGATATAAAGCATTGTTATATTGTGACGTCATAATCTATTACGTCATGAGTATACATCTTTGGATTTTAAACACGGAAAATAAATGATCGAAAGTGGAAATGTGTGCAATGATTTTGTAGTCAACTAGTATAACCTATATACTAAGATATTTGTAGGTGCAATGATGTTACCGTGCAATAATTAATTATTTTGTAAACTTTTTCAACTGTTAAGGTAGATCCAACCTTATACAAATCATGAAAAAATCATAACTCAGCTAATATAAATCCTAAAAGCAAACGGTTTTCGACTTTTAGCTTTTCTTGCTGAAATCTATCATTGCCGCTACAAAAAACAAGCAGATTCAATATTACGAAAAATGGTCCAATAAATACGTAACGCTAGTGGCGTCACAATCACCATGGTGACCACTCAATACATGGAAAATGTTTGTCTTCATAATGTCATCCAATGTACGAAGTTTGGTAAAATAGACACAAGGGGTAGAAAGTTATATGGCGAGATTTGATTTTTGGTCACTTTTGATGACTCATTTAGGGGGGTGGTTGGCCCCAGCGTGATGGGTACCTGTTACCTGTCTCCTTCGCGCCTAATTAATATGGGTTTTGCCGGGAGTCTCCCGGTTTCTTACCTCATCTCCCGGTCTCGATCCCGGTTTTAAGTAAAATCTCCCCGCGGTTTTCTTTGAAAAAACGTTTTTTTATTATTCTGGATCTAAAAAACGCTAAATACAGCGAACATTTCAGACATATTTAGGTCTTTTCCTGCCTCAAAAGCCCAATATTGGTGTCTCAACGCTTATATCGAGCGGCAGGGTTGACGTCCCCACAGAAGGCCTCATCTTTTAGGGTATCTTTTAGGGCTTTTAGGATATAAACAAATAATTTGAGCCACGCCATGTTCGGTATCTTTTAGGGGTGAAACTAAAAGTTTCCGACGATCATCCCCGACCAAAACATATGGGAGTTCCCCCCCCCCCCCCCCCACTCCCACCCCCCGGGTCATTTCTCCTCTGTTAGAAAATTGGAGGATTGGAAAAGGTTCAATCGCTACGGAAATAATCTCAAATATTAATCCCATGGCCTGCCTATGTTGAAGAGCTAACGTGAGAGGACATGCAGTGTAAAGATACTATCAAAACAGGTAGAGTTTCAATCGCGCCGTTAAAATTTCGAACCCACGCGTCGCTGTTTTATATCACGTGATGACTAAAAATTTGACATGTGACTAAGCACTGACTGTTTTATTGGCTGAAAGACCTCAAGCCTAAGTCACGTGAAAACTTTTAAGACGTCACGTGATAGAAATATGCAACCCACAGGCTTGAAATTGAAATGGCTCGATTGAAACTCAAGCTGTTTTGATAGTATTGTACCTGCTACATAATCTATGCAATGGTGTTCAGCTCAGACATATTTTTGACCGACGTTTTCGAATGTTTTGGGTATTGCAGCGCGTATTAAAAATTAAATAAAACACATACATCTGTAAAAACGCACTACAAACACTATTGGTCATCTCTGACTCAAATGATGTGAAATTGAGTCAGAGATGACCAATATGGTCAAAATGACGAGTATATGTTTTTACAAAAACATACTTAAATTTGTTACTTCGCTGTGCAGTTGGCACGTGACACACCACGTGACACTTGGACTCAGCAGGTTGCCAAGAACTTGTGTTGGATCGGTTCTAGGAAAACACGAGACAACCTCGTTCCCAGGGTTTTCTGGGTAATTTTCAAGATGGCGGGTAACTCGGAAGAAGACCCTGGCAAAGGCAGGGGCCTTTCCACAGGGAGACCGCCTAAGAAAAACAGTTTAAATCCGACATGGCCAGCGAACAGCCGGGAAGAGAGGGCGGAGCTAGAATTTATATTAATGACTTGTCTTAACGATTTGCGTCATCTTCCAAGCTGTCCGCCCGCCATATCGTATTTTATCTAGTTTTCTTAGGCGGTCTCCCTGTGGAAAGGCCTCAGCCTTTGCCAGGGTCTCCTTCCGAGTGACCCGCCATCTTGAAAATTACCCAGAAGACCCTGGGAACGAGGTCGAACACGAGATGCAATGTTGTCGTGGAAATCTTTATTATCAGTCATTAAAACCCTCTGAGTTCAAGAGCTAAGTCCTCCCGGTACAAACAACTACAACTGGGGGGGGGGGGGGGCTGCTGGCTTACAGGAGAGCGGAAATACCATAATAAAATGGTGACTTTTCGTGAACATGAAATCTAGTATCGTAGCCGAAAACGGCACATGTCAGCACTCAATAGAAATATGGTACTACCACGCTCGTGTGATCCCTGTGGTAAAAGCTAAGTTCCCGGTGCCTGCAGATTTTAAATACATAATCAAGACCAACTTTATATAAAATTCTAGGTTTAATTGAAGTTTGCTTCTTTCTTAGCTTTCTTAATTCGGCTCTTTGTACATCGCGGAAGAAGCCGGAAAATGCACCTTGTTCAACTCCTCAAAGTAGAAGAGCACGGCAGACAAGTGGGCGGAGGGGCGTTAGGAATCTTGTGCTAATTAAAATCATGTGAATCTCGTTTGTTTTCCCTTCATGACATAAAACAATGGTTCTATAACTGATATGGAAGATTGCTGCTGATTTCTCAACAAAGAATCCAAAAATGTATACAAATAGGCGGTGTCGTAATGCACGCTCTGTGCTCGACATTTACAAAGGGAAGTAATGTTTATCTTATCAACTCTTAAAATAAACAATGTGAATTCAAGGTGATGACGCAAGTGTAATATAGGATTACAGGATTGCCTGTCAATGTTCTTGAGCCAGAAAACGATATATATAAGGGTCGAACCATTTGATTTCTTTTATAACTGTTGTTTTTATTGGCAAACGAGCTAATGTAACCGTTCGCGCTACACAGTGTCAATACTATGTCTTTGATCTTTGGGGGGGGGGGGGGGGGGGGGGGGGGGGGTTGGAAGAAATGGTCGGTGCAATAATTTTTTCAATTCGCCTCGATGGCGTATGAAATTTATTTCTTAAAATTCAGCCGAGGTATATAACGAAAATGCTCTGTAGGCCGTGCCTTTTTCCAAATCTTCCAACATTACCATGGATACCTAGGGGGGGGGGGGGGGGGGAGCGGTAGTACCCGAACCCCACCACCTTATTCACCATCCCTGATACCTATATCGAGTACGGTTTTGACATGACCTCTTCCCTTCTAGAAAATTCATGGGGAAAATACTCTCAAGGCAAAACAATTTTCATTTATCAGCCAATGGTTATGATCTCTGGTACTTTCTCTGAGTTCGTATTTTTTTCCTAGAGTCTTTATTTACGCCATTCGACCCATATTTTACCAACCTAGACGCATGACTGCGTGAACTCGGGCTTCTCTTGGTTTTTTCCTTGTATGTCTCTCATGGGTGCACTTTTGAGAATTTTGATTCAGAATAAGCTGTCCAATCAAAGACACGTGCAACAGTTCGCCACTGTAGCACAGAGGAAACGGCTGAGGAGTCAGTTTCGGTGAACAAGACCGTTATTCCTGTAGTTCCCTGCACATTTCCTCGGGCAATCTTCAATAAACGGCATCGATCAAAATCACAACTGAGTTATTCTGTGGTTAAATTTAGTCTTATTTCTAGCTTTTAAGTTGGCTAGAAAGCCAAAGATTTCACACGCAATAATGACACGCCGCCATGTCACAAAATGAAACGAATTTTAACTCGAGACTCACTCGAAAGCATCGCTACGGATAGAGAAGTCGAAATTTTTACGAAAAATCACACTTCAAAGCCACGAGTACAGTGTCTCTTTGTGTATTTATTCTTCTTGATTCTTGTTACAATATTCTGTAATAAGTAATAATAAAAATTATTAATTATTAAATATTAATAAAATAATAAAAAATATTCTGTAATAAGTACAAACAACAATACCTTATTCATTTGACACTGATTGGACAGCAAATGAGATAAATGGCTGTTGTTTTCTCTCCCTTTTTTGCAAAATGTCTCAGTGTTAATAAAGGCTAAAATAAGCCTTGCTCGTTCGATTCCTGACGAACAAACTCGTGTGTAAATAATTCCGTACGCGCACACTTTTCATGTAGTATTCTCTATTTGTACATAATTTTCCCTACCGTTCAATATCCGGAAGTCCATTTCTTTCTACCCTCTTATCTAGAGAAATAGTCAACAGCCTCGTTTTACGCATGTCTTATAATTTCAAACTTGTCGTTGAGATGGCCTTGGTGCTAAACCGTACAAAACCTACATAGTAGGTGCTCATGGTGCTCTTAATAATGAAATCATTGAACTTTCTCCGGTGTCCAGTTCCAAAGTAGCATCGCGCATCATGCAGACTCCACAATGAACCGAATCGTTCCTTGCAAAAGAAAAAGTAAAACTCTACCTAACGTCAGGTACGTTTTCTTCTGCAAGAAACCATTCGAGTCATTGTTGTGTCTGCATGATGCGGTGGACACTCTGGAACTGGAAACCGGAGAAATTCATGATGTCGACATCATTAAAGTGGCGGTAGGTCGTATGGAAGAGAACATTTTGTCGCTGAGGGATAGATGCATGCCACAGAAATCCATTCGTATGTCGTCACGTAACCCAGCTTGGATGTCATCTCTTGTGAAGTGTTATGTTGTAGAACTTGACCAACAATAATAGTAGTAGCATCGCGTAGAACGCTTGAAATCGAGAGTGAAGTAAAGTAACTGTGCTTATATAGCGCTCTTCTCAAAGCTCTAAGTGCTTTACATTTGGCTAACCCCTCCTTTAGAAAACCAGTTTATAAACATGAGCGTGTGTGTTAGTATATGAGTTCTGTGACACAGAGGTTTGGGCGTGGTTCTTTGACGTCCCTCTGGTTCCGGTTAGTGTAGTGTATGTGAGAGACGGGACCTACGGTTTAACGTCGAGAAGACGCGAAGGTGTAACAATTGAGTTTGAACCGCCCAAACTCCCGCACGGAAGCCGGCGCTCTACCACTCAAGCTAACCGGTCGTCGGTCTAGCTAAATCTATCTCTATTAACAGCAAAATTTCTGAAGTAATAACGAGGACAGGAGAAATCTAGCGGGTGGTATGGTGGCAGGCCGCCGCGGCATCGTACGTCCACACTTATTAGTCTCGACAACACCTCGCTTGATCGGTTGAATGACTGCTTTGGACAACAGTGTCATGACGAGCGTTACGTGCAGCCTACCGGGTATATCCATTGCACAAGATGTTAAAGCACCTGACGTATCTGAAACGCTAGTGTGGAACGCTTTTTTTGGGCAAACTACCTTTCTGGATATGGAAAGACTTCTGGATATGGAAAGACTTTCACTCGCAGCCGCGTAGCCAGACATTTTTACGAGGTAGGCGCCACTGCATTATTTTCATAGCTCAACTCCCATTTGTGCTGTATATTTATTGTATTTTTTGGGCTTCACGAGGTACGCAAATGCGTATTGGCGTACAGATAGCTACACGCCTGACTCGAGTGTGGAATTTTGTCACTGTCTACACATTCTTGGTCGGACTCTTGGAATAGGGCGAAAATTAATCCATTCAGGCATATCCCAGGTTCTTCGCTGTGGCATGTCCTGGGATTTCGTCAGGCCTGCCGCCTTCCCGTTTTAGTGCTTAAATGGCGTTTCATGGCCAGTGAGTCAAGCTTAACAGAAAGCACGCTTGTTTAGAAATAAGTTGGACAGTTATAATTAATGGCGAGTTTTTATTTGGTATATTCAACATATCACTTTTTTAATCATTATCAATCCAAGTGCCACAAAACTCACGAATAACAAAGGATGAAGACAAGATGGCGCCACGACAGTGGCAACGCGAGCTGTCAAAACAAAATACGAATTTGAAAAGGTTCCCGTGTTGATTTTTGACACTCATCTTTGAATGTGTTATCGAAAATATTTGTGCCAAGTTTGGTGCCTGTACGGATTGAGTGAACGATGTAGGCAGATTAATGGGGGGCGGGCACGCCCTTATTTTTGGGACGGGGATGCTCGTCGTACCTTTAAGGGGTTTAAATCAGGCCAGGAATTTCCCTTTTCCCGGGGTTTTATCTTAGAACACAAGCCTCTCCTATTCTGCTGCTTATTTACATTTACGTCGAGCGTGGATGAGTATGAGCTTGGGTTACACTAAGGGGTCATCTTCCACATAGAATGGAGTATGATTGTACGGATGAAGGGATCCCAAAAGGAATGGCTTATTGTATTTTTAAACCGCACCGGGGGCGGGGGGGGGGGATTGAGGATCTACGGAAAATTTTCCAGGAGTGGGTGTATTGAGCTCTGGAAATTCCACGGGAGGGGGTGTGCCTGGCGCTTGCAAATTCCAAGGGGGAGGGTAAAAAAGGTATTTTTCAGGGACATTTATGCATTTGGCCGTCCACATGTATACGCGAAAACGATTCATGGTATGACTCAAACATACCTTCGTGAGCTCATAAGTCCGTATCAACCAAGGCGAGCGCTCAGGCCTGCGGACTATCTTTTATTAGTACTGCCGGCACACAAGCTGAAATCGCACGGCTTGAGGGCTTGCTCGGTGTGCGCGCCTAATCTCTGGAATAAACTACCGCATGAGATTAAGAGCAGTACTTCCGTCCTTGTATTTAAACGCCGGCTGAAGACCCACCTTTTTAAATCAGTTTATCTTCATTCATAGTTAGCTTATAAATATTATATTATATTTCAACATTAAGATTTTTAACAAATTTCATCATATTTTATAGCTTATTTTTAAATGAATGTAAAGCGCATTTGGACATTAGGAAAATGCACTACTACGCAAGACTTCGCCTATCGGGCATGCGCGGGATGCGAGGGCATGCGGCCCTCGAAAAGCAAGTGCACTGGACCCTTACTTTGACGTCATCGTATTTGAAAACCTCCGTTTTCGACCGTCAACACGAATACGATAAATCTTCGTTTTTAAAAATCTACAGTCTGGAGAACGTTTTCGAACACCTCCGTTTTTGTAACAAAAAACGCCGTATACGTGTGAACGGGAGGGTGCAAACGGAGAAAAAAAAAATCTCCGTTGTCGAAAATATCCGGATACGTGTGGATGGGGTCTCAGTATCGAGGGGGCTCATTATGTGCCGTGATGTTGGAGGGCTGGTGTTAGTGATAGTGAGGAGGTGGAATTGGACAGGCAGATACACCTGACAAGAGGACGATACGACCTATATTTTGAAACGACTGGCTGCTGACATCTGCGACTTTAGAGAGACCGTGGACTATCTAGTAAAGCACCCATTTTACATGGAGTGATTTTCAAAAGATAGGCTCATAAATGTCTTTTGAAATGAATGACTGTTGATTACTGTTAACGAGTTTCGTAAAAGTGATGTAAGCCCAGGTCCGACGGAGCTCAAAATTTCGTACCCAAAAAAGTACCTGAGCCATAAATTTATACCCAAAAAAATACCTGCTCACAAAATTTGATACCCAAAAAAGTACCAAAAAAGTACTTTTTTAGCCTAAAAAAGCTATTTCATACCAGCATTGTCGGGAAATAGCTTCAGGTTAAGGCCGTATCTTGATTATCAACTAGCCTGTCAGAAGTTTCAACCTCAAAAAAAATACCCGCGGATTTTTCAACACCCAAAAAATACCTGGTAGAATTTTCAACCCAAAAAAATACTTTTACTACAAATTTCATACCCCAAAAAATACGTCGGACCCCCCCCCCCCCCCCCCCCCCGTCATTTTTATATCCGAGTACCCCCCTGGGGATGTAAGATTAGTTATACAGCGACGCGGAGGGCAGGGGGTTTAATAAACCTCCTGTTTGCCACAAAAAGTACTGTTGATTTCTGACGACAGGTTCCATCCTGGAAATTGTCTCATCCAAACATTATTAGCAACGAGTCCACCTTCGTGTCATCTCAATGGATCTTCTCATTCTGACGGACTATGACATCCAAGTTCGCACATCATTGTTTTGATAAGTGATTATTAGTGTCGACCTATCATAAAACTCTTACGTCAATGTTTTCTACTTTTAAAATGATATAAAATACATGTATCTAGTGGAATGACAACTATCTTGCCAAAAAAACGTTGAACCATTCGCAATATCTACTGTATCTAAGGGCAGTATTCAGACGTCGAATTTTTGCCGGTTAGAAATTTCATTTGCAGCTTAGAGGAAACTTTGTCTAGTGCAAAAGGTAAATCTAGATGAACGTACCATGGCAGAACAAAAAGGAATGTAAAGTTTGTTTTTTCTTGTGAATGGAGACAACCAGTCGGCCTGAATTAGATTCGACGCGGCAAAAGATCGACGTTTGAAACAGGCCTTAAAGAGCGCGTGTCAGCCCCTCCCTTGTTACTCTTTTCGTTCGATCTTAGAAGTCGATTTACGAGTAGAAATTTCTTAATAAACATCTAAAAACAAAGTTCCAGATTTGACTTACCAAATTCAATCGAGAACATTGCTCCTACATTCTCTAAATCAGCCGATGGAAATGGATGCTTTCTCCGATTGGTATATTGCTATGCTGTCAAAATGGCGGCTGACACAGGCTCTTTAAAACACTCAGATATCCCAAATGTATAATGACGCTTTCAGTTCCGGTTTCTCGTTGCGTACCCTGCCCTTTAATCGTTCCACTCTGGTGCATCTCATTTTCCTTATTGGAAAATATGTCAGGAATTTACGTTATTGTATCCCATTTGTCGTTTTTGTTCGGTTTGTTGTTCCTGTAATTCATACCAAAAATATAGGAAGTTTTCTAATAGCATGTTCAGGAACTTTTTCAAATTCCTGGTGCATAACATTATCCTTATTGGAAAATATGCCAGGAATGTACGTTGTTGCATCAGAAGTATGTGTCGTTTTTGTTCGGTTTGTTGTTCCTGTAATATAGGAAGTTTTCAATGGCATGTTCAGGAACATTTCCAATTTTCTGCAAATGTTGTATATCCAAAAAATGCAGAGTCAAGTCACCGCCCGGTTGACAGGTCTCGACATTACTACCCACAACAAGTGCGTTCTGATCAACACGTAACTGGTCGCAAGACTGCTCTCCGCAAAACTGTTATTTTGGGATTTCTACTATTTATTACTAAATGAGCATGATACTGATCGCCCTATGGACCATCGGATATCATAGCTATTTTTAATCACGTGGTCAACTTCCATGACGTAGTTGAGGGGGATGCAGGGTGGGATCACGAGACGCGGAAAAATGACGTCATAGTCCGACTGCTGAGCCACAGACTGAATTCTCAATTCGTCATCTTCATTCGTTTATTTTCTCGTACTACAATTGTCAACGAGGATGACTGTCAGATAACCTGTGCCGGCCGAACGGTAGTCGCACCTTTGTGTAATCGTCGCATTCATGTTAGCTGTGATTTTTACAAACTGATTTATTGAAGATTTACTGCAGTTTTCTTGTGTAGTTTAGCAGTTTTTAGGGTTTCGTGGGAAATTGGTTTGACAAAATTAAAGCAGAGAATTAAAACGCTGATTGATTTTCAAAAAATGTGCGCATAATGTTTTGCGAAATGAATGACTTTGTTGATCATTCAATTTTGATCCGTTTCGTAAACGTGATGAATAAATACATATTATGCAAGACAGATTATGTAAGACATATTTAAGTTCATGCGCATGCAATTGTTTGAAAAACCTCCTTTTTCGCCCACAGAAATTACTACTGTCAGATTTCCGACAACAGGTTCCATCCAGAACATTATCTCATCCATACGTTTAGCAACGAGACCTTGAACTAAAAATTCTGGAATATTATAGGAACGAAGAAAGTCAGTGAAGCATCTTAAGTAACACTCAAGCAATATCCGGAAAATATAATGGTATTTGGCACTTATTATGTATCAGTCAATTCCAGCGCTGACCATGCCCCCCCCCCCCCCCCCGGGCAACCCCCGGGATTTTGGTCATTTCTAAAAATAAAATTGAAAATTCCCCACCCCCGGGCTAGCAAAAATGCAAAATACCCCACGGCGGGGAACACAAAAAGCGGAAAAATGCCCCACCCCCGGGACGAGAAAAAGCCCGGTAGGATTCCATCGACTCTGCGTGACAAAGCTTCACAACAAAAACTTCAACTCCATTTATACTGTCCGAGCATTTATAATTCGTTTCAGTAAATGTACTTTAGTTTTCTCGTCTTTGAACGAGTTCTCACTTCACTGAAAGTGAGACAAAATATAAATAAAGAAGTGAAACTAAGGTATTATGTATCAGTCAATTCCAGCGCTGACCATGCCCCCCCGGGCAACCCCCGGGATTTTGGTCATTTCTAAAAATAAAATTGAAAATTCCCCACCCCCGGGCTAGCAAAAATGCAAAATACCCCACGGCGGGGAACACAAAAAGCGGAAAAATGCCCCACCCCCGGGACGAGAAAAAGCCCGGTAGGATTCCATCGACTCTGCGTGACAAAGCTTCACAACAAAAACTTCAACTCCATTTATACTGTCCGAGCATTTATAATTCGTTTCAGTAAATGTACTTTAGTTTTCTCGTCTTTGAACGAGTTCTCACTTCACTGAAAGTGAGACAAAATATAAATAAAGAAGTGAAACTAAGGTATTAGTACAATATCGGTAGACATTCCTAGGCCATTCGCCGTTATAGCCATTTCTGCAAATTGTCTCCGGAATCTCTCAATGCGAAATTTACCTTTATTCTATTTGCAGAGCAACTATTTGACAGTTATGTTACTTGACTTTTTGCTAAATTGGAACTCTTTTATAGTGTCAATTCATTTTTATGTTTTTCCACTGAGCCGAAATTGCATGCGAAATCTGTTTTTTCTCTATAGGAGACGTTAACTGCGAAATGTGCAAATGTGTCTTCCCCAAACGTGGTGTATAGGGGCCATGCTCTGCATTATATTTTATGTGGCGTTATTTTCTGTAACTGGGACTTTGTAACTGCCAAACGATAGTTATTGTAACTGGTGTTGTAGTTCGCAAAACCCGACGCGCTTGAGATTAGAAAACCAAAATTCCCCACCCCCCTCCCCGGGGATAAACAATTCCCGACCCTGGGACCAGCAAAATTTTCAAAATTCCCCACCCCAGGGAAGGCAGCGGTGCGCAAATGCCCCACGGTGTCCCGGGGGGGGGATGGTCACCGCTGGAATTGACTGATACATTAGTACAATATCGGTAGACATTCCTAGGCCATTCGCCGTTATAGCCATTTCTGCAAATTGTCTCCGGAATCTCTCAATGCGAAATTTACCTTTATTCTATTTGCAGAGCAACTATTTGACAGTTATGTTACTTGACTTTTTGCTAAATTGGAACTCTTTTATAGTGTCAATTCATTTTTATGTTTTTCCACTGAGCCGAAATTGCATGCGAAATCTGTTTCTTCTCTATAGGAGACGTTAACTGCGAAATGTGCAAATGTGTCTTCCCCAAACGTGGTGTATAGGGGCCATGCTCTGCATTATATTTTATGTGGCGTTATTTTCTGTAACTGGGACTTTGTAACTGCCAAACGATAGTTATTGTAACTGGTGTTGTAGTTCGCAAAACCCGACGCGCTTGAGATTAGAAAACCAAAATTCCCCACCCCCCTCCCCCGGGGATAAACAATTCCCGACCCTGGGACCAGCAAAATTTTCAAAATTCCCCACCCCAGGGAAGGCAGCGGTGCGCAAATGCCCCACGGTGTCCCGGGGGGGGGATGGTCACCGCTGGAATTGACTGATACATTAATTACAATTATTGGTTTATTGTGTTCACTTTAAACGTAAGGGAAGTTTAGCAAAGACGTTTCAAGTTCAAGCAAGGAGCAATATTAGAACCAAGAAAACGACTTTCTGCCACTAATAATCTATATATTAATACCGTATTTAAAAGTTTGCATTAAGTACTGTATAATTGCCGTTATTTTTGAAAAACAAATTTTAAAAGCGCAGCTTGTCGAACAGCAAGCGATCATTGGACTTCTAAGGAAATTCGGTTGACATTTCGTATTCTCTCACTCTCTCTCTCTCTCTCTCCTTGTCATGCATAAGACTCCATTTGCAAACTTTTGGTTCCAAGCCACTAAAACCTGGAAAGAAAAGAAGGACGATTTTTAATAGTTTCAGGGTCCTAACGGCAGCTGGGATTCGCTGAAATATTTGGCTGGGACAACATAGCATACTATGCACAGGGAATTTCTGCAGAAACTCATCCATGGGAAAGTTGAATAGAATTACCCATGGCACTGAGAAGAATGGATCTAGGGTTGGCGCGGCAACTCCTTTTTGTGCAAAAAAACTGATGTAAAAAACTAATAAGGGAGCATTCATTATTTATGCCAGGGGGTTGGCTGGCAATAATTAAGGGGGGGGGGGGCATGTTAAATTTGGCACGTTCAAGTAGGGGGTCACCAGAAAATATGAAAACAACTGTGAGGGGTCATGTATGTTTATTTGGAAGCAGTGACCTTAATTTAACAAGAGGATGCACGCCTGTAAAATTACAACAAACTGTTCATGTGGCGCAGTCATAGGAAATTGCAATGTCCTAATTAAATACAGGAAATGGTCTTGCTATCTACATGCCCCAACATTTCGTCCTGATCTAGGAGGGGGGGGGGCTTTCATTATTATAAAAATTGCCTGATGGGGCTTTGAAGTTTTTTATTGATACTTGGGAGGGGATCAAAGAAGTTTTTGGGGCTGTATGAAAAATCTTCCCAGCCCACTCCCTGGAATAAATAATGAATGCTCCCTAAGCTGCGTTTTGGCTTCCGTTGATCAAACCCATCAAATACAGGCGTATGGTAGGTGCCTAGTTAGTCCTTTCAAGCTAAATATATCACTGTGATACCAATGATTGTGTAATAATAACAGCGCGAGAAATATATACAAACACAGCATCGCGGCGTTGGCTACACGGGCGCACTTCAGAAGTGGACCAGGGTTCAAATAGTATATTTCTCTTCTGATACTGATAGTGCTCAAGCATTTGGTTACCACTTGAAAATCCTGGCACTTTGATTGGCTAGTGGTTACACCACTCTGAACTCGAGAATTTTCTCCTCGCACGGCTCTATAATGCTGCCGCCTCGCAGCCTCGCCTCTTGGCTCGGCTGCTCGTTGGCAATTATCTTGCAGAGCTCGAAGCAAAAGAGATCGGTGGTATGCGATACTAGCTCGGCTCCCGCGTACAACCGCCAAAATGAATTCGTATTGAGACATTGCGGCTGTCAACACTGTATTAGGAATTTTCACTTATGCTGTAATTTGATACCCTTGCATCTTGCATCTTTTGCATCTTTGATATAAGTTTGAAAATACAGTATTTCTATGGGAAAACTTTACTTCATCATCTATAGCGACCCTGGGGGCCGGGGCGTACTGTTCGCCAAACTGTTCGATCGTTCATGGCATTGTCAAAGTCCTCCCTCTCGATTCCCGATTCCCTCGATAATCTCCGGAAACGCGAGTCCTCTAGACCGGACAGGGCCTACACGAATCAAGGGCTTGCACTATTTCGAGATACAGAGATACAGAGATACGAAGATACAGAGATACAAGGATATCAGGTTACCAAAAAATCGTACGTGACTGTAACGTGACTGCCTAGTCAACCTAGACAGAAGTGGGTAGATCATGTTACCAAAGCACATGAGCCCGGCGGACGGCGGTGCGAGATCCGAACTGAGATTTAATAAGAAAACTAAGACAGTGTTTCGGGATAGAAGTTGGATTTCAATTTCTCGATTATGTAGTTATGAGAGGGACGGAGAATCCCTCGTCCAGATGATCGGCCGCTTGGAATCTCTAGTCGTCCTATCGAAAACGTCGTAAGTGTAGGCATCTTACGATCCATCGTATGACTGCATAAGACCTAACCTAAGAAGTAAGAGGTCAAACGCTCGTGACGATGTGGTGCATTCTAAAAGCAAAAAGTCAAATATGTCCACCTCAAGACACCAGCATCTTCTCCGCAAGAAGCCATGCTTGGAACTTCGATGGTCCTGTTTAGCTACATTTTGCTCCCGAAACACTGTCTTAGTTCTTATTTAATATTAATATTAGTTCGGATCATGCTTTGGTAACATGATTTACCCACTTCTGTCTAGGTTGACCAGGCAGTCACGTACGATTTTTTGGTAACCTGATATCCTTGTATCTCTGTATCTTCGTATCTCTGTATCTTCGTATCTCTGTATCTTCGTATCTCTGTATCTTCGTATCTCTGTATCTTCGTATCTCTGTATCTTGTATCTCGAAGTGCAAGCCCGAATCAAGGCCACCCAAACAAATCTTCAACAAACTTTTACACAATGATTATATTCATGATTTTACATTATTTTTTTGGTGAATTTTAGTGTAAAAAATGTACTAATCCTATTCTGATATGTATTTACGGGTTTCAAGTAACAACTTGTCTGTTTTGAATGAAAACAGGGATAATTTGAGTTGCATCTATTGACTATTGTTCAAATTCTCAATTACGATTGGCTAATTTGTGAGAAATTTGTTTGGGTGGCTGGGCCGGGTGGCCCTGGTTTGATTAGCCGCAATGTATTTTTTTTCAACTTTTACTCCACACATAAAGATTTAGAAAAAAAAATCACGAATTAGTATTCATCCCCAGTTTCGGCCGCTAATTGGAAATATGATCTGTAATGGATACAGCAATACAGAAATCTTCTAATAATTGATAATACTATTTTCCCAGCCGTTTGGTCTCGCTTATCGTGGAAAGGATCGACTAGCGTGAACTAGACAAAGATACTACCATTGTGAAAGACAGAAATGCTGATCTATCCCTTCAGGTACACAGGATATCAAGTTATCAAAAAATCGTACGTGACTGCCTGGTCAACCTAGACAGAAGTGGGTAAATCATGTTACCAAAGCATGATCCGGACTAATATTAATATTAAATAAGAACTAAGACAGTGTTTCGGGAGCAAAATGTAGTTAAACAGGACCATCGAAGTTCCAAGCATGGCTTCTTGCGAAGGATGCTGGTGTCTTGAGGTGAGCATATTTGACTTGTACTTTTTGCTTTTTAGAATGCACCACATCGTCACGAACGTTTGACCTCTTACTGCTTAGGTTAGGTCTTATGCAGTCATACGATGGATCGTAAGATGCCCACACTTACGACGTTTTCGATAGAGATTCCAAGCGGCCGATCATCTGGACGAGGGATTCTACTCCGTCCCTCTCATAACGAGTTGAACAGTACGCCCCGGCCCCCGGGGACCTGGTTTGGGCGTTGTGTTTCATACCTGGGTGTTCGTTGTGGGTTGCAATGATTCGTCACGTCTTTCGGATGAACTGAACTGCACCTATAACCCTGCACCCAGTGTATGGGGACGTTAAACTTATACAGAACTTACTACACTATGGTATAGAATCCCACTCACGATTATATGATTATATGCAGTATGAAATTGAGATCCGCATCACCATCATCCGGGTCAGATATCTCACAACTACAAACCGCATTTTATCATTTGCCATTTTCAATATTCTACGAATTAAGCAACTTTAAGCAACTTAGTAAGTAAGCAACTTTATTAACGTCTCAAATCTTCTAGCTGTGCACGAGTGCACTACTAATTGGGGAGACGGAATTCCCACTTTAAATTCCCGAACGCCAAGCTGCGTTTTGGCTTCCGTTCATCAAACCCATCAAAGACAGGCGTATGGACTTTTTCTAAAGTTCCGTTTAAAGCCTAGGTGCCTAGTTAGTCCTTATTAGTTCAAAAAACTCCCAAAGTCTGCGTGAAATCATGAGAGCTGCTCACTTGTTTGATTGACGGAATCCAAACTGTGATTTGTTGTTGGCGTAGAGTTCGCAGAATAATGAAAATGGCAGTATAAATTTGTGGTATACAAGTGCTTCCTTTATTTTAAGCCAACCATAATTCAACAGCCGACAGAAATGATGTGATATCAATGAATCGTTGTCGTTTTTGCTGAATGGACTTGAGAGGACTGGGTCGAGTCGCGCGCGCGGGCTAGTGTGGGTATTTTAGCGTGGTTACCCATATGAAACTTATCCCATACAAGCATGAACATTTGCTAATTTGGGGTCCAGGCCAGCGCGGACGTTATTTTGATGCTCTACGCATGCGTAATTGACTCAAATATTAAATAATTCACATGCCGAAGCGTCAGACTAAAGCTTCAACACGAAATACAAATTACCTCAAATCTATCTCACTAAGAAAAGGAAAATAGAAAGATAGAAAGCTCTACGAAGTTCAAAGACAATGAGCAAGCGACACTGAAAACCATTATGTTGAATTGGATTCGGCGAAGAAGTACGATGAAGCCAAACTTTAATTTAATTATTTGCCTTGTTGAGCGAATTACAATTCCATCTTCGGATACCATGCCAGAACGATCAATACTATTTCATGAAGAACTTTATCTTCACTAAAAAATAGAGCGATCAATCGAAATAAAACCTCGAGTTAATAAAACTGAACTTACTTGTTAATTTCGTGATTAAACGATGGGTATTCAATGCCTTTCGATGCAGTATTTCCAGTGCTTTGATCGCCTAGCGCTTTGATCGCCTAGCGCTACGACGAGAAGGTCACGAGAACGGTAATTTTGAGCACATACAAGTTTTCCGCTGCCATTTTCTCCGCGCTAAATCGCACCGAACGAGAGCATATTATGCATCAAAATCCGTGAAATTCAATAGACTATTCGAATACGGTTGCTGGTTTTGATTGGTCCTTTTGCTAGCTTATAAAAACCCAGTCTATCCCAGCCTATGCCTAGAAGTCGATGAACGCCTTGTAAATGCTGTCACAAGCGATCGGAAACAATTGCAAATTCTCCGCAGGAAACAAGCGACTTTGAGGTTCAAACTATCACAACTATAGAGAGTGAAGATGTATATTCTATATTCCGTATGCTGGTTTTTGATATTTCGTATTACTTGGCGTAAAATTGGCAAATTGCAAAAATATTGCGTGATTTTTGGGGAAATCATAAGAGACAACCGGAGGGGGCGTGAGCGGATTTTCTTCTAGTGACCTTTCGTACGGGGTATGTTTTATATGAGCCAAAGTCAATGGTGGACAGATCAAGAACTCGAGTCTCTGTGATTCCTGCAAATTTTCATTCAAAATTTCACAGTTTTCTTGCTACATTTGCCGAAATTCTTATCAAAAGAGGATATCCTGTCACTTCCTTATAAGGTAAATGATTCCAAATATGGTTTTGGCCGTGAGAGGTTGAAAAACGACAATTTTTGTTTGGAGATTGTTTCATACTGAACGTTTCTCGGAAAAAAAAAAAAACGCTGGGGTGTCGCGCGGGATTCCCTATAACTTTTTTTTTCGTTTTCATTTTCATGTAGCTGATGTGTTGGATGGACGAGTCGCAAGTTGGCAGTAAACAAAATGTCGCGTAATCTGAGAGGGTCGCGAGGTCCGCCTGAATGTCCCGTCATTACCCACTAGCGACGTTTCCGGGCGCGTCCCGCAGGTTTCCGGGACAGGTCGGGGCCGGTTCGTGCCCTCGAGTCACAACAAATCCTTGAATCGGAAATACGAAAACGCCGATGCACGGAAAAGGGCCCGAGTATCATTAGAATATGAGGCGATGAAAAGCGTCACGACGTAATAACATAGGCGGCTCTGTTTTAGTCCGTCACCTCCCTTGAAAATAGCTGAAGTTGGTCACTGGCAACTATCGAATATATTTTTCAATCATAATTGAATCATAGCCTTTTACAAACAGCGTACTATTAATAACTGGACTTCATTTTGTATGAGGTTGACATGCACCTGGGGAGTTGAAGCATCCAGTTTCTTTTTTAAATCAGCTTGTAACCTATTAGCAAGCCCTCACTAATCTAATTTTTAAAACCTATATTTTCTAGTTTCAATTTAATTGTATGCACCTAATTCAGAAAAGGTTGCTTTGGCCATTGCTCTTTGGTCATTGAACGCCTTTGCTTCGTATCACTGAAGCAAATTATTCCATTGTTTCGCGCTATAATTGAAAGACCAAAACCAAACAGCAAAGCAACCTTTTTGAATTAGGTGTATCTATTTGTATTTATCGTTATTCAGCCTTGGCTGCCAATGTTTTTAGAAACATATAAGCTATCTAACTTTTAAAGATCGACTTCATAGTCGCTGCACTCTAATTTTCTAGTGCGCCGTCTTAGCAAAATCACTTATTTAAAATAGGACAGACCGGACAACACGTACTAGTCTTCACGTGCTGGTCACACGATGCAGAAAAGGCCTGATTCATAGGACCAACTGTTGACTCAAGAAAAATTCCCAAATTCCTCGTTTCCAAGACGATAAACTTTTGTTTGACAAAACAATGCTAGTAACAAAGCTTCTGTTGGCACAAAATGTCAGCTCCACATTTTATTAGGCAAAGATGATTTATTTACTGATTTCTTTATGTGACTGTTAACTGAACCCTAGCCGATATGACAATGCAATATTGCAAACCCCCGTCCAACTGCCATATTATGCTCATTTCTACCACCCGCGCTGTCAAATTGTCCAAATTGCATTTCAAAACGTGTAGCCTTCTTGCTCAGCACGGGCAATGCTGATGCTTTTAGATATTGAAACGTTAAGCAATTCGCCCTCGCGTTGCGTTAGTCATACTGCGATGGCAACTAGTGATCTTCAGTAGTTCGCCTCAGCAATTTTAATTTAAAAATAGTTCAAATCAGATATAATACACAGGGATGCGCTTTGTTAACTATTAACTCAAGTGAAGTTTCAGGAAGTTTTAATTTCAAAAACTCGAAGCTTATCTCGCTAGGAACACTCTAAATTTAGAAAGAGACTTATTTGAGCTTACTTTAAACGAACGTTTCGGTGCAATTTTTATCCTAACCTAATAATGTTTAATTAGTAGGGCACAGATATACGTAATATATTATTCTGTAATCTATTACCATGACGACAGGGCCAAAAGATCACTGCCAATGACGTCATTCCATTTAGCCATAGTGTTCCGGCTCATTGCGTTACTTACTTTACAGCAGTTTTAAATGAGGCTGTCGAAATTTGCCCATTTAAAAATATGGAATGTTTTAACTTATTTCGTTTTGGAATGTATGCGAAAATTGGTATATGTTTTTAGGAAATTGTATATAAAGCTTTAATCGCTTTTCGGATTTAGGAAAGGAGTGATCTCTGAGGGGCCTCATCTGCACTGGTGATTGGAGTGCTCGCCAGAAGATGTTTCATAAATGATTGACATTCGTTTCCTCCTCTTTTATGAAGTTCTGATCGAAATTATGTATAACTGTTTCTAAACTTACTCGCTCAAGTGGTTTGCTTTGTTTCGATGATAAATTCGCTTCAGGCAAACTTAAAACAGCGTTAAAATTTCAAACATTCTCTGAATTGTTCTAGTTGTCGATGACATACTGCCAATTACACATACAAGTTGTCGAAAGGTTCCTCACAATAGTAATCCTATTTTGTTACAGGTTTGTTACAGGTTATCTGCAAACGGCCGTACAGCGACACGGCGAAATAAGAACGGAGTGATTTCAAACTACGTATTTAATAGGTCACAAAACTTCATAGTAATTTAGCGCGCTCCGAATATTCTAGCCACTTGAATTAAGAGTTGTCGAGCTCTTGTCTGCGAAGCGTGAAAATTCCACATACATCGACGGCATGCCGCTTTGGCGCTATTATTAGAAACATAAGCTAATGTAAAAGGGTTGACACGCTCGGGACACTCAGATGACACACAGATTGCGAGAGGCTCTGAACCAAACCAAAACAAACGCGCTCGGCATGGGAAGAAGAACAGACCTATCTATACCCGTCCTGGGTAAATTCCAAGAGTACACAGAGAGTTTCGACATTTATGACGTGCTCTCTTTTCTGATCAAACTACCACTACAGGCTTTATTTTTTGTGGGGACTATTTGCCTGACGCTGCAGATAACTTGGAAAAAACTGAGGTTTCAAACACAGAGAACGGAGTCACACGAAGGGGACGATAATGATGAATTAAAAATTCCCCTGCGGGATTTTACAGTGCGGGAATTAAAAGATTACAACGGCCTGGTGAAGAATGAAATATATGTAGCTGTAAATGGGAAAGTATTTGATGTTTCGTCGGGACGAAATTATTTTGGGCCACATGGTCCGGATTCTGTGCTGGCCGGCCGTGACGCTAGTAGGGCCCTAGTTACATTTTCTATTGATGACTTCTACAAATCAAACGACAAAGAACAATATGATGACTTCTCGGATTTAAATCCCTTACAGAGGGACTGCCTTTTTGAATACGAAACTCAGTACATGGAGAGATACAACTGGATTGGAAGACTGGTCAAAATAAAACAGCCAACGGCACTCGAGCTAAGGTGCCTGGATGTAATTCGCGCTGAACTTTCAAGGCGACGAACAACTGAACTGTCCACAAGACAGGTAGACAAATTACCTCTTCCTCGCTGCATGAAAAATAAACTATTAGATCTCAATCGGCGCAAAGAATTTGCCAAAATCAACCAAGTCCGCTCTTGAATACGAAGAAAGCGGGTAAAAATAGTGGAACGTTGTAGCGTCATAAAGAAATATGTAAATTCAACAAGCATGTAATCAGCTGGTATGATTTATATCGCTTCTCTATTGCAAATCGGCCAAATAGTGACACAATTTATTCTGTAAAGTTGTACAAAGACCAAGAGACCATTATATGAGTTGTGAATATGGAAACTGTTGTTTAGGATATTCGTCATTGGTGTAAATATTATTACTAAGTTATTAACAAGTACTGACTGTACCTGAATTGACGAATAAAAATATTTATGCTAAGTTGAGTCGAATGACTTGTCTATGACTAGGGCTAAATTCGTAATGAACAACCTCAAATCCAGATTTAGCGAATGCAGCACTAATTTGAGGAGAACACAAAGACTTTTGCCTTGTTTAAAGAAAGCTAAAACAAGACCTTTTGTTTTGACAACACCTGTCATGGAAAATAATAAAACTGCGGATTTGGCCTCTTCTGACAAAGTGATAACATCAAACAATAGATCCTTGAGCGTTTTCTTGGCTCTCTGACAACAAGGGACTCGACACTCGGCGGATCGGCCACAAAACACTAACATAACGACATGATGAATGTACACAATTCATCTACATCGTCAAAACGCTATTGATCAGCTGTCATGTTTTTACACGACCTTACAGTTTTCTCTTTTTCTTGGAACGGTGACAAAATCAGATAATGCAGTGCAGTTTTTACATCAACAAAAGACATCCATCGATAAAAATGAGAGCTTCTTGTCGGGGAGGATCCAGCCGGAAATACGACGTATATCCTGCGGAAATAGAAAAGGAAAAGCAAAATATCTCGAGTATAACCTTTTTTCTGTAGAGTGTTCTTCCGTTTGTTTGAACGTAGTGTCTGTTGTTGAAATATGTTTTGAGCAAGCTACCACCAATGATGGGCCGATATCGCCTGTATCGTCTACTCTTTCGACCCGCAAGTTTTAAGTAAGTCATTGCCGGAGTCAATCATAGTTTATGGTATGGTAGCTACCGACCTACCTCATCCGTTGTAATAAAGGACGATCTGTTTTTCTTTATTATAAAGTTGTTTTACCTTATTATAAAACTGTCACGTTAAGGTAATGATAAACTGGCTTTGCTCGAAGGACAAACCCAAACCGAACCCAATAAGCCAGTTTATCATATCGAATATTTCAGCAATGAAGAACGAGAGACAAGATATGGACCACAAAAAAACAATTTCAACTTACTAACGAAGTCCTCGTCAGGTCTGCTAACTATAAGAGATCAAAACTTATGTGACCCGAGAACAATAAGTAAGAGCTTGCTGCTAGTTTCAGCCAAGAATTTAAAGCCACGTAAAAAACTATGTAAACTGTTTACATAGTTTTTTACGTGGGCTTCTTCGAAACCCAGTTATTGTCTAATTTTTAGATATGATAACAATAATAATAATATACAATTTCTTTAGCGCCTATACATATCTGTCCTAAGCGTTTACATTAAAGGATAAAATGGAAAATGGCTGGAGCATGAATGCTGGATGGCTTTAGAGTGTAAAATCTGTGCCTTAATTTTGAACTTAGGCGCGGTATGCAACAGAAACGGCTCAGACAGAAATGGAACGTCAAATCAGACGGTCAAACTCAAAGGACTCACGGGCGACTGGGTTCAGTTGGTTTATAGACGGCCAGAGAGAACATGCTCCTGTTTGAGCCACACCGAGATTCCTTATATCTTTTGCCACTAATTTCTGATCCCTGATCCAGACCTGAAATAACTGTTGATCCCCACTCCTACTCTTTTGATCCCTTTTGGTTGTAAGAGCATTGAGATCACATATAATGCTCTATTATTTTTTATACTAGTTGTAGCTCTCGCTAAAAGTGCCAACGAGCAATTATGTGAATCATATTTTGCCCTTTTGAAAATATGAGTTCCTCTGACTCACTGCTGCCCTAATTTCATTTGGCCGACTATAGAGACAAATATATACCTCTAAATTTCATACATGTAAGGTTGCATATAACAACAGCGCGAGAAATATATACCGTTTCCGGGATACGTTGTCACCCAAAAAGCCTATAAGCTTGGTGCGCTAGGGAGTATGGGTAAAGATTTGTTTAAATTTCTGTAAAATATTAGAAACAATTGGAAATGTGCTGAAATTTAATCATTTCACCTGTGTTTGCGATAACTGTCTGAATTCAGATCAAACAGTAGCAGTTTAAATGCCCCCATCATCCTTTGCGCTTCAAGCTTATAGGCTTTTAGGGTGACAACGTTTCCCGGAAACGGTATATACAAACACAGCATCGCGGCGTTGGCTACACGGGCGCACTTCAGAAGTGGACAAGGGGTCAAATAGTAGATTTCTCTGATACTGATAGTGCTCAAGCATTTGGTTACCACTTTCAAAGTCCTGGCACTTTGATTGGCTAGTGGTTACACCACTCTGAACTCGAGAATTTTTCTCCTCGCACGGCTTTATAATGCTGCCGCCTCGCAGCCTCGCCTTTCCTTCGCTCGGCTGCTCGTTGACAACAAAAGTGCCAACGAGCAATACAACAGTGAATCATGTTTTGACCTTTTGGAAATATGAGTTCCTATGACTCACTGCTGCCCTAATTTCATTTGGCCTAGCCTGAGTATCAGGCGGAATTTTATTTTTTCGGTGAGAAAATGAGAGAGGATTCGAGGAGGGGGAGGGTCCTGATACTCAGACTACATTTGGCCGACTGTAGGTCGCTTTAGAGACAAATATCTACCTCTAAATTTCATACATGTAAAGGTTGCATTTCCATGAGCATATGAGCAAGCTAAATCACTGTGATAGCAATGATTGTGTAATAATAACAGCGCGAGAACTGCAAACAGCATCGCGGCCGTTGGCTTACACGGGCGCACTTCAGAAGTGGATCAGGGGTCAAATAGTAGATTTCTGTTCACACGAGACCGGTAAAAAAACCGGTACAATTCTGGTACGGTACCGCCTGTTCATACGGTACCGGTACAGTTCTGGCACGTTTTGCAACAGTGTTCACACGGGACCGTGCATGCCTAGCCGTGCCAAACTTGGTCCGGTACCGCAGCTCCCGTGTGAACGCGCGACGGTACCGTACCAGAATTGTACCGGTCCGGTTTTTTACCGGTATAGTGTGAACGGGGTAAAGTGCTAAGTATTTGGTTGCCCCTTGAATAATAATGCTCTACTTTCGAAATCCTGGTACACTTTGATTGGCTAGTGGTTACAGCACTCTGAACTCGAGAATTTTTCTCCTCGCACGGCTCTATAATGCTGCCGCCTCGCAGCCTCGCCTCTTCGCTCGGCTGCTCGTTGGCAATAATTTCTGAGCCCGCTCCTCGGAGTCCTGATAGCGACCATATTTTGGGCTTTGATGCCTGAGCCCATATGATACAAGCCTGGAGAACGGTTTGAACATGTTTGAACCTGGACAGGAATCTTCAGGGGGTAGGGTCAGATACATTATGCCGACGTAATTGTGAGTATAATACTATGGAGCATCAAGCACAATGCCGGCAAAATGGGACATTAGTTTCAGCAAGAATATATAAAAATATGCTGACGACTTTCTCTGTGCTCGCGCGGGTTTCCTATTTGTCTGATTTATCGATTTCCGGCCCTTTGGCCGTGTGTGAAATAACAATTTATTAAGGTCAGCAAGTTAGGAGATTGTCGCATTCTATACTTTTTAAAGAAATAAGACATCCGTTTGAACTGAACGTTTCTTTTGTCATGGCTTGTAATAGATAGTAACTGTTTCGTCTTAGGCTGCATTCATTATGTATACTACAGGGGGGGCAGAGGATTTTTTTTGACAATGCAAAATTTTCAGATCCCCCCACGAAAAAACATATTTTTTACGAGTCCCCCCACTTGGTCAAAAGAAAAAACATGCCCCAAAAATATGCATCCCCCCTTCATGTTATGAAAAAAAACTTGACATCCCCCTTTTCCAGTTCCTAAATTTTGAGATCCCCCCTAAAAATCCTCTGCCCCCCCTGTAGTATACATAATGAATGCAGCCTTACTTGAAGAGCATTTTTATTGACAGACATGGGAAAGGGTGTCAAGTAAAACACAAACCTGACGAGCATACTTCGATCCAGCATACAATGTAAATATCTCCATTCAAAACCTGAAGAAGATCGGTAATGGCCGATTGAAATATCGTTATTAAATAATCATCGTTTAAGCTGTTCGTCGACCTTTCATTATATATATTTTTCTCAGCATAACTTTGGTCATAATCGGATGATTTTTAAGGTGACGCCCAAAAGCATATAACGCTCGAATCTTCGAGCTTAATGTATCTGACCCTATCCAGTGGCGGAAGCAGACCCTTTAGAACGGGGATGGCTAGTATAAGGATATACAATAACCTCAAGGTTCTTTACCAAAAATATGAATGGAAGGGGAGTGGCAAGCCACCCTAATCACCCCCTGGATCCGCCCTTGCTATCAGGGTTGAACGTGAACTTGCAGGCGGTTGAGCACTGTTATGGCAACAACACGGGAGAAAATCTGGGACATAAATCCAAGGTGGTGGTGACGATCGCACTAGCGATTAGCGGATTCCTTGCCATAACAAAGCTGCGTTTCTCTACCACCTGCAAGCAGGATAAACATAGGGAACTTCTGCAGAAACCCAACCATAGTAACCCAACCATAGTAAAAACTGAAATTCCCAAGGCACACGCATGGGAAGTGTTCGGAATTCACAAGGAAAGACATAGCTTTTTTCCATGGATGAGCCTGCGTAGCAAGTGTCCCCGGGGGTTTCGGAAAGAAGAAAGAGCGGGCGAGAAAATGTCCGAGCGAAAAGAAAGGGGCGATTTTTTGCTCGCCAGGCCTTTGTCTTCTAGATGGGTTTCTATGCTCTGAACTTCACGGAACGCTTGCTATGGAGGCTGGTCAAGGGTGAAAATACTTTAGATCGTCAGAGTGGAAGATAATGTTTAAAAATCCCTGTTATAGCAAATATGACGGTCTCGTGAAATATGAGCAAGATTGCTACAGACAGTAGGTGATGGAGGTTATTCTTATACTCGTACAACGCTGAATTTTGACGCATTTCCATGACTATCATCCATTGGCGCCTGTGCTCTTCTGTCTCAGACACTACGTGGGATAGTTTTCCTCGGCAATTGTAGTGTTCATAGTTCAAGCCCTCCAGCTACATTAACGTAAACGAGCTCGAAGTTGACATGCGGTACTATTACCAATAAAGTGTGTGTTCATTGACCGCCATCTTTGGATAGTCGGAGTCCTGTTTGAAATCAAATTACCTCAGGCAACCCATCATGTTATCTCGAAAAGGGTGCGGGGAATAGTCACAATTTTCCAGGACCTCAAACACGGCGATCATCATCAGACTGAATTTTAGCTAATTGAATACAATATACTTCAATACGAAAAATCTAGATTTCTAGTATTATTTACCCGGGGGGGGGGGGGGGGGGACTCCCTATATTCGAATGCTAGGGGTGACCGTCGTATTTTTTAGGGGTTGAAATCGGCGATCTGGTATTTTTTAGGGGTTCGAAAATAAAAAACGGTATAGTAAGAAAAATAGGTATTTTTTAGGGGGTTCTCAGGCAAATAAGGTAGTGTTTTTGAAAGTCGAGAGGATACATTTGATGTATATTAAATAAACGACCCGAATAAAATTTAATCTGTCAAAATTGTTGGTATTTTTTAGGGTATTTTCAGACTGAGGGGTATTTTTTAGGGTGGAAATTTTTTCCGACCAGGTATTTTTTAGGGTCAAAATTCGAGTTTCCCGACGGTCACCCCTAGCATTTTAACCTTAGAGTCCCCCCCGGGATTATTTACAATTATAAGCAAATTACAGTTTCCAGATCAATACAATCAACATTATTAACTAAAAATTCAACCTACTGGTAAAACCAAGACGGCAACTTTATAGAAGGTCAGCATCAGGTGTAGACATGGATTGGAATGGGAGTGACATATTGAGATCATCAGCCACAGAAGGGTGGCATGAATAGAGGCTGCCCAAGTGAAGGGTAGAATGACTTCAGACACATGGTGACTCATGTTAAGGATTTTAGGGCTAATTTTGGGTAGCGGAAATGCAGTCCAATTCTGACAAAAGAAGTGGGTAAAATAATCGTAACTGCTAGATAAGTAAACATTTGGAGTATTTTTGTGTGTTATGGAGCGGATGGACTATGGGTGCGGAACGGCATTTTTGATTTCTTGCCAGACTGAACAGTTTTCAAATTTTAAGTTCCTTTTTCTTTCTAAGGCTACGTTGAAGCATAGTATAGGATATTCAGAGTTGTTTATGTACACCACTGACCTATTTTTTATAGAATTTGACATACCAGAAGGTCATGTGAAGTGAACTAAATTGATTTTCCTTCCCGCGTCCTTCCCTTTTCTGCCATATAGTATAATACTCACAAAATATTTTAGCCAAAAGTTCCTTACTACGTGAAGATGGAGACTTGAACAACGGGGTGTCCACATCATCCAAAGAATAACGAAAAGCAATCATTTCATAAACGGGATGTTTACATTGAGGATCAATGAGCTGTGTACGTGTGCGTCATACCTAGCCCCTATACAGAATGAAATGTCTTCATAGTATAAAGTTATGTTATCCTGTATCGTCATTGTTTCGATCCTTGCTTCTTGACAATTTCCACAAAAAGCGGCTACGGTGCATCAATTGGAAAAGTATTTAATCCAGAATGTCCTTCACAAATGCATAAAACTCGATCTGTTTTGTACCAACCGCAAATTGTAATGAAAAAAAATTGTTTTGGGAGGTGTAGTGAGATACGTACTGAAAAACGTTTCTAACCACAGGGTTCCCACGTGGCTGGGTTAACTTTGGTCAAAGCATATATATGCTTGTTTTACCATCATCCCTCCCACCTCCCAAATGTACCCCACTCGAGCGCCAATCCACAAACAGAGTTTTGACTCCCGCCATTCAAAATCCCGAAAATCGCTACGATAGTTTAAGATAATTTTTGCAAACTAACAAACCGCGGCTCTGGGTGATTACACGCAGGCTTTGAGAGTTTTTTTTTTATCTAACAAGAGCTAACTAGGCTTGAAAACCTAATTTTCCACCATAAAATGCAAACAAACGCAGTTTGGCGTTCGGAAATGTAAAGTGGGGTTAGCACATGTTAGCCGAATAACGAAAATCGCAGTAACTATTCTCAGGCATTCAATCGTAAGGTTCGTCAATTATTTAGTCATTGTGGGTCAAAGAAGTACTCAACATGCACCCTCTTGAGCGTCCCCTAGGCAAGAATAAAACGTGCATTGTCTCTGACTCTGCAATGTGCATTCCAGTTTACGTCACCAGGTTTCCAACTGGAGGGCTTTATCTGACTACATGTATGTATGCACGCTTCTGTATTTTCCAAAATATTATTGAACAAAGGCACAATCTTATCTTGAGTGATCAGTTTCCAACTAGCCCGCTAGTCCATTCTCAGTAAGCTTTCCAACGAAGGGCGTGTATGATTTTTTTTTTCGAGGACGTCCGCGAAGGTTCTCAGTAACCTTAAAGAAACGAAGAATGTTCTTAGAACTAAAAATGTAGCGACAGGACATTTTCATGATGCGTTAAACGTGCTTTACTTATACACAATGTGTAAATGTATTCCCAGGGTATGACGATGTAGTTTCGTTGAATGAAGAATACTCTGCAAATACTGTATGGAAACTAAATTATGAAGTATCTTTAAGACCCTGTGACCGATGGACGAATAGTTTTGTATGACGAATAGTTTTGTAACTCTATGCTAATTAGGTAACGGTAAAAATAGTGAAGTCAATCCGTTAAAATCTCGTGGAATTTCGATCCATCCATTGGTCTAAAAAATGAATGTGTTACGAAGTCATAGAACAACAAACTGATGGTGTTATTGTGAACATTTCTCGCTGTATTAGATACACACAACAAACCAATCATAACACTGTCACACCCATCGGACACGGGATCTTTAATACATACAACTCATCCTAGAGGCAGTTGTCGCAGCGATAGGCGTGAACATTTGCAGAATACACAGGGAATTTCTGCAGAAAAACAAAAGTTGAAATTCCCATGGCACATGAAGAATGGAAGGTGTTTTCCATGAATAAACAGAGCGGAAAAACCCTGCTAAAATAACTAAATTTATAAGCTTGATTTTTTGCATACAGAGTCCTCATTTGATGGACAACATAATATCAAAAATAACTTTTTCTAATGGATCCTTCTTTGAGATGTTAGGCTTTAAACTTTGGTTTCGGTGCCATGTTATGGGAGAATTAGCACTTTGATCAGGAATGATGCAAACTCTGGTCGACCATATCTAAAAGTCATATTCTTCAAAATTCTTTCAAAATTGGAATTAAGCTTTTGGTCACAGAAACTCTTTGTATACGGAATCTCGAGCTTATATTTTGAAATATGGCGAAATTAGACATTTTATTTTTGGTAATTTCCGCTCTGTCGAATAAAACATTTCAGCTTTTCACAAGAATCATGGGTTTCAAGAAGAAATTCCCTGTGATGTCTATACTGTGTTATTGGTTAGATTTTCCTAGTGACAATTTGGTAAACAATCCTTAAAACCCTTGAGAGGAACTAGACACGGGGTTAAGTTGTTCTTTGTTGGAGTCTGTATTTATTAAAAGCACCCTTGACTCGTCCACGCCAATCAGACATATTGTTCTTCCTTATCTCTCCTCCATCACAAGGTGGTCTACGTGAGAGCCGCCTGGTCGTGCAAACTGTACGAGGCCCGGGGGGGGGGGGGGGCCTCCCATATTTTTTAGGGTTAACCTTGATCTGCAATAAAATTTAAGGGACATTGGTATCGTTTAGGGCTCTAACACGGCGGCAAGAAAGAAAGAGAGAGTTACCTTGCTGACAAGACGATAAATTATGCATCCAAGGCAGCATCTCAATCAAAGACGGAAATTTCTTGATGGGTATCTTTTAGGGTAAAAGAAACATTATTACCCTAAAAAAAATATTTTTACCACGTCATTTTTGGTACCTTTTAGGGATAAAACTCTGTATAAGACAAACCGGGAGTACTACATTCTAGGACATCATTATATGGTCATTCTCTGTTACTTCAGATTTCACAATAGCGAACTAACATCAGTTCATATCAGCCAATCGGAATCGCCAACTGGTTGTATGCCGCTAGAAGAGCCTCCTACTACCAAAACAGAAGATGCTCTGGGAACGAGGCTACTACAGCACTAATTAAGCATTACAGCACAACCAAACTTTCATGACTTTATCGGCGCAATAGAGCACTTGTGATGTCGGGAGAGACACGAGAACGTTGTAAAATCACGAGCCGCAGTGATTTTAAAACGTTTCGAAGTGCTCTATTGCGCCGATAAAGTCATAGAAAGTTTTGTGCTCTAATGCTTTTATGATAGCGGGGGAGAACCATTACTTTATCGGTGTAATCCACTATAATACACTGATAGTGTTGGGCCACACTATCAAACATTTTAAAATTGACCACCTTCGCCTTGTTGAGCCTGCTTTTAACAGGTCAGCGTGCCTTCTCTTTAACAGGTCGGCGCGCCTTGTCTACTGCGGTTCCAAGGATATGGAACGAGCTCCCTTTTGACATTCGCGCTTGTTCCAGCGTTGAAACGTTTAAATCACAATTGAAAACGTTTCTTTTTAAGAAGGCGTATTCTTAAATACTCTTATTAATAAATTATTCTTATTCTTATCATTATTATCTTTTTGAAATATTTTTAGTGATATTATTTTATTTTTTAATGTTTTTTCATTTTCAATTATATGTAAAGCGCCTAGAACAGTAATATATAGGCGCTATATAAGCTGTTTTATTATTATTTCATTATTATTCCAAGAAAGTGACAACATGCTATCCATTTATTGTAGCCCACGGTGCATTATGGGAGGGAGCAGGGTGTATATAGGCATGTAGTAGTTTAAAGTGGCTCAACAGGAAAACGAGACGAGTGTGGCAGCTCGGTTCACAACCAGTGATACAGACGTGTTTCTAGACTCCTTCTGGCAATGTCTACATTTTAGGAGCTATACAACTATCGAAAAAAATTGCAGCTGGAAATTGAGAACAATAGCGGCATTTAAAAATGTTTAAATTTCCAAAATGGTGACCTCCTGTCGATCATGGTAATGAAATTCTACCCCCTTTCAATCTCAAAATGAAATTGAGGTATTATGTTGTCGCGAAAAACAGGTCAGGCCGATGTCATGTTTCCGGGATATGCCGTATCTCGCAATAGGTATTTACAACAGATGCAAGTGGGGATGTCACTTGTAGGAAACATTTGAAACCATCCATGGTGGCCACTTCCGAACGCTTCCTGTCCTTGTAATATGCCACATGGAAACACCTGGATTTAACCTGTTGAATATCCCTACTATGTTGTTATGTTCAACATTCGATCTTGAAGACCATAATAAAAGTTTTGCATCGATTTACAGTCCAGTCGTCACTGCGATCTATATATTCTTGGTGAATACCTCCGGGAGACGTTTGATTTTAACGAGTTGCTTCGCCAATTTTCTGAATTAATACTATATCTGTAATAGCCCTGCCAAGTTTTAGACTGGTTTCTTATATTGCAAGCGAGACGAATGTGCAAATCATTTACAGTAAAATGTATGGAGCCGCCATGTTGCAGTCCTTCGGAAGGTCTCCAGAGCATGACGGCCAAATCACAAAATGTGCCGTAAGCCCACGATATGAGCTAACATTGTCCAAAATGTAATTTGTTCACTTATTTAGCATGCTGGCTTTCATAGAATGCTCCATACGGGAAAATTACTGAAATATTTCGCAAAATCAATGCCTAAAGAAGCGTGACTAGTGTTGCGTGACAAATTGCAGCACCGATATCTCAGGAGCTATAAACCGGAATCCGATTAAATTTAGTTTGAAGACTTTTACTGGGAACTTTAACTGGTCTGAAAACTACAGTTTCACAGAGTCCATAGCTTCAAAGTTAGGATTTTGATGACGTCATGTGAACACCAAGAGTTGTACGGGAGGCACCAACTCTTCACAAATTTAAAGAAATGATAAGAAGCGAGCTGTCTAGTGCTCATTAACATTACTTATATTATTTTGTTTATTTTTGTTTTAATTTCTTACATATCCGCTACAGATGCTAACGCTTTGCGGATTATGATATATAAATAAATTATAGCTTTATGGCATCCCAGATATAGCTTTGCACAAGATTCTGAGCATACGATGGACACAAAGTTATATAGGTTTTAAAGAAGAGTATCAGTGCTTCTCAATGGAATGCATGGAATTGAGACGCGATTTTCATTTCGATTTCACTGGCTGTGCGCGCATCACACACCAGGCACCGACATTTTAACACCCCAGGTGCGGGTTGTTCAAAGGTGGATTGAATTTAAACCAGGTTTAGTTCTGAACAAAACCATCGAGTCACCATGGTAATCCGGACTCTGGAAGCGATGATTAGAAATGAAAGCAGACCTGCTAGTACATGTTCGGATACGGGGGAGGAAAAAGGGACTAACTCATTTTTTAGAGTTTTTCCAGTTTTTATTTCTCGCCATACAATGGGCATAATTTTCAGAGTTGTACCGGATAACTCTTTCTTTTTACACTATTGTTTTATGAATTTTGTATTATTCCTATTGAGTCCTTAAATGCGTCATTTCAGAATATTATCAAACATTCAACAGAAAGGCCTTACTGTAACCCCATGTGGTTGGCTCAGATAAATTATGCCGGCATAATTTTGAGCATAATACTATAGTTGGAGCATCGAGCATAATGGCGGCATAATGCCCATGTTTTTCTGAAAAATTATTTAAATAGCACTGACACTGAGGTTTTCCTCTATGATCGCGCAGGCTTCCTGTGGTGACTGATTTATCCTTTTCTGTTCTCTTTTTCAAATAAAACGAACATTTCATGCAAAATTAGTGAGTGCAGTCTGTTTTTATCATTCCGAGAAAAAATTTTATGTTTCAAAGGCTTGGCTGCTAATATTGGAGGCCTGGTACCTGGTTGCCAAGAGTTTTTTTTATAAAAGGGCATGGGAAAGTGCGTCAAAAAATACATCGAGCATAATGTTTTTTTTTCGAGCATAATTTTGAGCATAATGCTATGTTTTTGGGAGCGATGCTCAAAAGCATAATACTCGAATTTTCGAGCATAATTTATCTGACCCTACCATGTGGTAAAAGAGATCGATGAAACCAAGAAAATTCCTGATGATGGGATCTGCGTACACAGGTGTTGGAGAACGAAACTCGAAACACTCTCAAATTTCATGGATAATTTTAAATGTGCAAAACGAACTAATTTTCTGATTCTAAGGGATAATTATAATGGGTGTTTCTTGACAATCGAAAACATAAGCTGCTAACCACCAAAAAAAACAATTATAAAAAAAGGTGATTAAAAATAAGTTTACTTTGAAAGGGTATAGATCTTTTAGTGGAAAATTGGATAAATAAACTTATCGGGTTAATCAATATTGTATAAGAAGCAATAACGATATTATTGTAACAAAATGATTTTTGAGAAAGGAAACGCAGTATTTTACTTTAATCTGTGATGCGATCTGTCCCATAGAAAAATCTTTATAAAAGTAAGAAATGAAAGTTTTACTAATGAAGTTCAAACGCACCTAATTGGCAGCTAATTGGCAGCTGTTTTGCGTCTTTTTACGAACAAACAATTTTGGTTTGTCCGGCTGTGCCTTGACATATTTGTACAAAAGGAGTCTTAGGGTCTAGATTGATTGCACGCATTGGTTTCTCGCGCCAACATTCTTTTCTTCAATCTTAATAAATAAATTAGTATTAGCCTTTTTGTGGACATGTTTTGGGCGTATCGGACAGATGGCTTTTAAGAGTATTGCTTTTCCTTTCTTTATTTAAAAACAAGTGATGTATAAATGGGCTTTCGGCTCCCAAATAGAGAGTGGAACAAACACGAATAAATAAGGTGAGCAATATACTTTTCCACTCGATGTCTCTATGCGATCCCGTTGATCCCCCAGTTGCAGGAAAACAGTTCCACAATTCCCTGGTTAATTTGACCCAAAGAAAGCAAAACAACAACAACAAAAACGGGTTGTATGGAGGAAAATGGCCTATGGTCCACCGGGGGCCATCCCCAATTTAGGGCTCAATAAAACAACGAAGGTCATATTTAGAAAACTGTCACCATGCTACCCTCGCAAAATAAGGATTATTATGATATCATGTTATGACATCATATGATATGTCATATCGACAGCAGAGCGAAATGACCTGCTAAAATTCACTAAATTTCATGAAATAGTAAGGCCAGGTTAACTCAGATAAGCTTGAATTTTTTGAGACTCCACAACCTTATGTGATGAAAAACAAAATGTCAAAAATAACTTTTAAACTTTGGTTTCTGATTTTATGGGAAAATTAGTACTTTGATCAGGAATTATGCCAGCCTTGTTCAATCAAATCTCAAATTCATATTCTTACAAAATTCTTAAAAATGTGAAATTAAACTTTTGGTCTTAGAAACTATATCATATCATATCATATCATTATCATATCATATCATATCATATCATATCATATCATATCATATCATATCATATCATATCATATCATATCATAATCATATCATATCATATCATATCATATCATATATCATATCATATCATATCATATCATATCATATCATATCATATCATATCATAAATCATATCATAATCATATCATAATCATATCATAATCATATCATAATCATATCATAATCTTGTCATAATCATATCATAATCATATCATAATCATATCATAATCATATCATAATATATATCATATATCATATCCATAACCACGTGGGACGACGGATCTCACTCATAAATGATTGCCATATGAAGTGTACCTTTTTATAGACTCTCTTCAATAAGAAACGGAAACGGAAATACAGTGATGCACAAAGAGCCAATTTACTATCCGCGCTCCGTCTTTTTGAGACACCTACGACAGATATTTATAGTATTTATAACATATTTCTTTTGGTCACATGCAGCGAGGCACAAAGAACTAATTTTTGGCTCTTTGCCTCCTTTTGTCGCTACTTTAAAATAGACATGTGTAGTTCCAAAGATAGATACAATGGAAACTATATTTGTTTTTAAGTCTCAGATAAGGAAATCGCCAATTGTGACTCATGCTGGTTTTTAACACCTCGCACAACGCATTCAAGAATCGCACACTTCCGGTCACGCTAGAATCCATTTGCCTCAGGAGCTTCCGGGTAACCATGGGCGTATCAAGGCATTTTGTTCTTGTAAGCCACCTCAAGAACTAAAATGACAATCGAACCTACAATAGGTATTCGATATCCTTCGCATGTACTTACTTAAATTCTAGGATAATTGGTACAAACGGGGCATTCTCGAGGTTCCTTACGTTAAAAATGTCGGAAATCCAGGCAACGTACTCTAAAAATATACTGTACTCTAGAAATAGTAATAGCAAAAGTATTTTTTTTAATTGTACATGCACTCTAAAAATAAACAAAGATTAAAACTAGGATTGTCAGAGATCCTTAGTGAACACCCTAAACAATACAATGGCATTTCAGCCCGAAAAGAGTGCTCCGGCGGAAATTCTGAAGATTCTGGTTCTCACTAGAATCCCGTATCATCTGTTCTTTTGAGAGCCCACCCAAGTGCGCTTTATCCTGTTAGGAGTCAATGCTATAATAAAACGAAGTGTTCCAATCATGCTGCCCTTTGAAATTTGTAAATCTTAAATCTTTAATCTGGGATCATGCTTAATTAATTATGCTTTGTTGCATATCATTAGCAAAATGAGAGGCTTTTTGCGATAACACAGGCTAACAGCACTTCAGCAAAATGAAGGGAACTCGTAGCCAGTCTCTAGCGGGGAACGATAGGCAACTATCGTAACTTATATTACAACACTACATTTTGGCGCATTTCCATTGCCGGGTTTCATATCGTGAGTGCCTGAGGCGAATCCTTTAATATTAAAATTATAAACATACGACGAACAAGAAAGAGCATGTTGAAGTATACAAATTGCTATGCCAAAGCTTAGCGTTACCACTGTACGCATTGCTACGCGACCTCATAATTCAATGTTGCGATGGGCGATTTTCAGCTGTCAATCAAAAAGGCGCTGGATTCGGCCTCTTCACTGGGTCGAAATTGATTACCAAATCAACCAAAATAGTTCTAAGCTATCCGTTGGCTTTCTTGCCTCGAATGTTTAACTTTCTGGTTCAAGAAAATTAACATTAGCAGTTTTCTTGCCTAAAATCGCCAAACGCAACAGTGATTTTTGAGGTCGCGTAGCAATGCGTACGGTGGTAATCGGAACAAAACTAATACTTAGCTGTTAAAAAACTCGTGGGATTGTTTTCCTCGGATATTTGATGTTCAAACTTCATATTAACTCGAGCTATTTTTCGGGCTCATATTCGTTGTGAACATCAAAATTTCTTCGGCAAACGATCTTCGCCTTCGACGCAAGAACAGAATACTACATGGGCAGACAATAACAAATAAAATTAGCGAAAGCATTGTTAGTTAATAAAGAAGATGTAGAGTCTCTGCTTTGCACGTTTGCCGTGCATCGATACGAATTAAAATGATTAAATGATATTTCTTTAGGACTTTCTCGAATATAATTCCGAGAGGGAGCACCACTAGAGCTGAACGATCTTTCCTTGGGGTGAGCGATTTTGGCAAGGCCAGCCTATCATATGTGACAAACAGTCGGGGATGTGGCCATTCAGCGCCTTATACACTAAAATAATTCTCTGCTTACTTCTTTTAACAGATACTCTGCCCCAGCCAAGCACATCAAGGAGAAAGTCGGAGCCAAGCTAGATTTCATTATAACTCGAGCATGCAGCTCGATATTTGTAGCTTTTGAAGTTTGTCCGATAGGAATACACGGAATACAGTTAGCCATCCCATATTGACGAAGAGTATTGGAGATAGCGCTTGAATATCTCTCTATCATTTGTACATGTAGTTCGGAGTAAAGGCGACCAAAAGAAAAAAAATTCCACCCTAAAAAATACCCCTCAGTCTGAAAATACCCGACCGTCACCCCTAGCATTCGAATATAGTAGGGAGTCCCTCCCCGGGAAAAAATCTGTGTAGAATGTCCTTTACTGTTCACCGTCTTCAATTATACATATTCAGACAAACAAGCCAAAAAGGCCTGAAAGCATCTAAAATTTTGTACAATAGCTTTCCTTTGTATTTTTTCTCTCTTGCCAGTCAAGCCATCTGTGCAAACTAGACCGCGTTTGCCTTAGCTAGCCTCTGTTGCATCACGCCTAAGTTCGATTGCCATGAAAACCAGGTAACTGTACTAGAGAATACAGGGCAAGTACTGTTTGGCACTTGACTAGTGCGGAACAGAAAAAAACTCAAAAAGATGTTTTGGAAATGTGTGTCAAAGAGCAACACTTATAAAAGTACTGAGAAGGAAGGAACCCTTATGAGCCAAGAACCACCATTTTTGTATTTACAGCTAAAATTGTTGCATCGCGACCCGCGTTTTCAAAACATCGATTTTGGTTTTTGGCTTTGCTGTTCCGCCAGTCAAATCTTATGAGCCAATCAGATTTTTGCCCTGTGTTACAAAGCAATTACCCGGGATCTTCTGGATTTCTAGATTTATTGTAAATCCCTTTAACAAGCTTGATGACGCGGGAGGTTAGCAAATTGGGCCCGACGACCAGCGCAGGTTTTCATAGAAGGTTCAGTCCTGAGAAGAGCTTCCTTACTCAGTATCTACTGTACAACTTACTTATCCGTCCTACGTGGAATTACAGACTGTAACCACAACTCGCCTTCCTTGCGCCTGCTTGTAACTTGTTTCAGGGACTAATTTACTTGTGAGTTTACAGTTAAATTCATTCTCTATTTATACACTATGAACGGCATGAAGGTGATTAAGAGGAGACATGTAGTTTCGGTTTCTATCGGAAACATAGCAGTAGTTATAAATAGTGAAATGCACAAGCCTTTCTTTACCCTACAAGGAAATCTCCTAGATCTAACAGAATGGGTTTTCAACAGCGCAGAAACTGCTGACTCATCCAAATTCTGGGTACACAAGGTTAACCGAAAGGTCTAGTGATGAAACACAAAGGTCTAGTGATGATGAATTAAAACGAATTAAAGTGTTAATACTATTCTAAAAATATCAAAAAGTCTTTCCGTAACACCTGTTTCGCCTAGTGCAGTCGCCTGGCTTTCCGTCACGACGTTGTCTGTTTTAGTTCAGAGGGAAGCCAGTTGACTGCACTTGGCGAAAGAGGGCAAGAAGTTTCATTGGCTCAGATAGTTTGATTGGCGGAACAGCAAAGTCAAAAATCCAAAAATAATTTGATGTTTTTGAAAACGTGGGTCGCGATGCGACGGTTTTAGCTGTAACATGATTTGAGTTTCTTTTGTCCAGAAATTCTGTAAACGTATAATGCCATGACTACCTTCGTAACCTTTTCACTTTTGGTAAACACATGATACTTCATTATATATTCAGACCGCAATTACGCAAGTTAAAGAAAGCCATAAATACCTCTGCTTATATGCAACGATGCACATAGAGCTAATTTTACAGCCTTTCCGTCTTTTTTTGTCGTGTAACACATTTAAAATAGACTATATGTTATATTTATTTTGGGCACATGCGGCGATGTTCAGAGCTAATTCCCCCACTCTTTCCGTTTTTCTTTAAAATAGGCATTTATAGTACTCAAAATAGATAATATATTTGTTTTGAAATCTTTGATAAGGAAGTCGCCGAATCGGACGCATGCTGTTTAGAGCACAAAGCAGACAAGATCGCACACTTCCGGTCACGGTAGGAATCACACTTATTGCCTCACGCAACAAGAAGACTTAACGACTTAACTAAGGCCTTGTTTACATCGGGTGAACTAGCTAGACGGAATTAAGCTAGCGTTGTGATTGGCTGGAAACTGTTCGAGCTAATCACAAGACCAGTTTCATAAGACAGCATAAACCAGCTTCATGTACATGCTAGAGGCCCCCTGAGTTGTGTAAATCGTTAATCTGCTTAATACCAGATTAGATGTTTGCTGGATTTACATCAAATTTAAAGAGGTTGGGTTTGTCACGATTTCTCGCTCCGACAGTGATTGACAGCGTTAATTCTGACACTTTGTCAGCCAGTTCTAACCTTATATACACTATGTAGGGGATGGGTGGGACAAAAAAAGAAAATAAATAATCTCAGGGCTTTACTTTGTAACGCACGTACGATGAACATTTAGAACGTAAAAAGAATTTTTGACTTACAGCTTATGGAAATTATTCATTGCGATATTTCGATAGGCCACTACCAATCTGAATTCGTAGGTTATGGAGGTGTTTCAAAGTTCTTCAGTTACAGTTATGAAACAACGGTCAAATTTTCATGTTAAAGGGGCTGTCACGGTTATTTGAATAAATTCGTAAACACAGCTCTAAATTTGTATGCAATGATCACTTATAGACCTTATGTAATAATCACTTTTAGTCAAATCACACTACACTAGTGGTCTATCATTAATGCTGCGTTCTGATTGGTTGAGCTACTAGTAGGCTATAAGTTATAGCCTACTAGTAGCGAAAAGCCGTCGGATTTGAAAGCCAGAAAATGGCAAATGACCAGAACAAAAACATTTTTTTGGCAATACAAATTGACCTACTAGTGTGATTTGACTAATACAATTATTTCTCTCGCCCTCATGGCCTCTGAGTCAATAGCCCATTCGGGCTTCGGCCTCATTGACTCAGAGCCCATTCGGGCTCGAGGAATAATTGTTAAGTAGACCTTATATCACTTGATATTAGCAGGCAAGTTTTATCGGCAAGACTGCCGTTTTTGATACAAATTTTGATGTAACTTCAAACTTTGAAAACTGTTCATCCCAACACGATTTCAAAAACCCAGTGTAGCAACCCTTTCCATCCGCTCTGTAATAGGTCCATGAAGCCTACAATCATAATCAACAAACCTAGACTAGTATTGTGGCTATCCATCAGTTACTTGAATGTTTTTACATCACTAAAAGTGTGCTAAAATCGTGACGCCGCTCCTTTAATAAGATGCTAACCTATACTCTTGCGCTACTACGGCTTGCTTGCTGGGCATCCTGTGGTGAGAGGCCAGAGCAAGCCCAATGGTAAGCCGAACAGAAAAGTTTACGGAGAAAACTTTAAAGTGTTTACTTGATATTTCATGTGTTGTTCTACAATACACTAAGACGGTATCAAGATGGCTGTGCAGCATAGGATCAGCTCGAGAGTGATGATTGTAAGCTGTGCAACAGCAATTTGCTTATGTTACACAGCCCCTCCGGCCTCTCCTCCTAGCGGTTCGTGTATGTACAGCTATTTAAAGAAATGACATTGTCGGGAGAGAATTAAGTGTACGTGCCCACGCCGCTACGAAAACACGGGTTTGCGAAGCAACAAAAATGTGTGTTGATTTACGTTTAGAACCTCGTTCTCGATTTTCTAATGATCTCACAGTTTTCTGCCTGCACACCCCGCAGCGGAGTCGCGCTTTCTCCGACAACCGTTCTTGAAACAGCTGTATATTCGACCGCTTGTTTCCTCGGGCTGAGGAGAGGGCCTTCTCTCACTTCCCACCCTACAGTGTCCGTCCCAGTTTCCTAACCTCACTCTAATACTCCAGAAAGAGGATCAGTATAAGGGGCCTGTGGCAAGTATAAAAGCTGAAGAGCATAGGTTTAACGTGTTGATGTTACGTGGCGCCTTTTGCTGAAAGTTGATGACATGATCGCGCGCATACCAGCTTCTCCGACAACACGGGTCGCTCACGAGCTATTCAGAGACAAACGTCATACGATCTAGACAATATGGCAGCACCTAGAACAGCTAGAATATTAACATTGTGATATCAATAAAAGCGATCACGATTGTGTACATACTGCATAGGACAATATAGCACCATCAGTACTTTCTATAAAGTGAATTTAGAAAAAAATATAGAAGGTTTCTTATCTGCACGTTGCATGAGCTCCGAGCTATGTCTCAAGAGTAAAGGTTAGATACGGTAACTATAAATCAAATGGCAATGGACAGGGACTCCGAAATCGTTTGTCAAACGCCTAAGCTAAAAGAAGAACACGCCAAAAGGTTTAGCCTCTTCTGAAACCCCCAAAACTTATTGAAGTTTTCAATTGTCAATCTTTGTTCTTTATTTCTGAAAAGTCGACAGTTCTCTGGTTAAAACAGCGATATATATAATAACTGTTCGGCAAATAAGGCATTGTGGGTGTGGCTATCTTAAAACTGTCGGCGCAGGTTACTGACGGAATGATTTATAATTTCTTAAAACACACTTCACCGGCTTTTTCAGCAAAGTTTTCAGACCTCTTCCTGCTTATCTTTCTAACTTTTCTGCAAACACAATCCCAGGAGGCAACTGAAACTGTTATCTCAGTTAAACAACTTGCAGCAAATGAAGGCTTATGTTTTTCAATTTCGCAATTCGCGGTTTGATGAATCTTGAGCTCAACGGAAGAGGAACTCGCATCGACCCGTGAACGTGTCGTTGGCAGTAAAACTATATCATTCGGTAACGTCTTTGATACATTCTGATCATTGCATTTACATCGATTGGGTAAAAACAGATATCATATCATTTTGCATGACATATTGAGGGTTTTATATGACCCTCAATATTGATAAATTGTTGTTTTACGAGCCACCGTTTGCAATAAACTTGATTTAGCTATGCCTGAATAGTATCCAAAAGCTTTATACATTTTATGAACAGCTTAAAGGGAAAGCCTAATGCAAACATGCCATCTAAATTAGACGGAATCCAACCTGAAACCTTATAGGCTTCTGCGCGTTTGACACGAGCACTTTATCCTTTCCCATTTTATAAAATATTTGTCTTCGACGGTTTGACGTTGACATGTCCACGACATAAAATATGGTTTTGGCTATGGGCTATCCAATGTTTGCCCTTGTTTTTTGGGGTTAAGACTGGGTTCTTTGGACATTGAGTGGCATTTAGAGCTATGTACTGGGCCTGTGAGGAGGGATGTTATGTTGGGTAAAATGTACAATGTACAATCCTTTTGTACAAGACATCTTGGTGGTGGACCTGCAACAGCGTTTAGGAAGTAATGAGATTGGAGTTAAATGCGGGATATTTATCTCACGAACACAAATGGAGAATCATTTTACCAAATGGATCCCTATATTTAATATTTCTTCTACTACTGTGGTCAGTACAATGGTCCCAAGCACCTACAGCATGGGCTTTTAGTATGGAATCGTAATAATAAAAGAAGAATAAGGAAATGGGACGTCAACATGGTCTTACTGGGTGAGTCTTTCAATCAGCCTGCATTGTCCTATGCCTTTACTAGAACAAGTAAAATGAACCGAGTAACGGAACACTTTATACATGTGTTGCACGCACGTGAAGTTGGGTAAAACCAGCTGTTAGAATGACTGGCTGATTTATGGTAAATTTATTTGAGCACTTCCCTTAGACACCTTTCTTACCGAGCTTCTAGTAGGTGTTAATCAAGTTAGAATGCTAATCAGAACTGCATAATTAGGAGCGAGTGGAGAACTTATTTCGTGTCGCAATATAATATTGTCCGTTTAAAATATATATTGTATGATTTCCTGAACAAAATTTACAATAAAAATTAAAAGATACAAATCCTTGCCAAGACTTAGAATTCACTAGAAGCATGGGTTTCTAGATGTGTAGCCTTTAGGACATTCCCATGTCTGACCGACTTTGGGACAGCGAAACATGGCACGCTGGCTCTTTATAATAATCACAAATTTAGAAAGTACAATACTCATCAAAAGCAACATAATATCGAACAAGAATCAAGTTCACACTTCGAGAGTATGCGAAAAACATCAATTTGTTTATCCAGTATTACTTTTCACACGAAGACAATGCAATGCAGAAGAACAATAAATGCCTGTCCCGTTTCGGAATTCATGTTTAGGTTTGCTTGTTGAAAAATACAGTTCTATAAGACGGTGTATTCAAGCTTTAAGGATATGAACTTGTTAGTTCGAATGTTATTTTCACCGATATTCTACTGAATCGAACATTTGTAAAGCAAGCCACAGAAAGAAACCCTTCTTGAGTGCCGCGCGCAGGAATTCAACATGGCGGCGTTTGACTTCAGCTTACCCAACAATAAAACGCTTTGGAATGAGTCAGGAAACAGGTTCTCGTAAAGTAAATAGCCAGAAAGATTAAAGACTCCTAAATGCATTTTCTCTGCTTCTCTTTTGATGTGTTTTGCAAGAGAATTAAGTCCGTTATCCGAAATTCTGATGCAAAGTTTAAGTGTTGGAACAACTCGCGTAGCTAAGTGATCTTTGGATGCTCTTTTTCACGAAGAAATTCGCACTTAGACGAACTGCCGAAGATAGAACAAACTTACCAGCCGCAACACAACTTTCTACTAGAATGAAAGATCAAACCAAACTTTGAACTAGAATACTAACATTCCTAGCAATTTGTAGATTCATTTAGAGGAACTGAACACGAAGAAGAAAGGATTAGTAAAGTCAGTGAAGGTTCAGAGACGTGGATACTGCCCTCAAAGCAATATCTACGGGGGCTTTACCACAACCCGATTTTCGAAAGCGATTCTGGATCTTACTGAGATTCTAGGAAGTTATATCAGTATTGAAGAAATATTCAACATTAATTTTACTGCAAATTACAACCGGAGCAATTTTAAGCCACAGCATTCTTACGAGCTTATGAACAAGCCTCTCTCCATTGATTGCTGTCCGTAACTTGTTGTTTATTGTGAAAGCATGCATCTTCTGCAATTTTTGCAGTTAGTCGCTTAGTCGGAAAGAGAACAAAGTATAAGTTAGGGTTTATGCGTTGTTAACGTTAAGGGAAGAATATGAAGTTAAATGACAAGGTTTTGAGCAAAACAACGAGCGACTATCGGCCTACATGAGGATGTACCGAGAGTCACGGCACGGCAGTTGAACAGGTCTAACCCTAAGTAAGCTCAACATAATTTCCTTTCTCAAATTGACTTCAAAAAAAGAATAAACCACTTCCCCAGTACTCGATTTATATGAAAGTTTACGAAATTGCATTTATTGTGTATGGTGATAACATTTTTGAAAGAAGTAATGCCTTTCATGTCTTTAGACAAGCACTGATTTCGTTACCAAAATGCCCCTCAGTTGTTTAATTTTTTAACTTGTGTCTACAAGAATTTTTGATTATCTATCAGTTCTAGAGAAGCCAACGATAAGACTGCTTCCTTGATCCCCTAGCTATGGGGTACCTCGGCTGTTTTATCAAATATTGAGCTTAATTCGCCACCTTACTAACTTCGCTATGCGCGCCATTTTGCTTGCTACGAAAGCAGATCTTGCACGTTGAACAAATACCTTTCAAAACAATTGCAAGTCATATACTTTAAGCAGTTCCCTTTCTGGCGAGAAAATACGGATATTAAATGGAGAAAGCATGGATAGTTCTTAAAGAAAAACCTCAGACACTAGTTATTCAGTCAATGAAAACTCCGCTAGACTTTTCGCAGAAATGCGCTTTCGACGCCTTGCCTGCATCATCAGCGGAATTAATAACAGCCAACGACTTCTTCACTTATTTCTATCAAAAAATTCAATCTTTACTGTCCAAATCAGCAAGCGAAAAAAGCTAAACAAATATTGTTATGTTTGGCCCAGAAGAGCTGTTAGATTTGTGGTGAAAGGGTGGATATAGGCACATTTCTCTAGTTAAGTCGGCCTTTCGGACTCAATTCGGGTCAAACACAAGCTGACAACAATATTTCCAAGGCAATCGTCTTTTTCTCCATAAATCATTTTTGGTATACGTGCAAGCATTAAAGACAAACGACAATTCAAACTTTTGTCTTGATTTTTGCTTTTGTCAAACTGTACAACGTTATTTTACAAAGTAAAAACTGTACATTCTTTGTGCTGTCTCTTTACAAGATAAAGTGTCATGCTATTTTAAAACTTGAACGCCATGAATTATTATGTTTACTTGAACGGTGCGTTGCTTTCTCATATGGAAACCTTGGGTTCTTTGGAAATGTTTTGATTATAATACAGAAACACAGATTTCATCCGATAAAGGGATGTTCATGGTTTTTCACTAATAAGACAGGCAATGCAAAGCAATCGTATTTAGGAAGAACTAATACTGCATAAGCCGTGGAAATACCGAGAAGGGGTGAAGATTTTCACGTGAATGGAGCCTAGCTCTGAGTTTGTGTCTAACACCTAATCTGTTATTCAGCCCACAGGCGCTGTTCTTAGACTTTCAGGCTCACTGGCTTCCTTCTCTAGCTTCTTTGGCGTCACCTTCCCAAATCCGAACTCTTTACAAAACAAGCCCGTTGGTTTGAAACCAAGTCCGAACAGTTCTTACGTTAGTTGTACTTACGAGAGGTTTTCTCTCTAGAGGGCTAAATGACGCCAGGGCATTATATTTGAAGCGCATTGTTGCTAATAGTGATTGCTTTTGAATCGCTGGCGTCTGCCCGGTGATATTGTTTATTGAGAGTTGTCTCTTTTGATTCAAGTCAGCAATGCGTCAATTCGGACGCGCCATTTCAACCACACAGTAATAAACTCCAATTATATTTCCAAATAAACTAGATGAAGAGCTAATTATCTAGTGCAGCCTCTTCTCATGCCTCGACTGGTTGGGATGACGGGCTTGTTGTCTTTTTTCCACTTCATTCGTCGGTTCTGGAACCATATTTTTACTTGGCGTTCAGTGAGCTCGAGCATTTTGGCCATTTCCGTACGGCGCTCCTTAGTCAAGTAACGTGTAAAATGGAACTCTTTTTCTAGTTCGAGGAGCTGCTTTCTTGTGTAAGCCATTCTTTTTCTGTGCTTGAATGGTTGCTTGTAATGCCATGGTGCATCTTCGGCTTTGGGATCTGTCGGAGAAAACAGATTACGCAAAATTAGTTAATTAAAGAAAGTACAAATTTGGTACAGAGCAAATAGTCGCGCTCCTAACTTGGCATGAAGTTTCTCTACAGGACAAACAACTAAAAATGTGTCACAACTTGTAGTGTTTCACAGGAGAAACATTTTATTTTTCAAACATGAACCCTAGCTTTTTACTTGTAAAATGTACACACACGAAGAAGTATTTCAGAACCGCTCGTTTTCATTAATGAAAGTGGCCGCACGTAAGATCAAACAAAAAGGGTCACGGTATTCAACTACTGCTTGTTGATTTAACTGAGTTTTCAAGAGACCAAAACAATAAAATCTGATGGAGAAACATGGAGTTTTACAGAGACTTCCATGTATTAATGTACTGTTTTCTCGGAGAGATGTGTTGTGGCATTGACCTACCTTCGCTGTCATCTTCGGAATTGTCCGACTCCTTCTCTGCGGGCTGATCGGGTGGGAGAGTCGGCGCTCTCGACGATTCATTCACAACGTTTTCTTTCATTTGCCTGAGTTGTGGGGTTTCTATGTCTCTCAGTTCCATACTGTGATTTATAGTTGCGCTCTGGTCTGAGAACACTTGAGGGTTCATACTAGCGGCGATTGACCTCTCGGTTAGGGAGGCGCTTGATAGTGGATAAAACGGGGCCGGTGGATAAAATGACCGCATTCCATAACTGCTATACATAACCGGTGATGCTCCAAAGAAACCTGGTGGAGTATACGGAGTTGGCTTTCGATAGAAGCAATCCATGGCGATACCTAGTTCTGGAGTTCTGCTCGCTGGCCCGACTTGCAGCATATTGAGTCGTTACGGCACCGAGCGGGCGACTTCTATATCCCTGTAACCTTCCTAATTAACATGCTTATAACACAGATGGTACTATTAATTACATGATTGGCGCATTAACAAAGCATGATGTCACTGGAGCGCGAGCTAGTTGAAATGTTGGCGCCGGGTTACGGCGCGAGTTAGATTCGGTCCCAGGACTGTGTTAATTAAGGCCTGGCGTCAACATACCTCCCTCTTTGCCTCCGACCGAGCGAGATACCCGAGAACAATTTACTGATAACATGAATCAATAAGCAATATCGCGTCAATTTGTATTTGGGTTAGTCCCAGTGTTGTCTCGTAGAGTAGAACAATCTTATCGGGTCATTTTATGATGCTATTCAGTCATGCAGGAGCTTGAGCAAGGCACCGTGACTAGTCCCACGCCTGAATAGCAGGGCTCTAACAATAGCGATATCAACCGTTATCTTTCTCGAGGTTTAATAAATAGAATAGAATTGCGATAAAAACTATTTTCATAAAATCAAGTAGCTGAGGGGTATCTTTATAGAATGAAGACCAATTGGAAGAAAACTACTTTTTAGAACCGCGCTAGCGTTCGCGCATTCTTTTGAATTAGGTTTGACATCAATTTACAATTCTGACGTTGTTCCACAATCGAGACATCCATAAACTGGAATTGCTGCTCGATTAAAAAAAAAACAATTTTATCAAAACATAAAACTGATAAGTGTGTACGCTCTTCTGGAATTATTGCGTACTAAGCCTTCGGTTGACATCAAATAAATGCAAAACGCGTTTTTCAACAACAAACACAAATGGTTCCTGGCTCACGGCACCTATATGGTGCCAACGTTCTTCGTGTAACGCCTGGCAAAAGACTAAGTGGATTAACACAAAAAGATTTATGATTTCTTTTCAAGAGTTTACACAATTTCTTGACAGACTCCGACACCAATGTTTGTACAATGTGAAATTTCATCTCTATTTCGTGCGACCAAAAGTCACTTCAGCAGACGGTTAAGATCTCAAAATTGCCGACAAGTATACTGAAAGTTTTGGGAGAAGACCAATTCCGATTTTATAAAAACTTCTTTCAGCCCCAAAACATGTTACTGCAAGGATTCAAGAAAAGCGGCAGACGAGAACTGCCTTTCATCTTTTCATTACTAAATACTTTTTGTAAATGCTCAGACTGCTGACGACGGGAAAAAGTGGCCAGATTACCTCTTACGAATACCTCATCATTACATAATTATCACTTTAGAGTAACAGGGAGCTATAATACTTGAGATAAATGCTACTCGTGTTTCCTAAAGTTATCAAATGAAAGATAGCTGACTATAGGAGAATTTACTAATAAAAAGGATTGACAAATTCGGCCTTCAAGGGCCTAGTTTCTCCTTATAAATATAAGTGTTATTGCTATCATTTTGTAGATAATGTTTGGGAGTAAAGAGTCTTAAGTTTTATGGGTGCTTTGTTTAAACTTGTTTTACCCAAACAGCGATAATCTTCAGGCACATAAAGCCGGCACCGGGCTTATTCAGGCCATCGCCCTATCGGCGCCGTGTGTTCAGACAGTGGGAGCCAGGAGGACAAAGCTCCTACCTAGACCGTCCCGCGTGCGTGTTGACTCAACGACTTATCGGAATGCTGCCCACGGGAAAACTTCACTTTTTATGAAAAAAGCAAATAACTTGACCATTTAAACTGTTTTTAACGATCCGAAGACCACCCCTTGGCCTGGTGGTTGTCCAGTTTGCAGGCCGCCTATGACCTGTGACTGGCCAAACAGACCACGGGATTTGTTCAGTATTTGCATGTTCTAGTTCAAACATCCTGTGCATGTTATCAGCTTTCTTTAAGCCATGTAAGCAGCTAACAGTTATTTGTGGTTATGCAATGGCATTTATAAGGTTTTTTCTGATAAAGCGAAAATACGTTCACATTTCGACCTTGCTTCAATCCTCTAACAGACCCGCAAAGCATGACAGAATAATGAGAATCAGTCTCCTTACTTCAGCTTTATGTTCGCTTAATTGCATTCCCCATTCCACTTCAAATGCGTTCAAGAGCCGTGAAAAGCCTAAAGCTCTGAAGTGATGAAAGTCCAAGTTGCATTTCAAATCATTTGGCCAATCAAGAGTCAGCCTCGATTTCGTGTCACTAGCTTAACGACTGGAAACTTTTCCGGCCTCGTTCCCGTGACTCGCGGGGCAGAGACGAAAATGGCGACTCGTGTTAGTATATCGCAACTAAAGCCCCGTCCACACTACACCGTGTTCAAACGGATACTTTTTGCTCCGTTTTCAAAAAGATGTGCGTCCACTCTTATCGTTTTCGTATTGTTTTCGCCGTTTTCGGTGATCGTTTTCGGCGTTGTAGTGTGGACGATAGCCGTATCCGGAGCAAAAAGTACCCGTTCTCGTTTGAAAAAGGTGTAGTGTGGACGGGGTCTAAAACTGTATAACAAACAAAGGAGATTTTATTGTAATGCGTCTAAGCTGCATCGCAAGTCAGTCAAACCTTATGAACCAATCAGATTCTTGCCCGGTTTCGCCAATTGCAGTCGCCTGGCTTTCGTTAGCCTCCGTAGCAAGCGTTTCCCTTGAGTTTCAGAGTTCAGGGAAACGTGCAAGCGAAATTTTCGCCCTCCGCCATATTTTGCGCGGCCAAATCATCGAAAATCTTTCGTACTTTCAGGTTTTCTCCGACCCGATCTCGTCAGCAGGTCAGTTAGGCAAACGTCTAGACCCATTTCAGAAAAATAGTAAAAATGTACACTAAACTACTTTCCTGAAAACCAATAAAAATCAATTTTCATTAGAACATTTTCACCTAAAACTGCTGCTTTTTTGGCTTTCCTGTTCCGCTAGTGAAACTATGAGCCAATCTTGCCCCTCTTCGCCTGGTCTAGCCTACAGTCCCCGCCAAAACTGTTGACCCATTTCTCAACGTTTGAACGTTTCGAATTCTTAAAATTCGGTTCTTTAGCAAGAGTCTCCCTCCAACAAGCTCTTTTCTCCCCCCCCCCTTCCCCCAATCAAAGTTGCCCCTGTAGGGATATGATCATCGGAGCTTTCAGTTTGAGTTTCAACATTGCACAGGGGGAGGGGGTGACGCATTGTTGTCCTGTCTTTCGACGTTCTTGTGAGCCTTTTTGAGCGTTACTAAATTGGGGGAGTGTGTCAACAAGTTTTGGCGCGGATAGCGCCTAGCCTAGCTTACAGAGTCTAGCCTGCATAGCTAGCGTTTGCGTGGAGTTTTAGGGTCAGAAACTAATCTACCAGAAAACAGCAGCTTTTCTAACAACGACGAGAAAGGGTAAAATCACTCAGTCAGATCTAACTAAAAATATATAACATTGTACAATTGTTCAATGTACCTCTAGAGGCGATATGAGAATCCAATTACTTTTGGACGTTTTTATATTCAGTCCTTCAGTCTTAGTAAATATTTAACAGATCAGAGGTTACGTTAAAACACAATGACATCACCTATTAACACTCGACATGTCTACAGTCGAAGCTCTCTGTGCGACCGCTCTCGTAAGCGACCAGCTCCCATAACGACCATTTTCCCGAAACCCCGTTTGAAATGTCACATAAACTCTGTTATTTCAAGCTCTCGTAAGCGACCGCCTTATCGATGCGACCAGCTCCGTTAGCGACCACAAATTGAAATAACCAACAGAGATTTTCTATTGTTTTAAAGCTCTCGTAAGCGACCACAGTACTTTTTGTCTTTAAAACATCAGTCATCACCTCATAAATATCTTAACTGATACAAGCTGCACCGGTGAAACAGTGAAATGCTAATTTCTATGTACATATTTGCGGTTATCTATTCTTAATTAAAGTCGGGAAATAAATCAAACTATTTTAAGCATTAGTATCACATGATATTTTCTAGATTTATTGTACTAAGCTCTCGTAAGCGACCAACACCTATTGTTTAAGTAGGAAGCTGCTTGGTGGTCGCTTACGAGAGCCGTTCTCGTAAGCGACCAGCTCCGTTAACGACCGCAATTTTCAGTTCCCGAGGTGGTCGCTTACGAGAGCTTCGACTGTAGTTTTAACCTCGAGACATTTGATCCCGAAGTGTACAGTACTGTTAAGGAGATTAGAACCACTCTTTCTTGTTGGATTTACTAATCGCTCTAAACACTGCATCAGCTTTAGTTTTAAACTTAGAACACACTAAAATGAGCTGTGACCGTAAAAGTCAATATAGCAAAAGGGAAAGAAATGAAAAGGCTGAGGTGTCGTACGTAAACTGCTTGATGCACGGGGGCGATCACGCTGCGGGACCACCAAACAAGCTAGGCGTAGAGAACACAGAAGGTCAAGCTAGAAACAATATCAGCATGGAAAACTCTACTGCGTTTCCCTGGATGCTAGTGTCGAGACGAAGAGTGATACAGAACTCAAAAGCATCAGGTAAACTTTCAGAATTTTATTCGTGAATTCGTCATAGTGCACTAGTCAGAATGATTTGTCGATCTGCTAAGTTCCCAAGTTATTGGTTATGGGTTTACCAATTTTGCAAGTCGGGTTGGCATGATAATCAACATGTGTGCTTTGTTGCTACTTTAGACCTCACTATTCTCTGGTATGTGATTTCGTGTCATACTCGTCTGGCATGATAAAGTTTGTGAGTTCTGTAATCTCAATGTTAATATTTAGATATTTGTGTACTACATGCCTGGGACAACATGTGCCAGCAAGCACCTCTTGTGGACCTTGTGAATTTCATTTTGAGGGATAAAATACTTCTTTTCTTTGATTTCATTATAAAATGTTTATTTCTTCTCAAAGATAAGAGTTTCCAGTTCTCAGTACCTCAGCTGGAGTCTGCCTAATGGTCGCGGGTCGCGAGTAAAAGGTGCGGGTGCGGGTAAAAAGGTGCGGGTGCGGGTAAAAAGGTGCGGGTGCGGGTGCGGGTAAAAGGTGCGGGTCTTGGAAATTGACTAAAAATACCAAATCAGACACTGGTTACTTCGGGCACTTAGTAAAGTTGTATTTTGGCGTACTTCATAATTCGTCAGCCCCTGTTAGTTGTCTAAAAATTTATCGCTTACCTAGGATACACTTTCCCTCATTGTACGTATATGGTGCCAAAGAAAACAACAAAAGTTGACGCTGAAGCCAGTTGAAGCGGTCTTAATACGGCGCACATTCATTTTATAGAATTATTTGGAGCTCCATTACACGACAACCTATACAACGTTCGTTTATCAAGAACCAGCGGAGCAAGAACCTGGAAACCGTAAACCGCTTATTTTTTCACTTGTTGAGAATGAACTACGTAATGAATTGGCGAGGGAGTACTTTATCATATCTATGTTTGAGCAGATCATCGTAGGCCATATCATTCACCTTTCTGCCTTCCAAGCCAAGCTGAAAAGCCGCTCAGGAGAATAATGAATCACCTTTTCCGTATAGAGCGGATTTCACATGACTGTCGCGAGTAATTCGAAATTACTTTGTAATTACTCCTATACGTTTTATTCAGAATTAGTGTAATTACTTTGCGATTGGTTTCACGACAGTCATGTGAAAACCACTCTATTACTTTCGGTCAGAAAAAGCATAAAACAAAAAAGACTGTATGAATTTCAAAACTCGCCGGTAAAAGCAATTACGAACTGGGAGCATCCCGTTAGATAATCCTTCAAGTGGAGTAAAGTTTTGTAGAACAGGAGCTTACGAAACGAGCACCTGGTACAAAAATACAGCTTTACAGCCGATTGCGTTTGAGCGTTTTACCCTAACAGTTCGCACGTTATGTTTGAACGTTTGAAACTTGCGTTTCTAGGATGAAAAGAGACGTTTCTATGGCGAACCAAAGAGTTCTGTCCCCTCTGATTGGTCAGTGAAAAATACACATGGCGGTTGCCCTTGGAAACGTCCGACTTTTTGTCTCACAACGCAACTTTCAAACGTTCAAACGTAACGTGCGAACTGTCAGGGTAAAACGCTCAAACGCAATCGGCTGTATTAAGTGCCCGAAGAAGCCAGTGCCTGATTTGGTATTTTTAGACAATTTCCAAGACCCGCACCTTTTACCCGCACCCGGCACCTTTTACTCGCGACCCGCGACCATTAGGCAGACTCCTCAGCTGAAATATTTGTTTGGGTTGGCGTTCCTGGACCCGGGGGGGGGGGGGGGGGGGGGGGGGGGGGGGGGAAGACTCCCATATTTTAGGGGCGGGGGTGCTCGTCGGCAACTTTCGATTTTACGTTAGTTACGAAGGCCGGAAACATTCCTAATATATAGATTTAGGCAAACCATTAGGCAGACTCCTCAGCTGAAATATTTGTTTGGGTTAGTTACGAAGGCCGGAAACATTCCTAATATATAGATTTAGGCAATGCCTAAAAGCGGAACTCCAATCATACACACCCCACGTCTTACTCACAGGGAGCTCACCTTTACAGTTTAAATCAAGAAAATTTATGTTACCATTATATGGCAATGATAGTATTAGCGCGTTCTGATATGCTAACAAGTCGCTGTTCACGACCGACAAAAGATAATCTCCTTGAATAAAAATAAAAAATAAGATTTTCAGCGAAATCCACAACAAAGAATACTTGACATAGTATTTGTCTCATTGTACTAACTAAATCTAACATGTGACAAAGGAAAATCAAGGCTAGAATATCAGAAATGACCTGTTTACATAAGGCAAAGCAGGGCCAAAAAGTCAAGCTTACTCAAAACTATAATTCGAGTTTAGCCGGAGAAAAAGAAACCTTGAGGGAGCCAACTAAAAGCAGCAAAACATAAAAGTTACATGTAAAGTCAGAATTTTCTCATCAGGAATGCAATAAACTTGGAAGCTAAAAATACAAATAGCATAAGAAGCAATTTCAAGCTTTGTGCTTACCGATAACTGATAGTTAAGTCGTTTCTTTCCTCCGAAAGTCTCCGTCGTGTTGAGTTGAATTCATTCTTACTTGGCAAGCTTTTGCACAAAGCCAATTTTCCTAAATATATTATTCGGCTAATACCATTGCAATTTTCTGTTATTGTCAATCCTGTTCAATCCAGTTCTGGCTCCCTGTTGGTAGATCTCATATGAGTATTCGAAGAACACGTTGTTTGCAGCTTTTACGAAAGAAACTTTTGTTTTTCTTCAAAAGAACGCCGAAGTCTTGCTTCGCCGTGGGCCGGGTATTCTGCAATCTAGCTTTGAATCTTTTGCAACTCCCTCATAGTTTCTCCAAAATGACTAAACAACATTATGAAATTTCGGCGAAGGAATCGAATCCGAAGTATTTTGACAATCATTAGAGAATTCTTTCGAGCAAATTTGGCGTGGTTCGCACCCACGAGTTTGTCTCAGTTTGAATCAACAAAAATATGAACTCGAGTGAGCCGACGCGGGCGCGTTTTGTGAGTTTTTCGGCGGGAAAATGAAGGAGCGACTTCCGGTCCGTCTGCCAAGCACACCGCGGCGCTGTGCTGGAGGACAAAATGACGCGCGCGCTCAGTGATCCAAGACGGACTGTGATTGGCTGTGTACACGGGTCGCAAAAAACGCAAGTGCGCATGCGTAAATTAGAGCCCGCGATGTTTTCGTAAGCCGATGAACGTATCGTTTTGGCTTGGATGGGTTGCTTTCTCATGTGACGTTGAATGATACGTATGGGGCTCCACTCCGTGCCTTCGGCACGGGGAGTTCCGCTATAATTGTCCGCCCCCATGTGTAAACAAGCATCCATTAGCAGATTAGCTCCAATATGGAGAAAAGAGAACTTTCGGCCAAATTCCAGGAACAATAACGAATCCGGAGGTACAGGATCGCACAATACGTTCCATGAATGACTCCATCGTGTAGTGTTGTTCTTTTCTTTGATTTCGTACCACAAGAACAATCTTTCGTGAACTCTTTTGTCACAGTGTTTTGCCGTTTTAAAAGCTAATCTAAAGAACGGTGTTAACGTCTTGTTAGCAATGTTATCACACGGATTAACGGGCTCGTGATAAGTGACAACACAGTTAAAGTGACAGTTCCACATTACAGAACTCGGTTCATATGGGAACAATTTATGATTGGTTTAGTAAGCTTCACAAGCCAAGTTCATTCACAATAAATAAGTGAAATATATATCAGGGTTTCTTAACTAGCCAGATACGTATGTCATCGAGAAGTTGGAATTACAGTAGATTGCGAATTGCCCTTTTGCATGTTGATCACTAATTTGATAGGCGAGCTATATAATCTTACTAAAGAATTAATATAACGAGAGTTCGTTTCATTTTTCTTAGACTAAGATAGCATACTGGGTTGTTTGGGCGGACAACAGGCCTCAGAATTTATAACATTTTGTTGAAACAACCGTGACACAGCCCCTCAACCCTCGAGAGGTCGAAAATGCATTTCCTGTATGGTACCCATGGTACGCAAGGCAAAAACCAGCAAGGCAAAAGCCAGCATGGCAAAAGCCAGCAAGGTGGTCCTTATCCTATGTATTACTATTTAATTGGGAATTAGTTTACGGGTTAATTTCCAATTATATTGATCACAAACACGAGCTAAGTTAACCTGGTTGTTGGCAGGTCAAAGTGGACAGGTTTATTTTCGTTGGAAAATGGCCTGAACTTGGATCGTCGAGAATGATTTCTTGAATACAACCCAGGAGAGGAAATGATAGATTTGCAAGCTTCAGATTCGAAAAAGATCTAAAATTCTGTGGATTTACATCTAGTGGTGTTGTGGGCAATAAAATTTTAAGACCCCGAACTATGTTTACTTGAGAAGCTCCAGATCTTAGCGTTTTATTGCACAATTACACACTGGGTCACAATTTTACTGCATAAAGAACGTTTTATTGCCCAATATCACAAAATATCGCCGGTCACCCAATATATCCTAGTATTACTCAATATCGCCCTTAATGCCAAATGATAAGACGATATTTCCTTTTATAATATAGCAACGATATAACGCGCGCTCTGATTGGTCCAAATTTATGCTCTATTTCACCATAAAGTAATGGTTGTCCACTTTATCGGCGCAACAGAGCACTTGTGATGTTGGGACACTCGAAACGCTTTAAATCACGAGCCGGCTCGTGTCTCTCCCAACATCACGCGTGCTCTATTGCGCCGATAAAGTCATAGAAAGTTGTGCTCTAATGCTTAAATATCGCCCAATATTGCCCTATATCGCCCCCTTAAAAACCCCGGAAAGTGTCTGGGTAGTAGATTGGTTTGTACTTGGTTGGTTTGTACATGTCCCTAAAATTGCCAAAAATATGAGAGCTTTTGTTTACTTATCTTTCTCTGTTTTTCATATGAAGGATCTTGTCAAAAAACCAAGAAGCCAAGAACAGTATTCTCAACAAGTCAACGGGTCGAGCTGGAGATAGAATTCCACGAGAACTGCTATCTCGACAGGCCGAGAAGAATTGAGATCGCAATGGCACTTGGCATGACGAGAAGCAGGTTAAAATCTGGTTCCGAAACCGAAGAATGAAGTGGAAAAGAAAAATGAAGCTCGCCGATAAAGTTTTGCGGGCTGAAATCAAAGAACGGTTCAAGCATTTATGCAGCCAAAACCCTGATGGTTACGGCAGTTTGAGAGAGGACAAGTCGAGCTGCATGTATGACGTTCTGCGCATGCGTAAACCTCTTTTGGCCTCTTTGATTCAATGAAAAGATATCATGAGGAAATGGATCACAGGACAAGTGTTTAGCATTTTGTACGTCAAACCAACAACATACAAGCATCAAGTCCCACTGATGGGACTTAATTGTGTTTGGCTCTTCAACTGCTCTGAAATGTTTGGCTTTATTAGGTTGTTAAGGAGGCTTGAAATAGTTTTTCAGTGATTGTGCACTAATAAGTTATTTGCAGCTTATTTCCTTGGGCTATGCTTGGGCTTCTACCAATCAATCTGATCCTCCGATATAATACTACCGGTGAGTATGTGGTGCAAGCTTGTGACGAGAAGAGTATCCATAGCAACGCACGACACCTACCCTGCTTTTTCACTTTAAACATTGATATCTCGAGAAATCCGCGTTAAATTTTTCTCAAAATCGCAAATAATGAGCGCGATAAAGAGTAGTTTTATAAGTTGAAAATAAATGTTTTTCTTGAATAATTTTTTTTAATTTTAAATAAAATTCGCCCAAAAATTGTCGGCAGCTCAAACTGATGACGATTAAAAATATATCCAAATTTCAAAAAAGTCACCGTCAAGTTTGTATATAATTGCGCGCGCAGTGAGCATGTCACCAAATAACACGACCTGCAGAAGTGCCTATTGCGCACGTGCCAACCGTTAGACTACAATGGATATTGGGCAACCGCGCGCTCAATTTCGCTAGCGAGCGAGCGCTCGCGATGAAAACTATTTCAAGCCTCCTTAAGACGAATAATTTCAAGGCGGATCACTGGAAAACAGTGCGAAAGGAGAATATATCAACCCTCATTTCGAGAGAGAAATGGGAGTTTGAATTTTGACAAAGGATAATTGTTGGACACGCAACCCCTATCACAATCAATGCCACAACAACAACAATCAACAACAACAAAAACAATGAAAGCAAACTTTAGTCCTTCTTTAGTCCTTCACATATGGTACACTAATAGAGCAGATTTCGTATGACTGTGAAAAGTGCCGCGGTACTGTCGCGGTGGCGGTACGGCCGGAACCTGGCCTGCTGTAAATGGAATTAAATCGCCAATGAAATCGCGTAGTCGCGGTACGGTCACGGTCGCGGCGCGGAACAACTTTGTCACGGTACTTTTCACAGTCATACGAAATCTGCTCTAGTGTCCTTCGTATAGATCTCCAATGTCTTATAAAACGAGAAAATAGAGAAGGACACTACAGTGTACCATATATGAAGAATCTACGCGAATTCTTTGCTCAACCGCTCAATAGGCATCAACGGCGCATGAATGCAGTGGCTGCCTCAGCTTGAAGTCGAAAAACTTGCAAATACCAACTATTCCGAAAAGGTTTCTCAAGTTTGTCTATTGTCTAAATTCAAGCTTCATCAGTTTCTCGTCGGTATTCGCAGCTTTTCCTGCTTCAAACTGAGGCTCCCACTGTATTTATGCGGCGTTGATGCCTATTCAGCAGTAGAACAGAGAATTCGAAACTGGACCGAAGAGAGAGGGGGTCAACAACTAATGCTGACATCTTGGGTGTACCATATTGACAGGCAAAGCTTTACGTGTACGCACTTTTTATTACATTTATTTACAGTCATTTTAAAATACAGCGTGGTTACATAAACATTCAAAAACTTTCTAAAATAAAATGATTCAGACGCGGATAAGACGTTCTTTGACATAAGTTCGAAAGATTATCTACAAAAGCTGCCTGAAATTAACAATATTCAAGCCCCGGCAAATCCAGAACGGTTTTCATCGCATAGATCGGTAGCGTCTGAAATATATGGGAAGTACTTCATATAGATACTCCCTAGTGCACTCTGTATGTAACTCTCTCAATGTACAGTAGGATGTACCTTATATGAAGTACCTAGGGAAATGTGCGTCACAGGGTCCAGGCGTGGTCCTCAGTAGGAGCGCGAGGCTCAATAGGGCTTGTATCGGTAACCCGACAATGGGTATGAGTGGCGCCGTTGCTCCTGGAGAGAAAAGAGAAACCTGGCATTATAATGGGAAATGGCTCAGCCTACCAGGTTAGCCCTCTATTCGCACGACTATCAACTGTAACAACATATCTAGACATATCTTAGTTGGCGAAAATCCGTTAAAGCGAAGAAGCGCTCCTGTTAACAATTACAAGCGTGCGCGCCCTTGAAAAACTCGCCGGTTTATACGGACTCCCCAAAGTTCCTAGCGCTCTCTTCATGGGGTACTAATAATAATAATAATAATCAATTTAATATAGCGCCGCTTCTACTAAAAATCCAGTGGCGCTTTACAATGATATATCATAACAATAGTTTAAAATGAAATAGCTGATAATATATTTACAATTGGTGATAACATGGCCTAGATTAAAATTCCTATGAAAAATAAAAGTTATTGCAAGATATCTAAAATCATAAAAATGTACAATAAAAATATTAAAATAGCAGTAAAAATTACAATAATAGAATTAAAAGAAATAAAATAAATATAAAATAAAATAATAATGGTATACTTCACTTAATCATATGTTTTCCTAAAAGAAGCGTTTTAACCAGAGATTTAAACGTACTGTAGCATTCGCAAGTTCTTATTTGAAGAGGTAGCGCGTTCCATAGTTTAGGTGCCATACTATTACTATTTAGTATAAACAAACTAATGGTCTATTACAAATCTTGCATTCTGATTGGCTGAGCTACTAATGGTCTATTAGTGATAGACCGTACCTGGCAAAACCACCACCTTTCTTTGCAAGAAAACTTGATTTTTTCATCATAAATAATGGTATTTATTGCCAAAACCGACCAACTAGTTGGTTTATACTAAAACAATTAGACCTCTCGTCCTCATGTGCTATGTTATCGATAAACCATTCGGCCTTCGGCATCATGGTCTATTCATCATAGCACATTCAGCCTCGAGGCCTAATTATTAATTAGTAATATAACTGCACATGACACTGTTTACAATTACAAGCGTGCGTGCCCTTGCAAAACTCGCTGGTTTATACGGACTCCCCAAAGTACAACATATCCGACCCGCTGCCATGATAACCGTAAGAGTTTCAAGGAATTCAAAACTACTGATTGCGTAGAATGCGAAAACTGTGGGCAAACATGAGTTTTGACAAACAAATCGACGTATAAGAGAAAAGAGTTGTTTACTTACATCTTGTGAATCCTGACGTCTTTCCTGTCTTGGATCACGTGGTCGGTTGCCTTGGTAACCATCCCGAGAATATCCCTGTTGGTACTGATTTCTGTTGCCATAGCTACCACCATAGTTTCCGCCACCATAATTACTGTTGCCGTAATTTCCACGACCATAACTGCTGTTGCCATAGTTACTGCTCCCATAGTTCGCACGGTGATGAGATTGGTCATGACCTCCGTAGCTGCTACGTCTAGGGTCATGGCTAGCTCCGTATCCACCACCGTACCCACCCCCTCCCCCTTGGGGGTAGCGAGAGGGAGGGGTTCCCATGATGCCCCCACCACCCCGGCCACCGCCGCTAAATCTGGAAGGAGGGGTGCCTTGTTGCCCGTCACGGGTGTGAAAGCTAGTAACGGAAAAATAATCATGAGGTGTCCTTTCTGCAAACTATGATCTCCTTGCTATGAAGGAATTTCACAAGGCATACTTTTGCAGGTGAAACTACAGGAGACCCTACGTAGCATGCGACGGACAAACAAGTAAATAAGCGAATCGAGTGCGACACAAAGGTACAGACGCTTGTCGGTATCGAAACTGAAGCGTCCAAGTCAAGATTAGGAAGTCAGAAGCGTATTGTCGCTACCGAGTACGATGGAAAAAACACGTCGCTTTTTATTGTCCGCATCGAAGACAGACGTAAACTTAGGACAGACCTAGCGGTGCACACCACCACATCTTCTCATTACGAGATGTAAGAAATAAGTCTTGAAGTCGATGACGATGAGTAACCTCGCGTTGTCGGTTTTTTAACGCAGGTCACAGAGGAAAGATCTATAAAAGCTTCAACATCGGTAATACAGTAGCAGGTATAAAGGCTACTTTATACGAGATAAACCTATTTCAGGAAAAGTTGCACCCGGCGCGACGCATAAATGTCTGTTGTAACCCGCGGTGCGTTATGGGAGTGTCCCTTACTAGGCGAAAATTTTCAAATACGGGATCCACTTTTTCGCTTATTTATTATCGAAGAAAGACTCTACCTTGATACTTTGCAGGCTACAACAAAATAGTACTGCGCTACGCAGGGTGTAACCTTTTTCTGAAATAGGTGTTTGCCTATCACTCAAACAAGCGATGCGTTCTTGAGTGGGCCACACGATATAATACCATCGTAGTTTATAGAAGGGAATGTTATAAAATCTGGCACCCTGTTATGTAATACCTCTTTGTTCACTTTTTCAAAGGAATCCTTTTGCCAATAAGAATCAGTGTGTACTCAGACCCCATCCACACGATTGCGTTTTCGCTTTGAAAACGCAACTTTGCGTTAAAAAAAGTTTCTGCCCGTCCACACGAATACGCTGTATCGCTTTGAAAACGCTAATAAGCTGTATTGGGCATGTGCAAAGTTATTCGCAAAGAACTGGGACCGAGACTTTGACGTCATCGTTTTCGGAACGTTCTCTTTTCAGGCGTCCACACGAATACGCTACGGTATTATTTTCAAAAAAATCCACTCAGTCTGGACATTGCGCCTTGTTTTACTTTGGCGAGAATCTTATTTGAATTTAGCGGGCGCCGCCATATTGGAAACATGACGTCATTCTTGCGCCTGAAGTGTTTATGAGGATGGCGTAAACAGATTATTTTAATCAATTTTCTTCTTTTTAAGTAGCGCTCCGCCTAAGTACTATAGCGAAAACAATAGGGTCGCGGAAACAGTGGTCGACCAGTCATGCTCACACTCGGTTTTCTCCAGAATCAATGAAATGCTAGGAAATATCCGGAAGACCTATTCGGAAAGAATTCGAAGCTGCAAACGAAGTATTTCGCAACGAAATCTGTCAAAAAGAGATTTAAACCAATCAGAAGGCCAGGATTTGTTGACTAAGTAAATTACGTTTTTAGAAATTTAACAATTTAGAAAGCTACACAAAGCGTAACTCAAATTCCCCGTAGCCGTTCACGCTATCGTTCTTAGACGGAGCGCTACTTAAACTCTTAACATTCACATTGTTTTCTTGGTGCTCTTATTCTAGTTATGTGTGTAGCGAGCAAAGCCTCTTTCAGAGCATACATGGAAATACACAATTTATAGCGCAAGAGTGACGTCACGTGAAATTCAAATTAGAATCTCGTCAAAGCGAAATGAGTCCCGTCGGCCGAATCAGGATTCTTCAGATATAATAAAAAAATCACTTACCATTCAAAAGTTATGAACTTCTGAAGTTTGAATTTTCGGTCAAAAATGGCGCGAAATTCAAACTTCAGAAGTGCATAATTTTTTAATGGAAAATGATTTTTTTTTATTTCTTCGGTTTTGCTCATTAAACCAGGTGGTCTTTCATGTGGTATGTTCAAAATATTTATAAAACGTTGTTTTAAATTGAGTCAATTTTTGATGACGTAATTTTCTCGCCAAAAACCGTTAATTTGAAAATTTCAAAAAGAACAATTTTTTCTCTTATTGAGTTCTATCAGAAACATATAAGTGAGTTGAAACGTGTAACAAGCATACATTACTTTAGTGCCAAGCTGCGGAATATTCGCAGAATAAACAATTGAACAGATTTTGAAAATAATGTTGTTTCAAGACTCAAAGATGTTAAATGTTAGTATATTATCACTTACCACTGTTGCTTTACTTTGTATGAGCGAAAAATGAAATATTATGAAGAGAAAACCTCTTGGGCTAGCAGTCGAGAGTTCATTATTGACCAAATATGGTCATAAATTCATCTTGAATAATCCGCAGCTTGGTTCGCCGTTACATGTTTCAACTAAGTTATATGTTTCTGGTTCTATCCATATGCCAAATATAAGATTCATTGGACAAACTTGTCGAAAGTTATTTAAAATCCCGTTTAAACCGGCGATATTGACTCCCTCTCAGCCCACCGTGTATAATGAAGTTTTGACGAATGTTTTTGAGTTGTTAAAGTTTCGCCTGAGCTTGAAAAGGCTAAACAGCCGGGTCGACCCTTTCAGTGAAGTTTGCCGGACTTCCCAACCATTCCACTCCATTAACTATGATACCATGTTCTGGCTCTTTAGTATCAACTCTATGATCTTAGTGTACTTACTTGGTCATGCGATGTCCTGCTGGTGCTATAGTGGCATACGATCTGCGCTGTGTGTTCATACCTATAACAGGCCTCCAAGGTTTTTTGCTATTATAATCCCCGGGCTTTAGGACACGCGGTGGCATTCTGAAAGACAATTTATTACAGTCAGTCGAACTGCAGATACACTGATATAGGTATTTTACTTAAAAGTCCTTTTAAACATTTTTATCGGAGGGAGAAATCGGAAAATTGCGTGATCAGAATTTTAACAATAAAAGCCGAGACATTTTAGAGACCGAACATCATGCACGAGCAGAACATCAAAGTGATACAAGGCTTTCCGTGCAAAGCAAGAATGTTCTCAGGTAAGACGATCCAACCAGCACTACTATTCTTATGGTTGAGCGCCGAGCACGAGATGGCACATGGAGTTCTGATGATTTATTAACCTTGACTTTGCAAGATCTGGTACGACTGAGTGGCGGTACTTACTCGACATTTGGAAGCAAAGTAGTCTTGAATACGTAACCTTCTGAGAAGTAAGGGTCTTCATACAGGACACTATTGATTAAATATTTCAGATATGACAGGATCAACAACGTGTTTATAGATAATACTAACCCCCTGGATTGGAATGAAATGTAACTGCCCTAGGAATGGAATGGAATGCGCTACCCGTAACAATGGAAAAGAAGATAATGGTTGAAAGCATAATGCGGTGCTATCTCTGGGAGGTTGTTGTTAGTAAGGTCATACATCTACATTTTTCGGATTTAAACACATATTTTTGTCCTGAGCAAAGAGATGGATGTCATCAACTATAAAGTCCAAGAGCGACGGGGAGTTACTTGGGACAACTTCCCATACTGTAAGATCATTTACATATTTTGCACCATTACAAACGAAGAAGGTTGGGCCTAATTTGCCCCCTGGGGTATACCGCCATTCAAGGACCGAGACGAGGACTGCACAATGCCCATCAGCGAACAATACATGGATGGCCGAAACATTTCTAAAATCTCGGAAGAATAGGTTAACTGAGCAGTTCCCTTTATCTAATGAGTCAAGGATCCAGTGCATAAGGTACACGAGTGCTTGTGAAATAGATTTGCCAGCCACCGCAAACTGCATAGGGTCAAGTTTATCAAGGACAGACGGAAGGAATCGCCTAAAGGAGAACCCCTCCATGACCTTAGACAACTGACAAGTAAACGAAATCGGCCTAATACCACTGTCAATATGCTAGTTGGTGGGCGATGCTAGGCAGGGGTGATACAGACGTTGTTTATAGATTTCGAGATTCTACAAGGAATTCGTCTGCAAATATCGAACAAAACAATAACAATGTGGCTGACTTGGGCTCTTTAACTGACAGGCGCACGTGAAGAGTACTTACCCAATAGACCGGTTATCCCGTAGATCTCGCAGGTTGGCTACTGGAGATGGTATTGTCCTGAGAAATATGAAAAACGTTTGTTGAGTGATAAACTAATCACTGTAACAGAGGCGGTGATTGCGGGCCAGCCCCGTCTGTGTGGTATTATTGGAAGGAAAAGAACTAGGAAAATCAGCCGGTCATCGAGTTGTTGTGAAGTCCTTTTCCGGCGCTACCACAAGAGCAATGAGGGATTATCTGAAGCCTAACTTAGAGCTGGGTCCAAGTGAAGTTATATTACATGTTGGAACGAACGATCTGAGGTCTAGAGAACCAAAGGAAGTAGCCGAGTCTGTTATCGACCTAGCTCGACAGATCGAAAGTAGCTGCGATGCCAAAGTCACTATCTCTGAATTTGTATGTAGAAGGGGTCCCCTTAATGAAGCCGTTGACACAGCTAATAAGCATCTAACAAAGTTGTGCCGGCAGAACGAGTGGACTCTGATTCGACATCAGAACATCACAGTCAATGGGTTAAACAAAGGGGGACTTCATCTAAACTATAAAGGTAATAATCAGTTTTTCAAAAATTTTAAATCTCACTTAAACTGAAATGATGTGCTGAAAGTGAATGCCGTGTCTGAAAATGGTGTTATAAACAAAAGCAGTAGGTCTGTTTTACCAAATCAAAAGGGAGTAGACCCTACCAAAATCCTTCCAACTCAGCGCGGTTTGAAATTAGCTTGTCTCAACATCAATAAACTAACAACTCACATAGACGAGCTTAAGATATTTCTCGCTAATAACAACATTGATGTATTAGCGATTAATGAGACAAAATTAGACGAGAACATAAACAATAATGAAGTTCACATCCTTGGATACGAAATAATTCGCCGGGATAGAATTTTAAACGGCGGGGGAGGGGTGTGCTTTTATGTGAAAAAGTCAATCAATTTTTCAACTCGAAAGGATTTAGACATGGAAGACCTGGAAAATCTATGCATAGAAATTCGGAAGCCTAAATCAAAACCAGTCGTAATTGTCACGTGGTACAGACCACCAGGCTCTCCTATTGGCATTTTTACGCCTTTTGAATCCCTGGTTGGGAAATTAGATAGTGAAAATGTAGACTACCTAGTAATGGGCGACATTAATTGTAATGTGATTTCTGAGCGATATGACAACGACACGCTAAAATTAATGAATATTGCTGATATCTATGGACTCCAGCAACTCATCACAGAACCAACAAGGGTAACGCCTACCACTTCAACTCTAATTGACCATATTTATACCAATTGTTTGGATAAGATTGCGTGTTCGGGGGTTCGTCATACCGCTATTAGTGATCACAGCATGGTTTTTGCATATACAAAGTTGGCACTAAATGGGAAGTCTAGTGGGCATAATACAATCACTTACAGGAATTTTCGGAAATTCAATAGGCAAAGTTTTCGAAACGAAATCTCAGATCAATCATGGGAAAACGTTTATGCATTATCGAATCCAAATGAAATGTGGCAGGAATGGAAGCGTACGTTTCTAGCCATAGCTAACAAGCACGCTCCTATGAGAACAAAGCGCGTTCGCGCGCGAAGTCTTCCTTGGATTACATCAGCATTGAAAGAGATAATGCATAAGCGTGACATCCTAAAAATAAAAGCTATTAAATCTAATGCTTCTCATGACTGGATATTATACAAAAGAGAGCGTAACAAAGTAAATTCTCAAATTAGATTAGCTAAAAAAGAATATTATCAAAAAACCTTTGAAGACTATACAGGTGACTCTCGTAAAACATGGCAGACTATTAATGAGCTAACATCACGTAAAGCTGGGAAAACGTCAGTGACATCACTTAAGGTGAATGGGTCAACTATAACCAATTCAGGGCAAATATCAAACGAGTTTAATAATCATTTTGCCACTATTGGCCCAAAGCTTGCCAGTGAGATCGACTCCAATAGCGGAGACTTCCAAACGTATCTCACTGGCACAGATAAACGCTTTCATCTTCGTCCTACTAATGCAAATAAGGTATTTTCACTTATGACCAAACTAAACAAGTCCAAGGCAACTGGCCTGGATGGAATATCTGCTAGGCTTATACGAGAGTGCGCAGAGTTCATATGCATGCCAATATGTGCTCTATTTAACCAATCTATCATTCAGGGCATTTTCCCAGATGAATTGAAATCCGCTAGAATTACACCACTATTCAAGCAAGGTAGTCGAGAAGACGTAAATAATTATCGTCCGATCTCGATTATCCCAGTTGTGGTCAAGGTTTTCGAAAGAATCATTTACGAACAATTATATGCCTATTTAGAGGAGCACGATATACTCTGTGAAAATCAATCAGGATTTCGCACAGTTCATTCCACAGTCACGGCTTTGCTTGAGGCAACTGACTCCTGGGCATATAATATAGATGTTGGAAAAATCAATGCAGTAATCTTTCTCGATCTAAAAAAGGCTTTCGACACCGTTGACCACAATATTCTCCTAGCCAAGTTAGAGCACTATGGCGTATCTGGAAATTCATCGAAACTGTTTCAGTCATATTTAGATAACCGAACACAGCAATGCTCTGTCAATGGGTCCTTATCTGAGAGACGTTTAATGGCCTGTGGAGTCCCTCAAGGAACCATACTCGGTCCTCTCCTATTCTTACTTTACATCAACGACCTTCCAAACTGTTTGTCAAATTGTAAACCGAGGATGTATGCCGATGATACGCATCTCACGTACGCAGGCAGCGATGCTACCAGCATCGAGTCTTGTCTTAACGAGGACCTGTTGAATGTGCATGCGTGGCTTAATGCAAATAAACTAACCCTAAATATGACGAAAACGGAGTTCATGTTAATAGGATCCAGCCAAAGACTGAATACTCTTACGGCTTCACCAACAGTCACAATAGACGGTACGCACGTCAAACAGGTTGAAACTACAAAATCGCTGGGTGTGACAATTGATGATAAACTTAACTGGAAATGTCACATTGAAAATATCACAAAAAAGATCGCTTCCGGCATCGGGGCCATAAAACGTATAAGGCACCTGGTGCCTCAGGCGACCTTAAAACACATTTATCAAGCCTTGATACAGCCTCATTTCGACTACTGTTGTACTGTTTGGGGAAGCTGTGGGGTAACCCTACAAGACAAGCTTCAAAAATTGCAAAACCGAGCAAGCCGTGTGGTGACATTTTCAGATTATGACGCTGATGCTGGCCAATTGCTTGAGGCTTTAAGTTGGAAGTCTCTCGATTGCCAGCGAAATTTACAAAAGGCCACTATGGTTTTTAAATGTCTCCATGGGCTTGCTCCAAGTTATTTGGCTTCAAAATTTTCTATGAAATCAACAAGCTACGACCTGAGGGACTCTGAGAATAAACTTAATGTTCCAAAACCAAGAACTAACTATCTAAAAAACAGCTTCACTTATACCGGCGCCACACTGTGGAATAGCCTTCCGCGTGAAGCAAGATGCTCAGAGTCACTCGGGTCTTTCAAACGCGCAGTATACACGGCATTCACGGAAAGCAGCTCTTTATTTTAATTATAGGAGTTTTTATAATTATTAATTAATATTCTATAGTTATTAGTAGTTAGTAGTAGTAGTTTATTGTTATATAGTTATATGTAGTTATATATTTTTAATATTAGCTGATGAATTGCACGTGTCTAAATAAAGTTTATCTATCTATTGCGTGAAGTTTTCTTCGCGTTGTTCGAGGTGAGACATAAAAAAAGAAAAAAGAAATAACGCTCTCAAAATGCTGCGATTTGATTGGCTACCCTGGCTACCGTTTCGACATACGCTTATTTAAAACGTGATAGCAACGTCTCGTTTGCTCCCATAGAAATGTAACGTTCGCCCCTCTAGATCAGAACTTTCCAGCGACCAAAAATATTCAGCGTCCACGCCTGAACGCAATTAGCAGTATGATAACCAAACATGACAAGCAATGACGGTGGCAGAGTTTTCTCAAGTCGCCGGTTGGCTCCAAATCATGATAAAAGCGATCGTAAAGTTGAAAACCTTGTCGCATTTGCGACTGTATTGGTCGCAATACCACACCCTGAGTGATTCCTCTACTGATAGTCTAGGAGCAGCGACCGGAAAAAAATCGCGTCGTAGCACCCAACGCGCAGACACAGGAAAATAACATAGAAAGACAGGTACATGCCTAAGGTTCAATTATATCCCTATCGCACAGATTGACTTGTGGGACAACACCCCGATATTTGGCATTTTGTTCCCTGTTGCTCACATGTCCTTTGTAAAACATTGCGAACTTATACGCATCTAAATCCCTCATTCAGGGATCAAATGTATCCAAAACTTCCAATCATTGTACGAAATCACACACTTTAAATTCCTAGCTGTAAATCTGTCCTTAATTCCCACTCTAACCTCAGAAACAGAAATTAGAAGTTAGCAGCCATATTAGTTCTTTGTTATTCAAATGAGTTGTGCCTCCTCTCCTGAAGACATAAATATAGGCTGTAGCGCTACAAGTACAGCGTGCCTTGATGTGTGCGTTGGCAAAATATATCCCTCCAATGCATTGAACACTTATGTGGACATTTTACTGATTTCGTATGTTTTCTGTGATCTCTGCTGGCATAAACAAAACAATATAGGTTTATTAGAAAATACCAAAAAAACATTTTCTTTATTCGAAATTACCCAGTGAAATGATTCAGACAACGTCGGTGAAGAGATACCAGACCATTAAACCAATATACTTTAGGCCGGGAAAGCTGTACAGTCTATGTCATTCTTGACTTTTCAGTCGTCAGGAACTCATGAATAACAAAGGAACCTCATGAATAACAAAAGGTTCAAAATGGCCGCCGTCACAGATATCTTTTTAACCTTCACTTTTACAGTACGTACGGAAATAACGTCACAATTTTATATCTAACCATTTGAAACGCATTTACTTCTACAAGTATGCCGAGTTTGATGTGTTTCTCGGTAAGATTGTGAATTGTACAGGCTTTGAATTAGTTTAGAATTTTACAAAGAACATGTGAGCATCTTGTAATAAAAGTGCCCGAAATCGGAATGTTGTCCCATCGGCTCATTTGTAACATCAGGTCTAAATTAAACCTTATACACATACCTTATACACATCCTATGCTACTTTCCGGGTCTGCGCGAAGGGTGCTACGAAAACCACTTTCTAGGCCTCTTTTCAAGATCTGCTCCTAGACTATGAGCTGGAATACACCGATCCCGTCTCCGCTTGATAAATCACCAAACAATGGGCAGTTTTCCTATGGAATTGAACATGTCCGAGCAAGAAACTCGAAATTCGAAATTCCTTCCTGCACTCGGTGTATTTTTCATGCTCATGCTTTTTCATGCTTTTCATTTTGGCTTGTCTGACGTAGCAACAGTGACCAGGGATGTAGAACAATGAATACGGGATCGGTGAATTCATGCAGCATTTCAAATATTAGTTTTCCGTTTCTCTGATTACGCCGACATTCTTTTGTCACTATGGCAATACTCACGTGTTCGGAACAATAGCTTTGGAATCAATTTCCGGTTGCACCTTTCCCGACATCCCTTGCGTCAGATCGGTTACCATTTCAATAAGCTGTTAAAATAATTGAGGACATAAATACAAACTTATAGGACTCAATCAAAAGTATGTATGCAGTCATGTTATAGCGCTCGATACTCGCCCATGATATTCAGTGTTATATCCCAGTGATCAATTTTAACGCGCGCTCATTGGTCGAAACGTATCACGTGGTGCATTTTCACAGGACAGATATCAGACGATATTGTCCGTCGGAAGTGATATCCGTCCTGGGGGAAATGTTTTAAGCAAAAACAGGATATTTTCTGTTTAAAAAATAATGGAAAACCAATAGTGGAAAACAAGCAACCAAGGTTTTTTTCTAAGAATGTTGATGAAATACGGAAATTGGTGGCTGAGGCGACACCGGAAAACACAAAAAAGTCAACTAAACAGGCCGTGAACGTTTTGAATGGTTTACTACAGAGTTGTAAGTTAAGTTTTTTGTTGTTGTTTCAAACCAAGTTAACATTCGCGAAAAAAATGAAAGAACTAAAAAAATTGTTTTTAAACTTACTTTTTGTCGTAGCTTGGCAAATAGAAAAACAACTTGCAATCAGCTCAACCAAAATTCAACCAATTCGAGTGTAGTCCAGCAAGCCGACTTCCAAGTTCGGTCAGCAGCGCTAAATTTTTCCAACTCTGCATTTCACGGCTGTAATTTATACTTCAGTTCACAGCAGAACAATTAATTAACAGTCCGGCAAGGAATTAGACCCGAAAACCCGAAATCTGGGCTAGATTTCTGTACAAAAGCACTCGGGAAAGCACTACAACTTGTGCGTTGTAAATTTGTTTTGTGAATTCGCTCTGATTTCTTCTAGCCCCACGTTAGGGTTTGATTGACAGTTTTTGTGTCAACCAATCACAGCTCGAATAAAAATATCTTAGCCAATCACCGCTTACGATTTGCCTTTTCGCGCCATACTGCAGTTTAGTGGTTTTCTCACGTTCACAATGTTTTTTCTCTCTCGAGTTTTTCAGTGAAGTCGCTGGGATATAAAATAAATAAACCCCTTCTTGGCTTGCTGTAATATCAGCGGATAATGTCCGCGGATGAAAAATGGTCCTCAAAATTTCACAGTTGCCCTCGAAGCTTCGCTTCTCGGCCAACTGTTCATTTTTCGTACCATTTTTCATCCTTGGACATTATCCGCCGATATAACAGCCGCCAGAAGGGGTTTATTTAGTAAATATACACAACAATTGATATACACAACAATTTAACAAAAAGACCTCATTTTTCCATGCGAAATAGATGCACTGATGACGTCATAGCGTGTCATGGACGTCACAATACAATGTGAACCGTTTGATCCAATCTTTACCCAGTGCAGTAACTTGGCTTCCCTGTCGAGACATATAGCAACCGGCAGAAGCCAATCCACTGCACTAGGCGTAACAACACAAGAATCTGATTGGCTCACACAGTTTGATTGCACTCGATGTGAACGCTATGAGTCGCGCGTACCTGAAAGAGCTGTAATTAGTAATTATATTCCCGTCTACTGAACATTATAGCCTTGTTACGTTTACATCAGTTTGTTTTCTAAATCACACAGCATCATCACCGCACGCCAAATAATAGTCACGAGAGAAAGCATACCTCCATTTCTTGTCCGCCTTCATAAAGACCTTTGAAGAAGTCAAAGACTGGGTGACCCTCCCGCGCGAACAAGCGATCCATGCCTAACGAGTTGCGCTTTTCTGGGGAATAAATGAATAACTAGATGACATTTTGTTGTCACAAAGGGTAGTACTATGAGTTTGTGCAGCACACTTCTCCAGTGTCTTAGTTAACTTAGTTGTCAAAGACATTGTGTTTTCATACAATTATTCAAGTGACTATTAGAAATTCTGCATCCCCTAGCGGTGACCATAACGTTGAACGCATTGGAAGTGCTCCGTGATGTAACATCACCTTCGTTTCGGTGACTATTCGCCGATTTTCACGTCGACTAATTGTTAATTGTTAAAAGAGACATGTATCAAAGCACTTTCACCAATAACGTTGTCACTTTTATCTCCTCTCCCCCGCCCTATCTTTTACACGAACACCTGGGTAAAGTGGGAAAGAGCGCATTGCCCAGGGGCGCATCCCCCTTTCGGGTTTCGAGATAGATAGATAGATAGATAGATAGATAGTTTATTTAAAAAATCGTATTGCAGCCCGTAGGCTGAATTACACAATTATTTACAAACTGTAAGAGAGACATAAAACTATATATATACATTTTATAATAAATATAATATAATATAATATCAATTTCTATAAAAATACCTAATATTCATTAAAATGAGCTAAAATCTGTAAAAACAGTCCATCTAATCATTCATTATTTAGCCATGGCAAAAATGAAGGAATTCCTAGTCCTGTTGGTACGTAGATGTGGCATGGCATATTTACGGTTGCGCCTTAGATTATACGCTATATCGTTGCGCGGTGGAAGCAATCTGTGGAGTTTGTGTTTTTCGTCAGACTCTATGTTCTTAAAAAAATGATCGCATAAGAACCTGTGATGATCCCTCATTGGAGTTAAAAACTAATGTTTCGCACGCATTATTGTAGCTCGTGCCGGGCATTATAATCGAAAGCGCCCTTTTTACTCATTCATGCGCGCGCAGCGCAAATGAAGGAGTATTGGTATGATGTGGGACTTCTGCGTTAGCACGATTCTGCGTTAGCACGATTTCGATTCGATTAGCGCCATTCGATTATCGCCAATAATCGTTCTTTCTTTCAACCTTTCCACTTATCGTCTCTCCAGTTTGACTACTTACAACAGTTGCGATTTCGCAGTGGTAACCCATCCACTTTCTAACCTCGCCCGATCGGGCTTAACTTTGGCCTATCAGCGTTCTATACACGGGTTGCCATCTTGCCATGCAGTTGCTAACTTCCGGTACAAAAACATTTTATAGTCGAAGGCCGACCGGCCGACCATGCCATCTCGCAAACGTCACTTCCGGATCAAATTTCAAAATGGCGGGAAACTATAACTCGGGATACGAATGATGTTTCCATTTGCCTATAAACAATAAAGCATAACTAGTCTTTCCTAAGAGTTTTCCGTGAGGTTTTTGCTTTCTGAGAAAACTGGCGGATTGGGTTACGATAATTAGTCATGTAGAGACGTCTCAACGATTAGCAGCTCTGCAAAAGTTCGCATATTGGGAAGCATTTCTTCGCTGTATTCATGCACTCCCAGGCAGCTTCAAATTTGCACAGTGGAGTATTTAGGTGAGTCCCGTGAATCTGTGGTGGAGAGAAACTATCTTCTGTTTTTCGTTTAGACATTCGTGAAAGAAATGGACGACAAAGTGCAATTGAATTATTGAATTGAGCAGTGTTTTTATTATTGTTATCATTTACGACAAACCCAACAACATGTTCCTTTAATTTAACAGAAAAGCAATGCTTTCTCCCGGGTAGGGATTTTGACAATCTGTTTTCGGGCTATTTGGTCATGAGTCTAGTAACTATCTCGTAGGTTCATTGCCATAAGTCACATGACTGACAAATTTGATGAAATCATGCAGCCGGGGTAGGAATATTGACCGAAATTTGACACTGTATTTTTGCCCAATGGTGGGGATTTTTTCTGTCCACCCTTGCTGCACCTCCTCCCCCCCCCCCCCCCCCCCAGCGGCTTAACATTGTGTGTGGGAGTGGCTTGTGAAAATGTGAAAATGTATCAGAAAATAGGGTCTGTATACAAAATGGTACAGTTTACATAACAGGACTACTATGAGTATTACATATTGGACTCCATGCTTTACAATTAAGAAAAAAATGAGTGAAAATTCAGTAAAGGCCAGATCCAATTTGGAGTTCCTGAGGAATTTTGAATTCATTTTTTTCATTGAACGAGTATGGAGCCCTGTTATTTATTAATAATATAGCATTCATACATAGACTTAAACTATCCAATTTCAAAATAATTGGACACAGCAAAATTAAAGAAAAATCAATCTGCCAGCACTATTGGATTTTGTGCCTGTATTTTTATGCTTGTCATGTCCATGCTAGGGGTAAACCAACTGGAGATCTCTTTCAAAGGCAATACGACAACATTTGAACAAAAATCAGAGACATTTTCTTGAATTGCCCATATCTTTCATGTGGCTATTGATGAGAACTTACCACATGCCTGTATCCAGTATTTTCCCAGCGGGGGCTCCCCTATTCTTGGGACGGGGGTGCTCATTGGGAAATTTCGATTTTACCCCTAAAAGGTACCAAAGATGGTGTTGCTTAATTGATTTTGACCCCTAAAAGGTACCAACAAAACATATTTTCCTGATATAAATTCATGTCCAAGTACACCAATATAGATTCACCCAACAAACCACCTATACCAGTCTATCACTATCTATCATCCAGGGTTAGGCAGGGGCGTAGCCAGGGGGGGGGGATTCCAGGGGTTCTGGAACCCCCTCGCCTCTGTTCTGGACCGACTTAGTACTAAAATTGTAAATATTTAATAGAAAACAAATAGAAGCTCCGATAAAATGTACATTTCTTCAAACGCTAGTTTTCCCCGTGGGAAAAATCTATGTGGAGTTTTATATTTTTTGAATTTTGGAACCCCCCTCTCATAAGTGCTGGCTACGCCCTGTTAGGCTAGGGTCAGGTTAGGGTAGGGTTATGTTAGGGTTATCCCTAAAAGCTACCAGAGGCCTGATTTTTAACCCTAAAAGGTACGACATGCACCCCGCCCCAAGATAGGGCAGTCTCCTCCCAAAGTAATTTCAATATCTGAAAAATTATCCATTCACTAATTCCAAATTCATGAATGAGTTGGCTCATAGAGCCCTTTGATTTCGATACGCACGAGCTTGTTTACTAAGTATTGCGGGAGAGCATTGTAAAAGGCAGGAATAGCATAATCGATGGTGCTTCGCACGCATGCTACATAAAAGGGGATCAGATCTGACGCTGGAAGTCTCGCGCGCTTAAGTTGCACTAAAAAGTATAGCCTCTTACTGGCTTTCTTGACTAATTCATCTACATGGGCATTCCACGTCAGATTATCACTGATAGTCAATCCTAGCAATTTGGCACTACTAACAACTTCTAGCTCTTTGCCATCGACAACGACAGCGTCAAACTCTTCAGGTTTTCGGGCAAAAGATATTCTCAACTCTTTGCATTTATCAGGACTTAGTTGTACTCTATTTATCCGAGACCACTGGATAATCTGCTCTGTTAAACACTGAGCTTCGCTAACATTTCCCTTCGGAATGATCTCGCATGCCGTGGTATCGTCAACAAATTTCCAAATATATGGTGAATGAATACCCAGATCGTTAATCATTAAGATAAATAACCATGGCCCCAATTTGGTTCCCTGTGGTACCCCGGAAGGGACTGGGCCCCACTCAGAGTAGCAGCCCTTAGCTAGTTTGATTCTTTGCAATCTATTTGATAAAAAATCAATTATCCAGTTTACAACACTACGTGGTATGCTTAACTGACTTAGTTTCTTTACTAAGATTTCATGATCTATAAAGTCAAAAGCTTTTCGATAGTCAAACAATAGTGTTCTGACTGTCGCTCCGTTCCCATCAGTCCCTAGGGACCAGTGATGTAGCATACTTGTCAGAGCCATGGTGGTTGACGACTTAGGAATCGCTCCATACTGACAGCTGTCAATGACATCCAGTACAGCTGGCTTAACATAATCTTCAACCACGGTTTCTCTTTAAAGAAAACACACATTTCCAAAGCAGAGCCCGCTATACTTTTCTTATAAAATAGCTGACTCAAAAGGACCTGGCCGTTCCTTCCCCTTGGAACCGACACTGAAACTTGTCCCTCCACCACATTACAGGAAGTAAAGAAATGTACACTGGAGTGGTACTTACTTTCTTCGTCCGTGATGTCGGGGTAAACCTTGGCTAATGTGCCCAACATTCTCTTCTCGTCGACAAAGGGCAGTAAAGCGACACCTGTAATGGTAAATAATGAGAATAACATCTCTATCATAATAGCGGAGCTCCAGCGCGGGCCGAAGGCCCGCGCAAGCGGAGCACCATACCTAAGGGAAAAACGTATACCATCGAGTTGATTTTTGAACGTCACGGGCATTTTGGATCATTTTGATGACGTCATTGATGGCGTGAGGGAACGTGACTTTGGTGTAGAGTTCCTCTGATGGTCTTTGAAAGTTTGTCCAAGTTTGGCTTCTAGAGAAGCTTCCCTTCGGGAGATATGATTTTTTCTTTATTTTTCTGGTATTAAACCTATAGTGTCCGCCGTCCGTCCGTCCGTCGTCCGTGTACACATGGGAACCCTGTGGTATGCAAAGAAAAAATTATATCTCCTCAAGGGAACATCCTAAGACAGCCATACTTGAAATATTTGTCTATGCCACAAGGGAGGTGCTGTAGCACGGTCACGTGATGTGACGTCATGGATGACGTCATCTATGCTTAAAAAATGAATATCTCGTGAAGAGAAGACTCTAAAACAACCAAACTTGGGTAGTGTGGTCTAGGTCACCAGATGAGCGAAATGAAGTGGTCACGTGATGTGACGTCATAGATGACGTCATCTATGCTTGAAAAATGAATATCTCGTGAAGAGAAGACTCTAAAACAACCAAACTTGGGTAGTGTGGTCTTGGTCACCAGATGAGCGAAATGAAGTGGTCACGTGATGTGACGTCATCGATGACGTCATCTATGCTTGAAAAATGAATATCTCGTGAAGAGAAGACTCTAAAACAACCAAACTTGGGTAGTGTGGTCTAGGTCACCAGATGAGCAAAATGAAGTGGTCACGTGATGTGACGTCATCGATGACGTCATCTATGCTTGAAAAAATAATATCTCGTGAAGGGAAAACTCTAAAAGAACCAAACTTGGGTAGTGTGGTCTAGGCCACCATATGATCGAAATGAAGTGGTCACGTGATATGACGTCATCGATGACGTCATCTATGCTTGAAAAATGAATATCTCGTGAAGAGAAGACTCTAAAACAACCAAACTTGGGCAGTGTGGTCTTGGTCACCAGATGAGCGAAATGAAGTGGTCACGTGATGTGACGTCACCTATGACGTCATCTATGCTTGAAAAATGAATATCTCGTCAAGAGAAGACTCTAGAACAACCAAACTTGGGTAGTGTGGTCTAGGTCACCAGATGAGCAAAATGAAGTGGTCACGTGATGTGACGTCATCGATGACGTCATCTATGCTTGAAAAAATAATATCTCGTGAGGGGAAAACTCTAAAAGAACCAAACTTGGGTAGTGTAGTCTAGGCCACCATATGATCGAAATGAAGTGGTCACGTGATATGACGTCATCGATGACGTCATCTATGCTTGAAAAATTAATATCTCGTGAAGACTCTAAAGCAACCATATAAACCATGTACACATGGGAATCCCTTTCATTCACATAGAACATTTTATAACCAGGAGCTCCGCTTTTAGCCAGTGGCTAAATCTATATATTAAACAAGAGCAAGATCCAATCTAGCCTGCGTATCGGCTCTAAAGGGAAGGGGAAGGGAGTCGAGGATGAAGGGAAATCGAGCGAGCTTATGGTAGAAGCATAGCACTCGTCCAATCTGTCGATAGTCTCTCCTCCTCGACTCCCTTCCATTGGGCCAGTTTTAGACGTCAACCCAATTCTGGTCGCTCTAAATGTCACTTTCCCATTGTTTAGTTAGTTATAACTGTTGTCTCGAGCTCACTTGTATTAGGAACTATCTGCCGTACCAACGCCGTGCTAAATAACAATTTTGAATCCTTCCAGCGCTCCTAAAATCAGGGCTGAGTTCTTCTCCTTTCACTAGACAGGCTATGTTAACCTCATAAAATCACTCGTATCGAAATTACTTGTTTTTACTTGTTAATAAACCCAGTCAATTTAGCGTGAAGGAATCAAGTTCGACGTTTAAAACGGGCCTTAGAGTCGCTACGCAGGCCGATTCCCTGATATTCTTTTATCAAGAAAAGGCTTTTTTTAAACTCATTTGGGGTTACGACAAGCGCAGGTCCCCTTTTTCTATAACTCGATCTCGCTTCTTTTCTCTGTTCTTTGAGCCCTCAAGTTTTGATTGACAGTGCAGAATTGCCAAAACAAAACACGGATTCCAGACTTTCGGTCATCACGATACAACGAGTTCGGCTGTAAATAACCACATCCTCATTACCTTGCCAAGCGTACTTCTTGCCGTTAAGGTCGATATCAAAATCTACAGGGTAGAAATCAATGATGGGAGATTCCTGAAAATAGCAATTGATACATAGTGAGAACGATGGGGACGCGACAAAAGGACAGCGCAAAATAAACCTGTTTTACACGCAACGCCGGCTGTGAAATATAGTTTTCAGGTGGCAAACGTTTGGAAAAGGATGCTATAAGCGCGTATTAAGATCAACGTAGTAAATCTATCGGTACAATACTTAGAGGTAGAGGAAAACAGGCAGGCTCCTTGCTCTACTGACAGGTCCATCGAGCTGTTAAAGGCATTGACCTGTATAGCTCGCGCTCCGTGGTTTTTGTACTACTCTTCATGAATTAACTGTGAAACCGGCTCGAAAATTAATGCCGCCGCCATATGGACCTTCTACAATGCCTGAATTCCTTTGCCCACGCGAGCATTTTCAAAGGCCATACAGTCCTGATGACATGAAGTGATGACGTCACAAAAACCAAATTTTCGATAGAGCAATATTTGTCCCTTGATTTCGAAAAGGCATATTGAATGAAATCTACACACCAAAATCGAGGCAATTCGGTTGCAACGCGACCGAGATATGGCCCGGTGAATACATAATTTTCTCTAAAGTGCATATCACCCCTGAAAAGAGCGAAATGGGACAAAAAGTATAGGACATTAGAGGTAACTTCCCGAAAACTGTTTTCGATTTCATTGAAAAATGAATATTTTACAGATTTTTGAATTATTTCCTCCGGCGAAGATGATTTGTTAAAGAAAATTATGCATTGAGCGGGCCATATCTCGGTTGCGTTTCAACCGATTCACCTCATTTTTTGCAAGCAACGTTCTTTAGGGTTGGTCTTTCATTATTCGTGGAATAAAATATATAATTCGAAATTTAGGACACTTTAGGACACTATTGTCTGAATTCCTTTGTTCGCGGTATTAATCAACAATAATCTCGTATCATCATTAATTGGCCATGCCACGCTACTTACAGGATTACTCATCAGGTCTCGCCATGTTGGGGGCAGGAATTTACCGCTAGCGGCGGGAAACACGCTCATCAGCTGCTCCAGGGGCTTGAACTGGAAAAACATAATGTGAGTTTCTCATACGCAATAAACCTTTGTAAAATTCAAGACAAAAGAAAATGTAGGCTCTAGTGATAAGAACATCTAGTCCATGCCGCGATGAACTAAGATAGGCAAAGCGGCCGAATTTAGTTGGAATCGTTAATCGTAAATGTCATTGCCATGATACAAAACTAATAAACGACATTTGCATGCAGAGCTTTAATATATTGTGAATTTTATACTCGACAGCGCTTCTCAAACGCATTAATAATTCATCAAGATTAAACAAAGTAAATCATCAGCGTGATGGAAGTACGCGATCTTAATTTGCATAGATTTTGTAGATTTTATTTCTTCTTTTTCTCGCCATTAAAATATTCGTTTGAGAAGCTATATCAAACCATAGTTTATAGAGGGGAATGGTTAGGAAACCTGACACCCTGTTATTGTACTCTTTGTTGTTATCTCTTTGTTCACTATTTCAGAGCAATCCTTTTGTCTGTGCAGGGTCACGGTACATAAGTCCCAAAATTCAGCCAGTAAGATTCAGTGTACAACCAGGCATGCATATTAGATTAGCGTGAAACAAAAGATTGTGCAGGGTCAAGGTCACGTGATAGCCCCTTTCAACATCCAGTCCACGCTATTGTGTTGACCCTTTGAAGTTTGCCGGGCTTCCTAACCATTCCACTCCATTAACTATGATCAAACACAGTGTTTTTCGACAGTGTTTTTCATCAGGATTAAGGAGGCTGCCTACAATTTTTTCTGCCCTCAACGCCCAATCTTTGTATGCCTGCTGTTCACGCTCAAAAACCTGTACCAGTCTGAACTTTCACATGGTTACCCTGGAGGGTTTGAACTTTATTGTAGTGTGCATTTTGTTGTGATCGGAGTTGCTATAGCAACGTTATAACCACACCCTTGTTTATAATTAGCAGCCATCGGACGCGTTGCGCGACCTAAACTTTTCAAATGACACCCCTCGCACTAATCCCTGAGTAGCTAACATTAATCACAGCAAGTTTGGAGAGCATTCATTGGGCCGATTTTATGTTATTCGAACGGACTTTTTCAGGCTCCAAAATGTCAAAGTTATTTATGCCGCAAAGATTTCCTTGAAAAAGAATGGCTAATATCTGTTTCGTTCTAAATAACGAAATTAGTCTGATTTCTAATTGCTTGTAACGCAGGACGTCATAGTCATATAATTAAGATAATTAGTAAGAACCGATGTACATTTCGCTCGGTCGGACTCCGCATTTGAGACGCCAACGGGTAAATATCTCTTTTCTCTATTTGATATTATTGTATTGATTTACTAAATTCACTGTAACGTATTTTTCCATAGACTTCGAATAACTGTTACCATTAAAGTACATAAAATCAACATGGTAGTATTTGAGGCCTTGGTAAAACACGCGGCCGAGCGAAACATTCGAAGTCCGTACGCTTCGACTTGATGATGGCTGACGACGCCAAAAACGAGTGAAACATCTCGGAGAAGAAACGATGGCAACTAATGCCAAAGAGGGTGAAACATCCCAACAAGACAAAACAAAGATGCTAAGAGAATTAGCAAAACAGAAATTTGAAAGTGACAGAAGTAACTTTCTGAAAATGATACACGGAAAAGGCAGCCCCGAGTCCGTACAAACGCTCTATGAGCAAATGAATAAATCATGGAATGCATTTGAAGATGAACATGATTCATACATAATGAACTTGACAGATGAAGAATTCGACAAGGAAGAAGATTGGATGGAAGGAATGCAACGCCTATACACGAAGGCACGAGAAAACAAATATGAATATATCAAACAAGTAAAAATTACAGAATCACGAGCGCGCGCAGAAGTGCATCGACAAGAAACGTTAACAAGAAGAAAAACAGCTCGCGCAATTTTCGATGCTCTACAAAGACAGATCATGAATAAAATAGAATCAGGAAATGAAAACATTACACTAATGGAAAAACTTCAAGTCCAAATTGAAGAAGCATTTGACCAATGCAAACATATCCACAAAGAATTATCCCAATATATGAACACCGAAACGGAAAGCGAACGCAAATGGAAGTAGTATATAATCGGGATATACACTACAAGGTTTATACACTACAACTTTATACACTACAACTTTATACACTACAATTTATACACTACAACTTATACACTACAACTTATACACTACAACTTATACACTACAACTTATACACTACAACTTATACACTACAACTTTATCTATAAAAGCTGGTGTGTGAGCGATGTGAGGTATTCACAAAGATGCACGGAACTCAATTTGAGCAAAGAATGGAAGCTTCGTAGTCAGGTTGGTAGACTAATTATAAATTCATAAATAATGTGTAACCTAAAGTAAAATTTCGAAAAATTTTTTTTTTCGGAAGATCTTTGGAAAGTGCTCGGAAGGTCTTCGGAAGGCCTTCGGAAAGTGCTCGGAAGAGCTTCGGAAAGTGTTCGGAAGATCATCGGAAGTGCTCGGAAGGTCTTCGGAAGTGCCCGGAAAGTGTTCGGAAGATCTTCGGGAAGTGTTCGGAAGATCTTCGGAAGGTCTTCGGAAAGTGCTCGGAAGAACTTCGGAAATCTTCGGAAGTGCTCGGAAGGTCTTCGGAAGTGTTCGGAATGTCTTCGGAAGACATTCGGAAAGTGTTCGGGTGATCTTCGGAAATGTTCGGAAGGCCTTCGGAAGTGTTCGGAAGATCTTCGGATGGTCTTCGGAAGTGCCCGGAAAGTGTTCGGAAAGTGTTCGGGTGATCTTCGGAAAGTGTTCGGAAGGCCTTCGGAAGTGTTCGGAAGATCTTCGGATGGTCTTCGGAAGTGTTCGGAAAGTCTTCGGAAGGTCTTCGAAGTGTTCGGAAGGTCTTCGGAAGACCTTCGAAAGTGTTCGGGTGATCTTCGGAAGTGTTCGGAAAGTGTTCGGAAGATCGTCGGAAGTGCTCGGATATGTTCGGAAATTATCCTATGTGTCCTACCAGTCCTAGCGCCCTAGTGTCCTATCTGTCCTAGTGTCCTACTTGTCCTAGTAGTGTCCTAGTAGTGTCCTAGTGTCCTACTTGTCCTAGTAGTGTCATAGTAGAGTCCTAGTGTCCTATCTGTCCTAGTGTCCTATTTGTCCTATCTGTCCTACTTGTCCTAGTAGTGTCCTAGTAGTGTCCTAGTAGTGTCCTACTTGTCCTAGTAGTGTCCTACTTGTCCTAGTAGTGTCCTACTTGTCCTAGTAGTGTCCTACTTGTCCTAGTAGTGTCCTACCTGTCCTAGTGTCCTATCTGTCCTAGCATCCTATCTGTCCTAGTGTCCTATCTGTCCTAGCATCCTATCTGTCCTAGTGTCCTATCTGTCCTAGTGTCCTATCTGTCCTAGTGTCCTATCTGTCCTAGTGTCCTATCTGTCCTAGTGTCCTACTTGTCCTAGTGTCCTACTTGTCCTAGTAGTGTCCTAGTGTCCTATCTGTCCTAGTGTCCTACTTGTCCTAGTAGTGTCCTAGTGTCCTAGTGTCCTAGTGTCCTAGTGTCCTATCTAGTGTCCTATCTGTTAGGATCATGATGAGTGCGCGCAGAGCACATTAGAGGATATCCAGGCAAAACTTGACTTAGATGGTTACTGCGTGCAGAAAGAATTCTGGTGCAAGGAAGCAGGAATTATCTTTGATGACGACGAGGCTATCAAGGGACAGCACTTTACGTTTCCGATCAAATTTAAAGAATTGAAAGATGCAAAGGACTTTGCACGGGCCAAGAAAGCTTATATGATACACCGTCTACGATTTGACTTTGCATGGAAGCACTCTCGTCCACACACAGATCTTGAGGAAGTTGTCCAGGAATGGTATACACATGACTTAAAGTCCAATGGAACAATCGCCTACAAAGGAGGGTGTCACCAGAAGCGACTGTTGGATAAACTCAGCATTCCCAATGTCAATTTGGAGGATTATGGATGCCCCAAGTTCGAAGATCTGTTCAAGACCTATGCTCAAGAGGATGATATGAACTTTTGTCTACAAGTTGTGGTTTTCACGTATTTCTACCCTTTGCAAGCGCTGTCCATTGCCCACGTGTAGAAGTGGCCGTATTCTGGAAGTGGCTCAAGCAAACAAGATACATGGTGTAAGAACTCTTTTTTATTAATAATACAAGGACATTACTGTTATAAACTTCTTGTAATAATAAAAGTTATTGAGAGCATAACATTGTCTCTTTAGTTAAAACGGTTGCCATTCTCGGAGGGGTCGAGGCTTTCTTCTCGGTACACTAACGGAACGTCTTCGTGGTGTCCCGGATGGTGGTGTAGGTAAACGCTTTGTTTTTGGAGTAGAAGGTGTCTTGGAAGGAGGAGTAGGTAAAACCAAATCCTCTTCTTCAATGTCATCATCATCATCATCTTGTTGCTGCTGTTTCATCCTTTTTAGTAAAGATAATGGATTTTTGTCTTTTACTTGTCTTGTTAGCCGGTTGTAACGTTGTAGAATTTGATCGTAACGTTGTACTTTGACATCAGGAGGAAGTGAAGTGTCATTCAAGATGGCTTGCATTTCTCCATCCAGTCGCGCCAGTACACGGTATTGGGGTGCCGTTTCCACTTTTTGCTTGGTACGCAGCATGTTTACTAAATAATCAGGAACCATAGCCATACGATGAGCTCCACCACCACCTTTTGCTGTTGTTGACATGATGACGTCTTGAAAGCAACTGACGTAAATGTCTTGTTTAACAACACTTTATATTTTAGAGATGAGCTTGTTGGCAATTTTCGGTAGAAATATCGATGCCAATCCACCAAGAAGAGCAGGTAATAAAAAGCCTCCTCGTTGACGCACCAGCATGGCTTTCCGGCTTTTGCTGGAGAGTTTCCGATCGGCCAACTTGCGTAACTGATGCTTGTGTTTCTTCAGTTGTTGAATCCGGGCTAATGACATCGGTACGTTGCCACGCAACAGGTTCATAGCCACTTCACTCAGCGAGTTGATTTGATCAGGAGTAGCATTGACAATGAGTCGTTGGCGTGTCTTCCCTCTGGTAAGATGCAAGAGCCGGAGAAAATCTGCGTTCCTTCTCAGTCGCTGTGACATGATGAACTGATGATGATCCACTTAGACAAGGGTATTTATGCACTACGAACAAGGCGTTGATCTCACGAGGCTCTCTCAGCTCTTGCCATGGTGAATGGTTGTACCCAAATGACGTGATTCTGGATCGTCTCCTTCTTTTTATAGATCTTTTCCTTCAGTGTAGACGTACATGGGAAACTCTTTAGGAAGAATATGGGATCGTAAGCGACATTGTTCTGGTGTCATTGGATGAAAATCCAACATGAGGTAACCATGAGGTTCTTCGGTGGCTTGATGAAAGGCATCCATCACGTAAGGAACACGTCCAGGAAACGCTTGTTGGGCTAACATCTGTACGCCTAAACGATCTCTTGGATTCTTGAACAACACGATGTAATGCGTGTTGAGTGAAATGGTACGTGCGTGCTTATTGGGTGGAAACAAGTTCTGTGTTAAAAACAACGTGGTGATGTTGTGATGATGGGATTCCTGTGTAAACACGCGTACCACACGATCCATTTGATCCATTAAATCGTCCATCACCAAGAGGCCTGGAGTATCGTGAGGACCAAACAAGTCGGTGACGTTGTCTGGGAGTCCTTGATGGAAGGTCACACCCAGGTTCCGTTGAATAGACGTAAACAACGGTTGCCATTCGCCGTAACAATACACAATTTTTCGAAATTGTTTGTTGAACGCAAGAGCGACTTGTTGAAGCAATTGGTGTGTAAACGTGGTTTTACCCGATTGACTTGGGCCCACCACCAAAATGCTACATGGACAACGAAAACGACGATCGTCCATGCTGACGTCTAGATTCCATATGAACCGTTGCCTACATCTACACCTTACTATATACCCAATAACAACAACATTTGGTGATGAAACATCATTTTTATTATAACTTTAACATGTGTAACAAAGAGCGCTGAACAAGAGCGCATTGACGACTACGCTTAGGATTACAAGGTACTTGTCGTCGTTGTAAAAATCGATCACGCACAAAGGTGCGAACATTCTGATCGTTCCATTGTAAATTTGGTGTAAACATAGCAGCTACTGTTCCATGACGTTTGCCACGTACACGGTTCCACAAGAAGAACAAACAATGTTGTCCACATACGTCAGAATCCATGGCTTGAATCCTACGAGTGTTGTGCACGAGTTGTGGACGTAACTTGCAAAAGTTCGTAATGGCTTGACCATACACTTGTGGAGGAAATCCAAAACTGTCCCAGAATTCACACGTCTCGGGTGTAAAGTACACGGCTAACCAATGAGATCCTGGACGATCGCTTGGATCCACGTTCATGATGTAGGCTTGATTGGGAAATGGTACTTTGGTAGGTAACAAATCAGATGGAAACACGCCACCAAACACTGGGTTTAACTTGGGATCGTTGTGTACGAGCAGTTCTAACTGATCCGTGTTCATCCTTGAATGTCGTAAATCACTTGACCTAATTGGTCCACTTCGATGGTGTTGTTGAACTCGCCGTAGACGACAATGGTGTTCACCTGCGCGGTGGCATCCCCAAATGTCAGGTACAGGTCAACGTTGCCTTTATATTGAGGTTGGAAGTACCCTGACGAGGCATTGCCTGCTGGTGTAAAGTCGTAGGCAAACAATGAATAACCAGCCTTGAACTCGTCGAACGTAAGGTTGAGTCCTTGTCCGCGGTAGGTACCACACACGTTATCGAACAACATGTGGTACAAATCTATATCCTTATCATCAGCGGTAGACAGTGTTCCATAGGGTGTCTCTTGTCCATCCACGGTTACTTTGATTGTCGACAAATCAAACATTTGGAAATTGAATGGATTCTTCCCTTTGTCGCCATTGTAGGCAGCATTCTCAACCATCCCTAAAATCATACGTTTAGGAACGAGTCCTTGGAACAAGTCTCCTTCATAATGGGTCAAGGATCCAGTACCAATTTGCCGGGTCTTCACAATGGCTGACGTCACAGGGTACTTGGCTGTACGTGCATTCGATCCTGTCATGAGTTCACGTTGGTTTAACTTGACGCTAGGGGCTGGAGTCACGTGATACATGCGTAGGATAAAGTCCTCGATGACGATCTTTTCGGTACCATGTTCCGACATCAGACAGAAGGCTGTATCATGCATATCAAACTTGATTTTCATCTCGGTGTTGTCCAGAAGGTAACGTCCTGAGTGAAAGAGATCACAAAACAAGGGGCCTTCCATGCACACTTTTTGTCCAGTTTTAGTACGAGCTGCACGTGCCTTGAGTCCAGGATTCTTATTACCGGCTGTAGCGGCATGATCAACTTGGTCCATGGAGCCACAGTCTTTATTCCACAGGGCACATTCCAGATACGATTCTTGAGCTTCTTTAGGATAATTCAACAACGTCTCGATGAAGGCACGGTACGCATACGTGTCGGTTTGCAAGGTGACGGCTTGATCGTTCAATTTCACAGTCACTTGTTGGATCATCGAATGAAGAAAGTTGTTGACAGGGCCCACTTTAACGCTTGCGGCAATTGCTGTATCATCAGCTTTGGTGATCTTGGCCACGACACGGAAATGAGTCTTTTTCAAATCAATCATTGTAGGACCCCTACGAATGATGAACTGATAATACTTGGCCCCTTTATCCGTGGGTGAATACTCAACGTATCGTCCTGATGTCACAGCCACATCTGTTGGTGGTACCGTAAACAAGTCCATGCCTGGATTGGCAGCAGCAAGTGAAGCAGTATGAACACTCATGTTGACTAGGAGGAGCTCTTGACAGTAGCTGAGGTAATGTCCAACTGATTAGAAGGCATGAATGTCCAAGTCTTTTATAACTGTTTTCAATCGAAAATGTCCTTGGTATGACGACGACGTTTAGCCATGGTCTTAGGTTGACGACGACGACGTTTTAGACGGGCACCACCCATTTGTGGTATACCTCGTGTAGCGAGTTCCGCTTGTTTCCGTATACCTTTTGTAGCGAGTTCCCAAGAAGGCAAGTGAGGAACAAAGTCTCTTCCCAGGGAACTCAATACACCGCCGACGCCACCTATACCAAATCCCATTTGTACTGGCACAGGGTACCCATGGAAAACTCCATTTCCTTCTTGTAGATGACGTGGAAAATAGGTAAAGGGTCCTTTTCCTGTTTGTGATTTAGACGGTAGAGCAGCAAGTGCACCACGAGCCATATTCAACATATCGTTGTACCACACCATATCTTCTTCTTCTTCTAGGCAAATCGCACACGACGCAAATGTAGTGTTACCTGTACGGCGCCTGCTTGAAATGGCACGGTTTCGCCTGTGTCGTCGGTTATATGGATACGGATCTTGTTGATGATTTGAGTACGTAGTGGCAAGTAGTAGGGATTGAGAAAGTTTCGTTCCACAGGGAATCCAGGTTCTCCTTCAGGAACAAAGGTACGCAACAAATTGTTGGCATCACTTCCCATCACAATATGCGAGTCCACAACATTAGTGTACACGTAAAAGCTTTGGAACGGATGTACATCTGCTCGTTCACGTACGCTGGAGGTGAAGGTCTGTAGTCCGCTAGCATTCTTTTTGTCGGCTACAAATATATACCATTTTCCTACGGTTTCATCAGTTACCCCAAAGAGACGAGCAATACCATGGGGTTTCCCAAGTTCAAGTTCAGTGATTGAACCAACTGTATCAAATCCCAAAGCCATTGCTAATCGTGGCCGTAGTAGTAGCATCATGTCATTGGTTAACTTGATCGTGGTCATGTTCTCTTTATAATTGTATTTGAACTCAATCTTATTGTGATTGGTTTCGTCTGGCCGTAATCTACGTTGTTGCTCATGCTTGTTAAATTTGTTAGTAACTCTCTTCATGCCTTTCACAATATCTTCCAGCTTGGTGTACTTTCCTGTGGGTAACGTGTATTTTGTCCATAGTTCGTTAGGGTTTACCACGTGAGTGGAAAGAACCCATATGTCAAGATCTTCTTTTTGCAGCAAACTCCACGAATGAGGATAGATGTTGGTAAGGGCCATTTCCCATGATCCTTCGCGCAAATCGATAGGATACTTGGTTCGTAGGGTGTAATCCCCAATGGTGTTGTTGGGAAGGGCATCTTCGATAGCATTGCTTGCCAGCGTAATCACCAGGTCAGATCGAGTAGACATCCTGAGGCAACTGAGGTCTTTGATGGCATATCACACGATTTTATGCACTTGACTTGCTAGGATCCAACTGTCGTACTTGTCAGGCCAACCACGCCAATGGACCAAATACTCTTCTTGACGTCCTTTCCCACGGCTCTTGACAATTTTGTCGATACGAAAGACATCTTTTTGTTCATCCATGCTGACTTTTTGCAATTCTTGTTCGTAAAATTGTCCTTCCAACAACGAACCGTCGTATTCGCGTATTCGATACGCATAGGGATCCCGTGCCGTCATCCGATAGGCAATCGTAAACACTTCTTCCGTCCAGTTGGGTAAATACCCTTTTGCAAACACGTGTTGACTTTACTTATGCGTACTAAATCTCCCACTTGAAATTTAGGTTTTAGCTTCTTCTTCTTCTTCTGAGCCTTCTTCTGGTACAAGGTATGCCATACGTCTTGAGCATTGGCTAACGTGACGTCAGCAGGGGCACGACGAATGCTTCGATGATACGAATGATTGTAATTGTTCATCAGTTGCGGAAGCACGTCAATGTAACGTACTGTCTCTTTGTAGGTGAACCATCGCCACATCCATGTTTTTAACGTACGATTAAATCGTTCGACGACGGAAGCTTTGGTTTCGCTCTTGGTGGTAAAGTGATGGATGTTCTTCGATTTGAGAAACGCTTGAAAGTTTCGATTTAAGAACTCGGACCCATCATCCGTCTGCAATTTCTCAGGCACACGACCTTCCTTGAATATTTTCTGAAACGCCTTGATCAAACTGAGTCCCGTCTTGTTCTTCAAGGGTACTGCCCATGCGTACTTGCTTAACACGTCAATGACGGTTAATATGTAGTTGTAGCCATTATTTTTGGTTCTGTACGCTTGCATGTCACACAAATCCGCTTGCCATTGTTCGTCGATACCTTGGACGACCACACGATTGCGTGGAAAACGACGACGGTACGGTTTATGGAGTGTATATGACGGTTGAGACCGTATCCAAGCTAAGACTGTGCTCTTTTTTATGCCTTTTGAGCGCATAGCCCTTGCCAGTTTGGCAACACCTCCCAAAGCAGCAACATTGTTTGGGTCGTAATAGGCTTGCTGGAGTAGACGTTCGATATTCTTCTTCTTCTTCTGTGCTACGGTCTGCTTGGGTTTCCTGGGTGCCATCGACTACAACAATATGGCCACCACAACACGCTAGCATGCAACGTATACGTTTCAATAAGTTACGACACGTTAGTATGGGACGGTCTTTAAAACACCATCCTTAGCGGTGTCCAACACCAAATGATCATTCCAATGCTGGGTCAGTCCCCTTTATAGACAAAAATCACACTATTTGGGTTTTATAGGTTCTTTATTACATAACTTTATATATACACCGAGCTGTTGCTTAAAGTCTTAAAAGTCTTATTAAAAGTCTTATTAAAGTCCATAATACCCATAAGGGTAAGTGTACATGCCACGTCGTACACGTTTGTTGTACACGACCTTGAAGGACTTGGTTTCTGATACGGTATGCAACGTACGGGTCGTCACATTGCGTCGAATGGTGTGGGGGTTGGTCACTTGACGCACAGGGTTCCCATGACCCTCCAACAGTTCCACCATGCTATCCAAATTCACTGTTTCTGTGGTACGTAGATTCATGCGTAGTCCTTTGACTTTGCACACGGTCTTGCCATGGTTGGTCTTGTACCCGTAACTCTTGGGTCCTGTGGCCACATAGTGCACGATGTGTTCTTCTGGATCGAGTTCGCTGGTCAGTTCTCCCAAGTAATCGCCCAGTGGTGGTTTCCATTGACCAGGACGCCACGTAAAGATGACACTGTCTGTATCGTGGTACAAACATCGATCCCCCAAACCATCCATGACGTCATACAACTTGAGACGTGCATACGCTGTGGTGTAAGCAGCAAAGACAACGTTGGTGTGTGCTTTCGTCTTCAGAAACTTCTCAGCCATCTTATAGTGAATCTGGACCGTATCGTCGTTCACGATCAACACATCACTCACTTCGATGCTGTCGTCCGTCATCAGATCGAAGTACTTTTCTGGACTTTCCACGTACTCGGTACGTCTCCGATTCGATTGCTCACCAAATTTTCCCCACATGCCATTCAGGAACATTTTGGCGACAGAGCGAAGACCTGGATTCTTCTCGATACGCTCACGATCCAATCGAATGCCTTGATGTTCTTCGTACTGTTCCACGTACCGGACCTTGTCTTCTTCCGTCTCGCACCAACTTGGCCATCCTGAAGCTTCTTGCTTGTACTTGAGAAACGTCTTGATGTACTCTTCGAACAAGCGTTCCCATTGAGCCCAGTGCCACACCTCATACACTTTCATCACTTTATACCCTTTCTCCAGAGCTTTGAACAGTTCCACGTGCGTCCACGTACCGGTAAAAGCGCGTTCTTCCTCAGTGTGCGTGCATGGATGATCTTGGTTCTCTTCTTGAGCACAGGTATGACACAAGGGAAACATCAGCTTGTCGTTGATGCGTACGGGAAGCACTGGGAAGTAAACATCCTTGGGTGGAAGGACACGTACTTTCATCAATCCGCGATACAGATGCAGGTCTTGTTGGATCTCATCGTTCACCAGAACTTCTGGATGTCCCACAGGGTACTCACATGTGACATTCACGTACGGATACAACGACGTGAAATCGTAATAGTGGAGTTGCTCGTCATCCTTGGCTTCGCATCGTAAACGGATTGCATTGGTACGTCCACCAAAGAAACTGTCCCGGGGTTCCAAGGGTATGCACTTCTCCACGTCACCAACCATCGCTTGTATCCTAGAAGTTGCTGTCAGTTCACGATCAAACTCACATTCCCACACTTCCACGAGGTGGTAACCAGCCCGAGTAATAAAGGTGCGTACGTTGCACGTGTCATGGTAGAGATCACCCATAGTAGTGCCAGAGAAAGGATTCTTCGTGTCCTTCGTGTAGCACTTGGGACATCCGTGATAGAGACATCCATGGTATTGGTACACGGTATGAGTACTCTCTGCATACCCGTCGACCTTGTACCGTCCCACCTTGAATTCCCCTTCGCTCGTGCCAGCGTGACGAATGTGCACTTCATCAGTGATGTGCCTGTACTCGAGCCACTGTAATGCTTTGAGCGAGTGCACGTCGCGTCCACGGTATCCTTGAGCAGGAATCACAGCAACGGTGTTGGCCTTGAGAAATTTGGCGCGCAAAATACGACTGCACAACGATGCAATGGTGACCGACGTGTGAAACGGGTGGACGTCACCCGTTGCCATGGTAAGCTTGTCAAAGGCCAACACAGCTTTCTTCAGCACTTCAACGTCTTGATGACAATAAGACGCCAGTTCTTCTTGGAAATTAAACACGGCACCACGTGCGACTTCGTTCTCGTACCACGTGCGTAACGCATCAGCATCTTTCTTCGTCATGTTTTCAATGCCATAATACTTGAGATCAGGCATAGGTCCCACGTACGTTTGGTTCTCTGGGGTGTTGAAGAAATGTGGAAAGTCACCTTTGCGCACCTCTTGATCAAATCCCATAGCTTTGGGAAGTTGACGCAATGCCATCTGGAGATAATTCAACGTGCACTTCATACTGATCTTGAGATCTGGGAGTCCGAGCATCATGATCTTTCCTCCATTAAAAATAACAGTAGGCCTTAATGCATTCTTGAACAAGTACTCCAAGATAGGATAGGAATCGTACCCTTTAAAGTTGTGTGCCAAACACGTGTATCCTGCATTGCTTCCACCAAACAACCATTGACAAAACTCGTCCAGAGCTTGTTCCCCTTGGAAACCACGTTTACGCAATCCGCAAGTGTCACAAGTAGGATGTGAGTCTAAGGGAAGATCACGACAGTCCTCACACAGTTTCTGCACACCCACAAAATTGACCCGATGTTGCGTACCCATGGGTTGAGCCTCAAAATCAAAGATGATGAGCCGCAGTTGATCCTCCTCCTCATCGTTCTTCTTCTTCCGTCCGGTTACTGCTGCTGCTGCTCCTACGGGAACATAACATAAGTGATCCTTGTCGACCATCTTTTTGCAGACGTGACACACGTATTCACCACACTTGTGAGGCTTGCCTTGCCGCTTCTTGTCTAAGACATCAAACCTCGTAAGACATTCTTCACACTTGTGTATCTTTGACACTGCGACCATTCCTTACGATTATTCGCGGGGCCATGCTTTTTCACGCGACGATGGTTGTCAAAACATTGTTGGGTGCGGAAATAACGGTTACAGTCGGTACAATGTTGCCAGTTCCATCGTTTGGTACCATCATCTGGTGGACTCGGGGGGGAACAGTTCTTTTCACCACAAGCACGACATAGGTTATTGCATTTGTGCGTGGCTGGATTTGAGTAGCCCTTGTTACATTTGATACAGAAGTTGTTTCTTCCCAGGAGACCTTTCATTTTAGTGATGAAATGGTAATGGGTTCCTTCAAGGCACAAGTACAAATGATATTTAGGCTCCTCCTCCAAAGCACCTTGCCAAATAATACCATACATATGTTCTCTGGACACGAGGTAGAGCTTAAACCCTTGTGGAGCCAAATACGCTTGGAACTTTTTCAGTTCTTCAATACCACACGCTCCTTCAGGGACGCCAGCTTGTTGGTGCAACTCTTTCGCTCTTTTACGTTGTGTACCATTATCTCTGTTTCCTGACCACTGTTGATACATGTTCTTATACTCCTGTGTTGTTCCGGCATGGAAGGCGATTCCAATCGCGATCGCACGTGCAGCACAAAGATTATCCTGATTACGTACTCGAACTATAGATCTCTTCATCTTTGCCCATGTCTCCGCATCCGCACAATCCAAGGTTTTCCTATTCTTGTTAGAGTGCTTTTTCTTCTTCTCACCAGCTGGGATATCATCGTCATCACCATCATCATCATCATCATTACCATCAGTAGTATCATCATCATCATCATATCCACCATGACCACCACGGGGTGTACGTGCTCGTATCACGTGCAACTGAAACTGTCCATTGATAACAAATTCCTCGTTAGATTGTACAATGGTTTCAATCTGTCCCATAATCCTTTGCGGTGTCAACTGTTCCCGTAGCATAAACGGTAACGATATGGGATTCTTCAGAGCTGGAGCATTCAAGGTCACGCGAGCAAAGTCCTTGTTAGGTACACCTTTGAGCGTTTCTTCTAGCACACTGTCAAGAACACGCTCCACATCTTGCATGGCCTCTTGGACAGTTGACCGTAAAGGAAGATTAATGTTTAAATCATAATCAGTACAATCGGTTTTCATCTTACGCGAATGCCGACTGTGGACTTCATTCAATTGGTACGAAATACCATCATTCTCTTCCTCCTCCTCCTCCTCCTCCTCCTCCTCTTGCTCATCATGGGTGCGTTTGACACCTCTTCCAATTTGATTGTCAACATCTTGTGGTGACGGCTGTGGTGGTGGTGGTGACGGTATTGCCTGTGATGGTAGTGATGGCAGTGGTTGATTGTCAACATCTTGGGACGGTGACGGTGGTGGTGATGGCCCTGGTGTTTGTGGTCTATGAGCCGTCATATCCGAATACTGTTGATATAGCTCTTCAAAACTTTTTGTCATATCAACATCGTCTTGCATCATCCAAGCGATAAAATCATCAATAAATCCTTCCTCTACTACTTCCACTTGTGGTGACGACGGTTGTGGTGGTGGTGGTGGTGGTTGGTCATTCAAATGTCGCTCAAAGAGCTCTTCGACACTTTGTGTCATATCGACGTCACCATCCTCTTGTAGAATCCAATCGAGGAACTCATTAGTAGGAAGCTCTGGTGACGGTGGTGGTGGTGGTGGTGGTGGTGGCTGTGATTGATCAATGAATTCTCCCAACTCAAATTGTTCCATCCAAGTAGGTTGTAGTTCCTCGATTAAATCATACAATTCTCTCTGTTCTCCTTCTAACAAATCCCCCAGAGATGTTTCTTGTTGTTGTTCTTCTCTCGCCGCCATTACTTCTTCTTCTTCTTCTTCTTCTAGCATTTTCTTAAATATTCGAAGTGCATCTTCTACATCATCCTCTTCACTTGATCCCGACATCTTTCTTCTTCTTCTTCCTATCACGACGAGCAGAGGACGACTGTGATCTCAAACTGAGCTCACGCCTTTTATAATAGTGGGATGACGTCATCGGATCGCCATCTGATTGGTTGAAATCCAAATTCTAGCCTTCTGATTGGTGGATTTCGATCCGCTGGTAAATTGACCTTTGGACTCTGATGACCTTCAATGACCTTGATCCTGTTTCCTCGGACGTCCGCATCAAAATACTCAAATGTGATTGGTGGATTTCGATCCGCTAATAAATTGACCTTTGGACTTTGGACCCCGACCTTTGGAACTCAAAATCCCTGTAATTTGATTGGTGCGTTAAGCACGCCATCTGATTGGTTGAAATCCAAATTCTAGCCTTCTGATTGGTGGATTTCGATCCGATGACATCATCCAAAAAAGTATATAAAGGAGAAATTTGGCGAATTCAGTTCAGTTCTGGAGCTGACGTCGACACGTGAAGATCATGAGTGACAACAAGGAAGAAGAAGCTTCAGAACTTTGTTGTGTTATTTGTTTAGCAAAAAAGGGAGAAGAAGAAAAAGATGGCGACAACAAACTCGAAGTTATGGAATGCTGTCATAAACAATGTCATCTACGATGCTTGACACAATGGCATCAACGACAACAACATGAAACCACATGCCCTCATTGTAGACGTGTACAGCGCCGAAGAGGAGATCCACCAACGCAACCACCATCACCTCCCTCGTCGCCGTTCGAAGGTAGGAATGCTACAGATGATGAGGATGATGACGAGCACCCCTCCGCCGTTCCAATCCATTCCGCCATGCCTTCATTCGAACCTATCGAACCTACACAATTTTTACTTGATGATATTCATCGAAGACGTAGCTATGACCTATTCGGTTTATCTCGTGAAGAATTGAGAACCAGCTCCTATCTAACCGGTCTGCTACAAATGGGAACAAGAGGATTGTGGGCACAATTTTCAGCTGGGGAACTGTTGAATAGATTTCGTGAGGAGGGATTTCGTGTGGATGGAGTTCAAATATACCACGACAAATACGCCATCTCGTTACCTGTATACCTCGATGGTAGACGATGGCCACGAAATTTTTTAAAAGTGACTCATGTCAAAATCCCAGTGGTAACTGCACGTACAGCAGGGACTGTCATCTATATAGATGTACTACCAGAATCCGAATGGTTAATCACATATGATGCCATCTGATGAACTCTGTTTTCTCCGTAGGTAGGAATGCTACGGATGATGATACTACTGATTATATTCCTACGGATGATGATGATGATGATGATGATGAACCTCCACCATTTATACTGGATGATCGATCAAATAATGATCTTGATGAACTCTTCAATTTTATTCCTTCACAAATGAGAAGCTGCCCGTATCTTTTAAATCTGCTACGCATAGGAAAAAGAAGTGTATGGTATACATTTTCCTCTAGTATACTGAGGGAAAGATTTCGTGACGATGGGATTTTAATCTATGGCGATAACACCATCTCCTTTCGTGTACACCATAATGATGGGCAATATCAACGACATTATTATAAAGTGACTGATGTCATAATCCCCGTGACAAGTCGACGTCTACGACATGGGACTATCTATACAGAGGCAGAGCCAATGACCAAATGGGGTATCAGAATTGTACCTATGTGAACTTTTTTTTCTTTCTTTTTATAGATAATGGAGCGATTGCTTTTGACATTGATGACAGTGGAATCATTACTTTTGACATTGTATTCACCATACCTGCATCTCAAGCATTATTCATGAATTATGATTATCCTCCTCGTCGTCGTCGCCATCGACATGAACGACTCTCTTCTATGTTTAATTGCCTATTACGTCGATAAAAAACAACAACATTTGAGAAGAACACTTTTATTAATACTCCTTTGTATTACAACTTATACTTAATAAAATGTTCAAATGTTCTTAATCGTCCTTATTAAACACTTCAATACATGTCTCCTCGGCTGCTTTCGCAATAGCAGTAGTGTGAGGAGAAAACAACTCGCTAAACAGGTCCTTTGCTTTCATTTCGCCAAGGAATTCCAATTCGCCTTCGATGTAACGGCGCCAATTCTCTTGAATCGTGACTTTAATACTGACCGACAACTTTTGCACTCCTTCCCAGACTTTCTCCATGGAATTGCGAAACATATCACGAACCACATTGTAATACTCTGGCCATAGATAGTCCCCGTTCAACCTCAAACACTGATGACGATTCTGACTGGGATGGTCCACTTTACATCCTTCACAGTCCACATTCCTTTTACGATGCATTCCTTCCCATATCATGGATACTACAAATTCGTCCAACAGTTCCATGATCGAATAAGAATCCAACACATCCATATCCGCTTGCTCATCATCTAACTTTTTTGCATCGGGTTCCATACTTTCTGGCGCTTCTTCTTGGGTTCTTCAGCCCAAAGAAACGAATCACACTTGGGATTTGGAGCACGGACGTCACAAGCAAAATACACACGACCTTCGTTCCAGTCTCTTTTCCCAACACCAACGCGACAAATCAAGTCGTGGTCACACGTTGGAAACACACTCAGCGATGTGCCTTCAGGAATAGCTTCTCGTACAGCTTTAGCGTCCGATTCCGAAAAGTAAAAATGACAACCAATCAACTTCTTCGAATAATCCAAAGGACAACCACACTTGTACACGTCTCCTACTTGCTTTGCTTCGTAATCACAAAAACACTTCATTACTCTACAACCTCTACCAACTGAATACCTCACATCGCTCACACACCAGCTTTTATAGATAAAGTTGTAGTGTATAAGTTGTAGTGTATAAGTTGTAGTGTATAAGTTGTAGTGTATAAAGTTGTAGTGTATAAACCTTGTAGTGTATAAATTGTAGTGTATAAAGTTGTAGTGTATAAACCTTGTAGTGTATATCCCGATTATATACTACTAATGGATGACAGATACCCATGCGAGATACCTCGACATGTATCATGTGCTTGAACTCAGAATGGCAGAAAGCAAACTCCAATTTTGGAAATGTCTAGAAGAACAAATGGACGTCAAATTTGAGAAACCAAGTATTTCTATGTTAAAAAATCTGAAGGCAAAATACAGCTTACACGAGAAAAGCCCACTAACCGTCAATCTGAACGAGATTAACAGTGTAAATGACACGGAATACAACGGTGCTTTGACAGAATATGAAACCGTAAGGGACACTGAAGGCAAACCATCCTCATGTAAAATCACGAAGACGTCAAAGCGATCACCAAGAAGACACACTAATCTGAAAAGGCAAGTGAACAGCTCAAATGGACGAGCCAGCAAAACAGGTCCAAAGAGATCTTGTGCCAAACACGAGGACGATGATACACTACGAACAAATCTCAAGAAATACAAGACTATTTCATGGCAAAGACTTGTGACAACGGTGATGTTAAAAAGAACTTCTTACAGTAGAGAGAAAACGGTACGTGGCTACGAAACGCCCAGATCAATGGCAGGTCGCCCCCCTGAAAACAGAGAAGGACAATTCGCCGAATCGAAACACCGAATCAAAACCTACACTAGCGCATCATTAAATGGCACATACTTTACTCTACATACGTAATACTCTAAAATTAAGAAAACATTTTGAATAAGGGATATTCATCTTTATCTTCATATTGTAAAATATCCTTTCCAGGAAGAGGCGGAGTGTTTCGTTCTAAATAACGAAATTAGTCTGATTTCTAATTGCTTGTAACGCAGGACGTCATAGTCATATAATTAAGATAATTAGTAAGAACCGATGTACATTTCGCTCGGTCGGACTCCGCATTTGAGACGCCAACGGGTAAATATCTCTTTTCTCTATTTGATATTATTGTATTGATTTACTAAATTCACTGTAACGTATTTTTCCATAGACTTCGAATAACTGTTACCATTAAAGTACATAAAATCAACATGGTAGTATTTGAGGCTTTGGTAAAACACGCGGCCGAGCGAAACAATATCTGCGGAATTAAAAGATCCTTGCCGCCCGAATAATCTACAAACCCAAGGCAATGTACCAGCCAAATTTCACTTCTTGGAATGCTTCCGATTTTGTTTGGCATGTGTTCAAGCAAACTGCAAAATTTGAGAAATTATATTATAAATCTTACGTTTGTTATAAAATTTACACTTTTCGCCTCTGACAAAAATCTCATATGATTTTTTTTTGATACTTCCGTAAATTAATCTTGAATATATACCAAAAATAACCCTCTAAGTCTCGAGTTCATTGAAGTATTTTAAGGCACCGAGAAAAAATGCTAAACTTCACCACTCTTTCGGTTTGCTCGAGCCGGTTTTTGTCATTGTACTTTGTTTTCACCTGTTGTAGCTTTCACGTGGTTTTCCCTGTAATCAGTGAAGCGAACTACATTCCAGCGTGTTGTAGTTTTCATGGGCCATTGACTCAACATTCATCTGACTCGCAAAGCGTAGCAAACAATGTCACGCAATAACACAAGCCAACAACATTTATTATGAACGTTAACTTGATAATGTTGAGCTTTCTAACTCTTTGCATTCTGTTGATTAGAAAAATATTGAATTGTTGTTCGCGTCTTTTCTTGTTTACCTAGTGGTTTTTATCATTTGAGATGTCTGAGAAAAGTCAGTTATCTGTCAAGTTAAACATTTATATGGCCAGCCTGAACGCTTGCAAATCCAAGCTGTAAATGTTTTCTATTATCTATTTGTTGGATCTTATCTCGCGATATTCATTGTCACTAAATGGCTTTTCAGGTAAGTCACAAGCCAACACGTGAAAAGAGAAGGCATTTAGCAACACTAGCAATCAAGGCAACTCAAATTATTTTGTCTTCATTCGGCCAAAACAAAAAAAAGAAAATGGAAGGAGTGCCTGGTATTTTTTGAGAGCCCTAGCTGCTATTTTCGTCTGCTTAACCGGCTTGCAGGAATCTATTTTTCCAGCTCAGAAGCTTACGGGTTATTTTTGGAGGCATTTCGACTGCAACAATCCATGTAATGGTCTGTACCTAAAAGGTAATAGAATATGCATTATCTTTTGTTGTTGTAGTTAGTTAGTTTGATTCCCATGATGGAATGTAGTCCGCTTCACTGATTTCAGGGAAAACCACGTGAAAGCTACAACAAGTGAAAACAAAACAATGGCAAAAACCGGCTCGAGCAAACCGAAAGAGTAGTGAAGTTTAGCATTTTTTCTCGGTGCCTTAAAATACTTCAATGAACTCGAGACTTAGAGGGTTATTTTTGGTATATATTCAAGATTAATTTACGGAAGTATAAAAAAAAAATCATATGAGATTTTTGTCAGAGGCGAAAAGTGTAAATTTTATAACAAACGTAAGATTTATAATATAATTTCTCAAATTTTGCAGTTTGCTTGAACACATGCCAAACAAAATCGGAAGCATTCCAAGAAGTGAAATTTGGCTGGTACATTGCCTTGGGTTTGTAGATTATTCGGGCGGCAAGGATCTTTTAATTCCGCAGATATTAGCCATTCTTTTTCAAGGAAATCTTTGCGGCATAAATAACTTTGACATTTTGGAGCCTGAAAAAGTCCGTTCGAATAACATAAAATCGGCCCAATGAATGCTCTCCAAACTTGCTGTGATTAATGTTAGCTACTCAGGGATTAGTGCGAGGGGTGTCATTTGAAAAGTTTAGGTCGCGCAACGCGTCTGATGGCTGCGTATTATAAACAAGGGTGTGGTTACGTTGCTATAGCAACTCCGATCACAACACAATGCACACTACAACAAAGTTCAAACCCTCCAGGGTAACCATGTGAAAGTTCAGACCGGTACAGGTTTTTGAGCCTGAACAGCAGGCAAACAAAGTTTGGTGGTGGAGAGCAGAAAAAATTGTAGGCAGCCTCCTTAAGTCGGTTAGTTTTTGCTGTCTCGTGTATGCGTACATAGCGTCTTACCGGTTTGGTTCCCATTTCGAACTCGTTTTTCAGCTCTCCGAGTTCACGGAAGTCCGAGGCGAAGGGTGCATAATGATATGGGTAATACCATTTCCAGGAAGGGCACCCTTGGTAGTAGTAGCGCAACACCCAACACAGTCCTTCTACGTATGCGTCTGCCTGGAAACATAAAAGTGGCATCGTCAATAATTTCTCCGATCACAATGAACAACGGTATTTCATTTGTCAAAATGGCGGCTTATCGGGCAGTGACGACGATGATTTCATTGTTTGTTTAACTTATTTTTCCACTTAAAGTTTATATAATTCAAAACAGGTAAAAACATCTGAAAGAAATTCAAGGAAATTGTTGACTTTTTAATTTAGAAAAAAGTAGGTCGTCAGAAGAACCACCATTTTCCAACATCCAGTCGTCAATAGAAAATTCTAGTTTTCCCTAACGACGGGACGACAACTAACTTCGGACCCTGACATGATTTTATGTCATGGCGCCCAACAAGGTATTGTAATGTCGCTTAGCTTTTGTGCTCATCAGTAACAACAATTTGTAACGATTTTATTGTTGATTTAAATCAACAATTAAACGCAAGTGGAAGTCATGAACTTACAACTTTCTTTCGGAAATCATTAAATCCTGCATCTGATTCGGTAACGCCGAACTTATTAGTGTAGTAGCGGCCCTTCCAGCCATCCTCCCATAGTCTGTGGAGATATATAGCCTCGCTATAGAACTCGCAATTTCACAATTTAATTCAATTCAATAATATATAGATTTAGGCAATGCCTAAAAGCGGAACTCCAATCATACACACCCCACGTCTTACTCACAGGGAGCTCACCTTTACAGTTTAAATCAAGAAAATTCATGTTACCATGGCAATGATAGTATTAGCGCGTTCTGATATGCTAACAAGTCGCAGTTCACGACCGACAAAAGATAATCTCCTTGAAAAAAATGAAAAATAAGATTTTCAGCGAAATCCAAAACAAAGAATACTTGACATAGTATTTGTCTCATTGTACTAAACTAAATCTAACATGTGACAAAGGAAAATCAAGGCTAAAATATCAGTAAAGATTACTCAAAACTATAATTCGAGTTTAGCCGGAGAAAAAGAACCTCGAGGGAGCCAACTAAAGCAGCAAAACGTAAAAGTTACATGTTAAAGGCCCATCACCAACCGGGAGCCTTTGCGCCCTATTTTCTTTTGTTTTCAAATTGATCCATTGTCTTTCGGGTGCTCTGATTGGCTAAGAGTCTGCAAAGGCTCTCGGTTGGTGATGGGCCTTTAAGTCAGAATTTTCTCATCAGTAATGCAATAACTTGGAAGCTAAAATATAAATAGCATAAGAAGCAATTTCAAGCTTTGTGCTTACCGATAACTGATAGTGAAGTCGTTTCTTTCCTCCGAAAGTCTCCGTCGTGTTGAGTTGAATTCATATTGGCAAGCTTTTGCACAAAGCCAATTTTCCTAAATATATTATTCGGCTAAAACCATTGCAATTTTCTGTTATTGTCAATCCTATTCAATCCAGTTCTGGCTCCCTGTTCGTAGATCTCATATGAGTATTCGAAGAACACGTCGTTTGCAGCTTTTACGAAAGAAACTGTTGTTTTTCTTCAGAAGAACGCCGAAGTCTTGCTTCGCCGTGGGCCGGGTATTCTGCAATCTAGCCTTTGAATCTTTTGCAACTCCCTCATAGTTTCTCCAAAATGACTAAACAACATTATGAAATTTCGGCGAAGGAATCGAATCCAAAGTATTTTGACAATCATTAGAGAATTCTTTTGAGCCAATTTGGCGTGGTTCGCACCCACGAGTTTGTCTCAGTTTGACTCAACAAAAATTCGAGTGAGCCGACGCGGGCGCGTGTTTTGTGAATTTTTTCGGCGGGAAAATGAAGGAGCGACTTCCGCTCCGTGCCCTCTGCCAAGCACCGCGTCAAAGCACCGCGGCGCTGTGCTGGAGGACAAAATGACGCGCGCGCTCAGTGAGCCAAGACGGACTGTGATTGGCTGTGTACACAGGTCGCCAAAAACGCAAGTGCGCATGCGTAAATAAGAGCCCGCGATGTTTTCGTAAGCCGCTGAACGTATCGTTTTGGCTTGGATGGGTTGCTTTCTCATGTGACGTTGAATGATACGTATGGGGCTCCACTCCGTGCCTTCGGCACGGGGAGTTCCACTATTATCCAATACAAATAAGCAAGTATACACTCATTTCAGAAAAGCTTGCACAGTCACAACCATCTGTTGTAGCCTGCGGTACGTCATGGGAGAAACTGAGAAGCACGAATTAACCGGTTCCGAATTCATTGTTCTACCTCCGTAGTTACTGTTGCTACGTCGGACAAGCCAAAATGTTACTTTGGCAAAGAGCGGTTTTCACATGACTGTCGTGAAACCAATCGCAAAGTAATTACACTAATTCTGAAAAAAACCTATAGGAGTAATTACTCATGACAGTCAACTGAAATCCGCTTTATACACACTGTTGCAGGAAGGTGTTAGAAGTTGCCTCATAATATATGGGTTTTATATTTTCGCCAGGAAAAGCTGAAGAATTCATTAAAAATCTTCGAATTTCGAGTTTGCTGCTTGGGCATTTTGAATTCCATAGGGAAAACTACCCATTGTTTGGTGACTAATCAGGCGAAGACGGAATCGGCCTATTCTCGTGTTAAAGGCTCATAGTCTCCCGGGAACCTTTGCGCTTTTTTTTCAGTTGGATCTACTGTTATTCAACAGCTGTGATTGGCTGATACTGTAGGTCCCAAAGGGGTTCCTATGTTGTTCACATTTCACAAGTTCAAACTGAAAATTTGCCATCGAATTTTCAACTGCGTTTTATTCTTGTGTGCCTGCAATGCGACTTGGGTGCTTATGGGCCTTTAACCTAGTCCAAAATTTGTTACGAGCGATGTATATCGCAGAATCAATTGCCATAAGTAGGGCGACAAGTATGGCTAGTTATCCTGAAAACCAGTGTCCATGACTCTGTTTTGGTATACCTATTTGCTCATATGAAGCATTGCAAGCTATAACAGACAATTGTGACGGTGCAACGTTTCGTGAAATGGGTGTAAAAGAGAACATAAATGACAGGCACGGATTGATCCGAGAAATCGACCTGAAAATCCCCCACCCGAACTATAGCCATGACTGAATGATTGACGAAGCACTGTGAGGATATAGCGGCTCTCTGATTGGCTAACCTGATGTTATCAGGAGGATCATCATCGTCATCAGCCTTCCTCTTCACCCCAGCACTGTCCGGTGTCAGCTGAGTCAAACTACTGTTAGGAGACTAAAGATAGACAACAAATACAATGTCAGTACTGATACTTCAGCTTCTCAGAAGCAAATACACAAATACACGTTTATACAAAATACCAAAAAAGGAAAATTAATTTGTAGATTATTTGTGTACGGTGGCCGGAGGAGCTAGGCTTTCGAGCGGGGCACCGGTGCAGTCCGAGTTTAAATGTGTACCAGGGAATGGCTCTATGGAAGATGCAACAATTCGCTTTTGTAAGTTAGATAAATAAGTCTGTCTGTCTTAGAGAAGAGTCGAGAGAAATGGTTATCGAGGGCCGTCACGGGTGAGGTCTGTCCCCCTCATAACGGTCAATATTCCTTAGTGACCGTAAACCTCTGTACACAACATGGACAGAACGTTGGTCTTCTCAAGGGATCTTTTTACTTCGCCATATGGAGCGCGAAACGGACGCGGTCACGTAACGCAAGGGCGTGTTGCGTGCCCTGAAGTCATACGAAAACCGCTCTAGCTACATAAGGGGTAGCGAATGGTCCCTAAAAATATCAAGAGTCTCGCCAAATTTTAGCAGAGTCTTGGAATCTCGGAATTTTGAACGTGCGACTCGGAATTTCAGATTTTCGCCCTCAAACTTCTAAATAGAGTAAATAATATGAGCTGATATTTTCTTCAGTCTCGGGCTCGGATTTTAAACTGCCAATCTCGGCGTCTCGGCAAGTCTCGGATTTAGCATTCGCTACCCCTTACATATAACTGAAGTACAATGGTCAAATACCTGGCTTGAACCCTCCGGTGTCTTTAACAACATTGATCTCAGGTCTGCAGCGGCGGTCTACGAACAGAACAAGCCTCGGTGATTTCACAGGGAATTTATGCAGAAACCCAAGGGAAGTGTTCGGCTTTCTCATTGACAAAACGTGAATTCCGAACACTTCACATTCATGTGTCATGAGAAATTCAGCTTGTCCCAAGAATGGATCCACAGAAATTCCTTGTGTTTAGTTAGATATTTGTGATGTCTATGGTTTAATCGGGGTTCTCAAACTCATTAATAATTCATCAAGGTTAAACAATGAACATCACAAGCATGAATGAGGTTTGGATATGCGATCTTAATTTGGCATAGATTTGAGAGATTGTAGTCCTTTTTCTGGACATTAAATTATTTATTTGATAAGCTATATCAAAGTGTGTTGAAAAAACAAGGCAAAGCCGCTGTCTTGTGTTTGAAATATCACATCCAACTCGTCAGGTAAACAGAAATCCCCGACTTAACGCTGAGCTGAAATTATTTTTCAATGGCTTCGCAAAAATTAAACTCCGATAACGGAATCTGAGCAAAAGTGTATTCGGAGGAAATCCTCAGTTATCCCTAAATTCATATAAGATTAGAAATACTTTCTTCTTACAAAAAAAATCAAGAACAAGTTGTTTCGCAATTTTTTATCCATGGCGAGACTTAAGAAATCAAACAATCAAACAATTCTCACTGTTTTTGTGCTTACTTGGTTATCTTTGCTCTGCCCACTTGTTGCTGCCATGCCCTGTCTGCGCATGTCATAAGCCTGTTGCCGTGGTGATGTGATAGCTCCTGGAGTACCGCTGCCCAGTAGATGCGGGCTAAACTGACCGCCTGGTACCCACATGGGACTGTCACGCTAGAAAAAAGAACACCAAATGATGTCAGCTGACAGAAAATTTTTTTTTTTATATGTTATTCATTGCGCAGCTCTTTTGCAAACTCTCCTTTCAGCCAAAGTGTAAATGTTGGGTACTGACTCCCGATAGACGCAGCTGGTCAGCTGATGCACGCTGGGTCTCAACGGCGCCACAGTCATACAAACGGCCATAAACACAGGCAGTCAGGGGTCACGCCAGAGGGTTTAATACATCCTCAGTGGTTATTTAGCATCCTCCCTGGAACTGGGTAAAGTGGTGAATGCGAGACGAGGGCAGGCCTTCAACTGATCATTTCTCAAAAAATAGGGCTATTATTGTATACATTGTATATAGAGTGTTTTACTGGGAAATACGCCACTCGTAGATCTCGTACGAAGCTACATCCGGGTCCTCAGTGACATATTTTTCATATCCTCACTAGTGAGGATATCGGTCAAAATAATAGTACTTTGAAATCAATTTGGAATATTTTTTCTGGTTTGTCTATATAATAAAAAGAAAATTACACGGTGGCTTGAAGATATGAGTTTTATTTTCTCGTGTCAAAAACAATATTTTACTCATTCGCTGCGCTCATTCGTAAATTCTTGCCACTCGATAATAAAACTCATTTATTATATGGATGCCAGTGTTTTACCGGAAACTAAAACACTCGTATTTTCCATATCTTCACTAGTGAAAATATGAAAACGTTATGTACCGAATGTCCCGGATGTGCACGTTTGCAGTGTTGTTTTCCTGACTTCGTCTGCAGTGAAATCTCGCTCGCTCGGTCACTCGAGTTTTAAGCCACAAAAATAAGTTTTGTTCTAGTTCTAAAGAGAAAAACCTTATTTCAACTATGGCAAAGAAAGCTACAGCAACACAAAAAGGGAAATTAGTTCTTAACGACACTGGGAATCAGAAAGATTGAGGGAGCATTTCACAAATAAACACTTTCGACTTTACCAAGTGAGTTGTTCAAATTGTAATATTTTGCCGCTATGTTAATTCTAATCCATATAATAAAAAGAACATTACACGGTGGCGCGAAGATATGGATTTCATTTTCTCGTGTCAAAAACAATATTTTACTCACTCGCTGCGCTCGTTCGTAAAATATTGTTCTTGCCACTCGAAAATAAAATCCATATCTTTACACGGTGGCGCGAAGATATGGATTTTATTTTCGAGTGGCAAGAACAATATTTTACGAACGAGCGCAGCGTGTAATATCCTCTATATATAGGGCATTTTTCCAATATATAGGGCCAATATAGGGCATGTAGAGAAAATATAGGGCAAATATAGGGATGTAGGACATTGGTAAAACTTTATATTGTCTACACAATCTATGCACAATGAGACTTTAAAAGCTTCAAGACTTTCAGCACATCGTTGTTTCATGTGACAATAACGATGCAGGGCCCGACATCAACGTTTTTTCAAGAGGTGCCATTGGCGCGCAATTAAAAAATTATTGTTGCCAAATAGTGAAGTTTGGTCACAATAATAGAAATCTGGTCGCCACCGATTTCTCTTCTGTTTGTTATAACAAGAGTTTTTTCGTTAATTCTAAAAGTCCTTGAGCTATTGTAGCTGGTTTCAGGTCTCCTCTTTTTAAGGCCTTTCCTTCGCCACAGAATACAGTGATTTGGCTGCATGTAGCTACTGGTCTTTCGTTTTTCATACTTTAAGATTTACTCTGCCCAGGCCGCGTGCCGAACCCGGAACACAGCGGCGAGAGGCCAGGGCCGTAACGGCGAGCTAACCATGTTTCCCGAAGCGTTTTCTTACGTAACAATACAAAAAAAATATTTCATTTCTCCCGTTACAGATAAGTTGCATCATTGTTGTATTTAGTAAGGTACTGTAAAGATAAACAAGAGTATATGCGGCTTTATGCTCTAGCTTGCGATCATCTCTTTGAATAAAAGATGAACACACAATCTGTTGAATGAGCTGGATCTGCAACATGCGTCGACTACCGATAGTATCCGACAACAACATATTGATTTGCACTTGTGCTATCGAGGGTAATATATAGGCTAGAGCAAAAAGGCCGCTTGGCATCAGAACAGAAAAGGCATTGCAATGCAATATCATTGCCTACCATTCTTTGCTGTCTGTCCCTTTCTTTGTTTGCTTTCAACCGTTTTTTGTATGCAATCTGAAAAAAAGAAATAAATTCCATTTATTGTCGGCACAAAACACCATGGTATGGTATCCATAGCGCACACAAAAAGGGTGGATATGTTTGAAGCACCTGCTCTCGTTATCTGACAAGGCCGATCCTCTCTTGTCGAGGGTGAATACTGTCAGGTTTATGAACTCTATTGCAAAAGAGACTTGCTTTTATAGACTAGACGAAATATCAGAACTTTGCAATATTAAAGGCGCATGAGGCATTTTTTTAGTAAAAGCTGGCAACAAGAGTTTTCTTATGTAATTTTCACGCTGAATCCGAATTTTCTTGTTGCCATCCCTGAATTTGCATTTTAATGAAAATTTAAATTTTAAAATGACGTCATCATGATTGACATCTGTTCTCGAACCGTTTAAAATAGTTTTGTCGCTGTATTTCAAATTCGAACGAATATTTAACTTGAACAGGATAGTTTAGAATGTTCTATACGAAAAAGTGTCGTATTATTCGGATATGGCGCTGCTGTGATATTCAAAATGGCGGATCCAAGATGGCCGCCATATCGTTAAATTTGATTTTTAGAAACTATCAGTCTGGTAGTCAAAAAAGACATGGAAATAAATAGCTGACAATGAATTCAAGGTATCACAGTATGAAATGCAGTGCTGCTGGTCAAATGAAGCCATATTAAATATAAAAAAGGCAAATCAATATGAAAAAAGGTGAATCAGATTCACCGCCGCTTGATTTACGATCTAAACGATATCCCCCATTTTTCGATGATCATCCTCAGTCCCGGCAACAAAACTGTGCCTTTAAGTCCTTATATCAAGAGTTCGTTCACAACGATCATGCAATCTGCTGCCCCCGTGGCATATCGACATTTCACGGAAACCTCAGGACCAGCAGAAAACCTAAAAAGGAAACCTCAGACAAGAAAGGGGTTGGAATAGGAGAAGGCTTTCAGACAAGAGAGGAAAAAACTACTCCGACGACGAATTAAAGTCTTACATTCGCCACTTTTGCTTATAAGTTCAAAGTTGCCACCACCAGGCTAGTAAAACAAAATATGGAAAAGGCGGGAGCAACGCCTAAATTGTCATAAAATGATTTCCCCCTTTATCCCTGCTTTTTTGTTATCACTATTATTCCTGTGCGTGCAAGAGGAATATTCTGCATGCAATAGTCGTAGTTGTATTTGACTCAGTGATAGGCTTTGAAATAAATAGTGAAAGTGAGAACTTTTACAGTAGGGACGACTAACTTGCTATAATTTTGTGGATTGCGCTTCCTACTTAAATTCACTCTAACAACAATCATATATTTTCCTATATAGTATTCTCTTTCCACCATAATCGTTTGTTGCTATCTTTTATGTATTGCAAAATCATTTTTGTCTTCTATATTTTTATTTTACGTTTAGCCTTTGAACGTGATGGCCTCAAACAATCGCCAGATATCCAAAATGGCGGCACGGCGGCCATCTTGGATCCGCCATTTTGGATGCCGATCTACGCCCATCAAGCACCCTATCCCATAATATATATAAATATATTTTTTGAATACCGCATTGCGACTTATCCATTTGAATTTTACTGGTCGTTAAAATTTGAAAAGAAAAATGGCGAAAAATTCATTGTAGAGGTTTGTGTGACAGCTGTCACTTTCATCTCTTAAAATGCAAGATCTGCGTTGGCAACAAAAAATTCGGATTCAGCGTAAAATTTCGCATAAGATGGCACTAAGTTACCAGCTTTTACTAAAAATGCCTCATGAAGTACGATTTCCCGAAAGTTCGTCTAGTCTATTTAAGAGTGCGATTCTTGGGGAAAAATCCAAATCCGGATTTGGAATCCAAAGTGGATTTTTCGTTTCTTTACTGAAATCTGAAAATGGGTTATGAATCCTTCGAATCCACGCCAAGGCAGGATTCAAAGGATTCAAACTTCCTAAGATGTTCACTATACTTGGATTTGTATATAAATTTAACTTCTCGTGTGAATTGTACTCCTTATGTCAATTGAAACAGGTGTATAACAATCATAACAACACTACAATAACAATTCACCGAGCAGGGGAATTTCTGCCTAACGATCTATTAATGATAAGTCAAGTCTATCAGTGGTATTGGTTTTGGTGAGTCTCTTCCAATTGGCTAGCCTGGGTCAACGCCGTCTTTGGCTTCCACATGCAACTTGCGCGAAGCCCTGCCCTTATTATTTGTTATGACCTCCGGTGTGACTATTGTCACGAGAGGAGATGCTCACTGTACTGTACTGAACTGCTAAACAGAACACAGAAAGGAAACAAAGGAGAACTTACATTATCTTGTTGCCTCTTCTTAAAATTTCATCTTCAACATATCCGAGTTCTAAGATTGGGAAATAATAGATGCAGTAACAAGATTAGCATTTCCACAGATGTGGCGCCATTATTTTACTGGGATTTTCGAAATTCTACGATCTTCCCTGGCAATATACACAAAACTATAGCTTCAATCAATTAAACTTCTTTACAGCCGTGGAAGGTTTTGTGAATTTGGAGTTGTTACAAAGTTTTCTAAAATGCCATCGCCCGTTTCATTTAACTTTTCAAAGGGATAATATGGCAGCATGTTTTGTACAACCAGACTCATAACGAAAAAAAATAGTATAAGGAATTACCTTGCAGAACCAGCTGCACTTTGTTTAGATCCACGAATCCATTATCAGTTATGTACCCCTAGGGACAGGACGATAAACAGGGAACCAAGTTATTTACAGAACACAAGAAACAAGAATTAGAGCGAATTTCACATGACTGTCGTGAAAAGCAATACTTTGTAATCACTCCTATAGGTTTTATTCAGAAAAATTACTTGCGATTGGTTATATTACAGTCATCTGAAAATCGCTCTATATGAACTCAATGCTTACTAAAATGACTTCCAGTATGCAATACCTGTTGTGAGAGATTTGCTACACAAGTTTCTTACCCCACATCGAGGCACAACATTTTTGTAGAATCTTACAAGTCTGTCAATGGCACCTTCCCTAGAACACAATGAGAAAAAATCTCCAAGCCTTGCAACAGGTCATGGTTTCTGTGGAGGTCGTAAACTAGAAACTCCTCTGGCAATCCAATCCTCATTGAAGTAAACATTCAAATGGAACAGTAGAAAATATCGATTTTGTATTATACAGTTCAACCCCGATTTTACGATCTTCGATTTAACGATATCCCCGAATTTACGACAAATTGTATGAAACAGAACCACGATCTAACGATATTTGGTCCAACGATGTTTCCGGTTTTAGGATGAAAATGTTGGGACTCAAGCGTAAATTTGTTCCCGGTAGTAGATATAGCTACGATCTGGTAAAAAAGTACATAAACTTAGCAATTACGCTAAGCGTTATTTGGGAATTTACGGATAAGTACGGATAAGTACGGATAAGTCGCATTGTAGTACATTACTATAAAAAAGTGAATATCATTATACTCCGGCGTAACTAATTGATAAAATTCATAATTGGTACCAATTGAAAATCAATTGATATCAATTAGTAAATTGATTATCAATTGGTATCAGCAAGTGATAGCCAATTGATAACCAAAATCTCAGTGAGTGGAATTGATAAAAATTGATAATTAATTGATAATTATTTTTATTTATTTTTTTTTAGAACTTCGAGCAATTTTGCCAGAAAGCGTCAAAAAAACTTGTTACTTGAAATAAAAAAAGTTGTTGCTTTGCCGGTAAAAAATTTCCAGTGGAAACTGAGAAAATAACTTTCAGTTTTTACAGATAGACGTATTTTTCGCACCTAAAATGGTGATGTCAATCACAGCCTATATAGATTCTATATAATTTTTCCATTTTTGACCGCTTATTTCTGTGGCAGCGCGAACCCAGTCCTCTGCCTTTTGCGATATTTCGAAATGTGGACCACAAGTCTACAAATTAGGATAGAAATCATTGAGTAACACTATTTTTGGCCAAACGTTGCTCGGAGTTGTAAAATAACCTGTCTTAATAACACTTGATAAATTGATACCTTTTCTTCGAGGAAGTTTTTGAAGTTATAGACAGGTTTCACCTAGTGCATGATCAAAGCTTCAAAATAATTTTATTTGAATCGATCAATGAACCGTGGATATAAATCCTGTGTAAAATAATGGTCACAGTTGGAAATATCCCGGCCCACTGTTCGCGATAAATTTCACTCAAGAGTCAAGGGGATATTTGGCCAATATTCGGCGGACATTGTTCAATTTACTGACTAACAGTAACGATAAGCTCTGCAAGTTCTTCCCGGGAGCTTTGAATAAAACCATTTGGTATATAAACATATTTTGTTTTTATCAATTGGTATCGGCAATTGATAACAATGTTCCAAATCTGAGTGAGTATTATTGGCTATCAATTGCTGATAACTGTTGATAATCAATTTACTAATTGATATCAATTGCCTATCAATTGTATCAAATGGAAATTGATTATCAATTTTTATCAATTAGTTACGCCGGGATTATATACATTTTTCATAGCCTATGCATTGTCCAATAAATTGTGCCGAAAACTGTACACTGAAGAACTGCAAAACTCTAAACAACTTCACAAAATGAACCAGGAAAACTACCAGAAGAGTAAAATTATGGCTAACTGAGAGAATTACATTTCTGATATAATAAATAATAATCAGCACAGTCTCGGCCCATTCTTTGGGTTCTGCCTGTTTGACTTGCGCTATTGTACGAGGCGAGGTCCTTACCTGATTTCTAGCGAAGGCAAGTGTGGCAAGAAATCATTGCCAACAAAAAAGCACATAAAAACCCAGTCATCTATACAGCGCTGCAAAGAAATGGGGTAAAGAATTTATACATGAAAATACAATAGCACTGAATAAGATGGTTTTTCTCTGAGTGCAGGTAATAAAACCCCAATACCAAAAGTATTCAAGTGTAGTGAAATGCTAAATCATATGAATCATTGAAGTTCTCTTACCTCAAAGTTGTATGGGAAGGGTAAACTTTGCATTTCTAATTCTCTTTCCAAGTACTAGAAGAAGAAACAAAACATTTATTGTGGTAACAAAGAAATGATCAATCTTTTCTTTACCAGTGGAATCCCGCTTTACAAGGTGCTTGTCAATCAACAACAGAAAACACCAGTATTCAACAATTATTCCAGGAGCCCGAATGGGCTCTGAGTCAATAGCCCACGAGATACATCAGTGCGTGACATTCTTATGAGTTATTTTATAAATATTTTTTTATGAAAAGCAAAGCCATGTTCTATTGATTGTGTTGCTTGGAATTCACCTCACAGTTAACGTTTGGACGCTTAAAAAAAGGTCCGAAATAAAACTCATACAACGGATCTTTTTTCAGGTTTTGCAATACCAGTTTTACTTTGAAGAGCTCCATGGAGCACTGTTTTGAAGATATTGTACTGGTGTGTTATTTCACCAGTTAAGATGTCTATTCATTTAGAAAATGGTGTTGCTGTTGCATGGATATTAAGCTCTAAAACGAGCTCTAAAGCTCTAAAGCCCCATTACGCTCTAAAACAATGAAGGCATTATACCCTATAATGTATACTACATTTCTATCCATATGTACCTCCCGTAACACATTCAGACGAATGAATATAAACTCGACCTCCTGGGCAACCGGTGCTGGTAGCTCATCATGCTAAAAGGTAAAAGAAAATAAAGAAATACTCAGAAAACTAATGTTACTCGTCTTTCTGGTAATGATGATCTGAAGTACTTTAAGCTAATGCATTCGTAACTTGCAAAGGGAAAATGTAGTCCAATTATGAGACATTTGAAAAAAAAAATAATAACTGTACCTCTCCTTGCTTTTCTTTCGGCAGACCCATGCACTCATCCATCATGTGACCTGAGATGGCAACATGAAACAAATTTGATTAGGTAGCTTAAATCAGTCAAATTCACATGAATAGAGTGGTTTTCATACAAGCTTAGACATAAAATCAGTACGAATAGATGCTAATTTACAGTGTGAACATTCCATTAAATAATGAAACTCATCCCCGACTTTGTTAGAACTGCATAGATTACACACGCGAGAGTCAAAAGGGATTTGCTGGTAACGACCAACTTCAACAGGGAGCTTATGGGCAGATATTCTTAAACGAGACACCGCCTGTCGATCAGTAGCCTTTAAAACACTGGATAAATAAGGCTCGAAGCCGACCCTTTTCTTTACTAAACAAAAAGTTCTCAATTTGCCACTTCCACTACCCAGGGACGTGTGAAGAGATGGACTAGCAACTGAATATATTAAAGGCGAATGACGCACTCTGATTGGCTAAAGCTGTTCAAAATCATTGTTTCGCGCCATTCCCATGAGACCGGGCTCTCAGTGAGCATTCACAACTTTGACTGACTAGAACAGCTGAGAGGACAAGACGCGCGATTTTTCAATTTTTAAAGTAAAAAGCCTCATTTACACAAGATCAATCAAGGTGAGTTTAGGATATATATCATTTGTATTAAATGCACTGAGAAGCAAGATCAGTTTTCCTGTTTTGGCGAAGAAAATCTCTTCACACGTCCCTGCACTACCCAATAGAAGCTGATCGTTCCAGGTGTTAACAATAAAATTTGTACAATTTAGATTTCACATGCTTCGCTACAGTGCGAATCTGTTCAAAAGGGACACGAACATCTGTCAAACGCCTCAGCCCACAAAAGTGGAAGACATGGTCTAGAAATTGAACTTCCTGAGTTACACTTACACGAAGCCAGTATTTAACAATTAAATACGAAACTTGAACAGTAAGCGGTACACGACCTAACTCAGCATATGACTGTAGTGAAACCAATCGCAAAGTAATTACACCAATTCTGAATAAAACCTACCATAGGAGTACTTACAAAGTAATTGCAAATTACTCACAACAGTCATCTGAAATCTGCTCTATAGCAAAATAATAATCTAGGTTTGCTAACCCTTTAACGACCAGATAATTACAAATTTGGAGTATTTTTGAGCAGATGGATTGCAAATTGACATTTCTAAATATTTGTGACATACAGTGTAACTGCAGCCCCTTTACAACCATATGCATTGCTACGCGACCTCAAAATTTACTGTTGGGTGATTGGCGATTTTACACAAGTAAATTGTGGAAAATCAAGGAAGCCAAAGGTTAGCTGAAAACCATTTTGGTTGATTTTGCAATCAATGCCGGCCCGCTGAAGTAGCCAAATTCAGCGTTTTGGTTTGATTGACAGCTAAAAATCACCAATCGCCCATCGCAAGATTGAATTTTAAGGTCGTGTAGTAATGCATAAAGTGGTAAAAGAGCCTTTGATATACAATAACAGAGTAAATGTAAAAACAAACCAAAACTGGCATTATTATCAAGGTTAATGAGACTGAATATTGTGAGTTGTCAGCTTCCTATCATAGACTTCTAAACCCTTTTTTACTTGTATGCATTGTTATGCATTGTTTAACTACGACAAGATCAATCCTAGACCTTGAAGAAGGAACTGCGATCACTATTTTCGACTCCAGTCCAACATCGGCAGTTATAACTACTCTTTTTTTCCTAGGACTGTTAGGACTTGGAACCTGTTGCCAAGTGAGGCAACTGCTGCCATAAAGTTTAGCCTTATTTAAATCAAGCACCCTGCCAGCGCTTAGATCAGTCAGGGCCCCCGGAAACCTGAGGCGTTTGTAAGACCTAGCCATCCTAGTCATTAGCACAAGCTATCTTATGATAATTTATTTAAGTAAAGCAATTTAGACAAAATAAATGCTTCAATGACTTTCTTACCAACTTGTCCACAAATCTCACAGGGCCTTTTCTGGTTTGGTTTGAATTCTTCTCTGATGATGGTAAAGTGAGGCTCATGTGTGGCAAGCCCTGAAAAACCAACCCCGCAAAAATGATCAGAAAAATATGATGAAAAGAAGCTAATTAAGTGACCATACTGTAATGCACCCATTACTGCAAACGTTTACAGTAGTGTACACAGAGCTGGAAAAAAAAAAGTTGGCTGGGCATAATATCTGAAAATTGGTCTGACATTTGGCGATTTTGATCAGACAATGTCCAATAACCAGCAGTAATTTACAGCTCTGGTACAACTAAATTTTGCAATCAAAAACCTTTTGCAAACATTTCCTACTCATGGGTGTGGTTCAGCTAATCCATAAAACACAACCTTAAATGCCTCTCTGGGTTGGAAAACTCAGCTATAAACAATCATTCAAGAGTCACACATACCTAGCATGATGAGGTCAGCTGGAAAAAGTAAGAAATAATGTGTTAGTCTTTAGTATCTGATCAAGAGAAAATGATATATCTGATTGAACTTTGCTGTATAATGTGACTGGCTGTGTAATTCCGAGCACTACTTGTAAACTTGTTGAATATTAAGCTGAATAGAAATATTGCATAGTTTTGGATGATGTTGGGCTTTCTTCACTTAGACGAGAATATGTTATTGGGAGGAAGTTCTGAATTTTGGTTTGAATTGTTAAACTTGAACAGCACATCAAACCACTATTTCTTCAAGGTAACAATCTGTATCTTCAGAGTACAGTATATTTACTGTGTACTTATCTTGCAAAAAGGTTTAGGAATTTTTAAAATTTTGATTGGCTATTCTTTCCTTTTAAAAGAACAATGGAATCCATTCATGTTTTGGTAGGTCTCTTTCAGCCATTCAGAAAAATTAACAGCCACATTGCAAATTAACAGTATTACAAAACAAACTAGCTACTGTACCATCAGCTCCATTCAGGCAATGGCGTGTGTTTGGATCATGGCCAGGACTGGCTGTGGACAGAACACAAAGGGAAGCATGAATCATCATTGCTAAAATAAAACATCTGACTTCTTTTATCAATGGAATATTACCTCTTTGTTTTCTAATGTAATCCATGATTTTATGCTCTCCCTCCCCTGGTACATTGGCATCAGACAGCACAACCTAATGATGATTGAATGGGTAACAGAAACTGGAATTTTTTTTTATTGGGGATGTACATATAGAATTTATTTGGTTGGTTACTGTATTTGCAGTCAGACTACAATGTTCACTGTTTGTCCAGCTGATCACATACAAGAGCTACTGGTTGAGATTTACAACTGTATGCATTGCTACGCAACCTCAAAATTCGATGTTGCAACGGGCCTCAGTAAATTTTGAGGTCGCATAGCAATACATATGCCTTTTGCAAACAAGCATCTCACACATATTTTGCAAGTATAGCCAAAACCGTTGTTTCACACAGTGATTTTTCAAAACATGGTTTGATTTTGCATTTTCTGTTCTGTCAGTCAAACCAATTGTCAAGCCAATTGGGTCAATGACCACAATAACATGCAGTTGACTGGCTTTTCAACACAACAGAAAGCCAGGCAGCTGCAGTAGGTGAAACAGGGCAAGGACCTCATTGGCTTACATCAGAAACATATAACTTAGTTGAAACGTTTAACAGTGCGACAACCAGCAAACAACTCATGATCAATAAACACCATATTTGGAAAGCATCAACACACGCACGCGTGCATCTACACCAACAGTTCGAATGTGTGTGCAATCCCAATGGAAAAGTCTTATGTGAATTTTGATTGGCTGCACGCAAGGGCATTGTTGTCCAAATATGGGTCTACACCAACGGAAAACAGTTCGAATGCGTGTGCAATCCCAATGGAAAAGTCTTATGTGAATTTTGATTGGCTGCACACAAGGGCATTGTTGTCCAAATATGGTGTTTAGTCATTGCAAGTTGTTCGCTGGTTGTCACATCAGATTCATTCGTCTGTTACACGTTTCAACTAAGTTATATGTTTCTGCTTACATGGTTTGACTGGCGGAACAGAAAAAACAAAAATTCCAAACCCAAAGGAATGTTTAAAAATGTGTATCATGAAACAACAGTTTGAAGGCCCATCACCAACCGATAGCCTTTGCGGACGCTTAGGCAATCAGAGCACCCGAAAAACAATAAATCAATTTGAAAAGAAAAGGGGCACAAAGGCTCCCGGTTGGTGATGGGCCTTTAAGCTGTAATGGTTTTCTTGAGACTGAGCTACCTTGATATTTTTCCAGCCAGGATCGTCATTCAGCCTGTCAGCAATGTAATATCTCAAACAGACTGATAAGTTTGCCATAAACTCTGTACCCTAGAAAGAGGTAAAACAGCGAGAAGAAGGTAAGTTCACCTCAAAAGTGTAAAGCAATGCAGAACTGCATTTTCAATGCATTCATATCATGTACTTTAGCAAAAATGAGCAGCTGTACAACTAAAAGCAGTAACACATACAGCTAGAATGAAAATTGCTAGAACAAGGCTGAAAATACACAACTTTGCTAATATGTGGAATACCTTGGACCACTAATATGTGGAATACGTTGGACCAATCCCCTCAGGAGCAAGTAACAAAAGAAGGAAGCCATGGTTGAACAAGGCTGTTCTTTTTGTTCTTTCGTTATTTGTCCCTGAGGAGCATGGTGACTAGACATTTCATGCATTAGCAAAATCGTGTAATTGTAGAATACTGTATTTTGACACTCTACTTTTGCAGCAAACAATTCTGGACAGTTATATTCCTCATTCCCATGCTCCAGACCAGGATGTTACCTAATCTACTAATCCTAACCCTGCGAAGTTACCGGTATCTATCATCTATGCCTGCCAAAATATTTTTGGAAAAATTTTCTCTAATCTACAGTAGCAGTGTAATTCTACCAAATCCAAGATTCTAATAGAGCACTTTTTTCTATAATGAAATGCTTTTATGATAATGTGAGGGAGAACCATCACTTTTTTTGTGAAATAGAGCATAGATTTGGACCAATCAGAGAGAGTGTGCTACACCATAGCTTTATAATAACAGCAAATAATAAATGGCATCCACTTACAGGAGTGATGCAGTTACTGTCAAAATGCTCTGTCTTTTCTTTCTCAGGAGGCAACCTTGCACCTGAAGTACAAACATAATTGTATAACAGAATTGATCATTATAACAAGGGAAATCTATGTATTGAAAGCCTTTACCTACATACAGTAACAAAGATACTAAGAAGAGAGTCAGCTTGACACCAATAGTGATACTCACTAGTAAGAACAAACTAAATTAGCCTTTATCTACTCAAAATGCCAGATGGCCCTCAATTTTACCTAACAATTTCAGCAAATTCACCTAAAGTGTGAAAGAAGTATAATATTATTAATGTGTGCAATATGGACAATAGGGACAAGATCATAAAAACTATACTGCCAGTTACTTGGGGAGGGACTACTTGTATTCACTCCAAGGCTTGAATGATGTGAGCACATGCAGCCCAATGTGGTCAAATCAAAAGCAGTGATGGGGAAATGGCTATAGTACATTACAAAGACAGATGGAACCAGCCACAATAAACGAAGCCTGCACAGTTGGCAGATCTGCCCTCACCTTTTGCTGTAAGGTCACTTCTGATTTTGCTTATCTCTTCTGCTTTATCTCTAATGGATAACAAAACGTAGTGTCAGATGTTATGTTTATTAAATAATGGTATGCAAGGTTAGAATGCACAGGGTGAAAACAGAAACTGGCAGAAGATTTAGAACCAAAAGAATGCACTGTCCAGTAAAATTGCAAATACCCAAAGAAAAGGATGTTTTTTAGCGGAGCTCCTTTGAGAGCGGAGCACCATAGGTATTGCGTATGAAGAATTCAATAGCTCAAGTAAGAACTCAGGTATACTATCGACTTCATTTTTCAACGTTCAGCGGTATTCCATTATGGTATCGCTGGCGCGTCCGTGTCTGCGTGCCCCCACCACAGGTAAACCAACACTCTTCTCAGTTTATTGGCATATCTCAGGAATGGATGAAGCTAAGAAAACCAACTTTGGTGGGGGAGGGGGAAGTTGTGTTAGTGGCAAGGGGAGTGCCACTGCGTGGTCACGTGGTATGATGTCTTCGATGACGTCATCATAGAAGAAAAATGATATATCTCGGGAAGGAATAAACCTCAGAGAACCAAACTTGGGTAAAGTTGTCTAAGTGGCAAGGTGGTTGCAACGGCATGGTCACGTGATATGACGTCATCGATGACGTCATCATAGAAGAAAAATTATATATCTCGCCAAGGGATGAACCTTGGACAACCAAACTTGGTTAAAGTTGTGTAAGTGGCAAGGGGGTTGCAACAGCATGGTCACATGGTATGACGTCATCATAAAAGAAAAATAATATATCTCGCCAAGGGATGAACCTCAGACAAACAAACTTGGGTAAAGTTGTCTAAGTGGCAAGGGGGTTGCAACGACATGGTCATGTGGTACCCTATGACGTCGTCGATGACGTCATCATAGAAGAAAAATAATATATCACGGGAAGGGATGAACCTCAGAGAACCAAACTTGGGTAAAGTTGTCTAAGTGGCAAGGGGCGTGCAACGACGTGGTCACGTGGTATAACGTCATCGATGACGTCATCATAGAAGATACCACAAAATCTAATGTATCTTTTGTTAGATGAAACTGAGAGTCCTTTGTTGTTCTATTGAATTACGTAAACTGTGACCAACACTTGTGGTATACACAGAAAGAGCCACTATACATACTTTGTTTCCTTTGATGCCCTGAATCTTCTTGATCTTTGCTGGTTCATCTTTGCTCTGGGGGCCTGAAATATTACAGTATTCCAAGAAGCAAAATTTTGACAGAAAAGACAGTATGGTTGGTTCAATGTGATTCCAGGGAAAAAGCCATGCTTCCCCCATGGACAGCACTGGATATCCTACATGATTGCATGACCTCTCCAAGACCCCACATTGCATCCCGTGATTCCTTTCACACTTGCATCAAAAGTAGTTCTAATAATAGACCAACTTCAAATATCTTAATAATATTATTACTTGAGTTTGAGGCGCAGGGGAATAAATCAAAAGAAACCGCATCAGCATTGAAAACTGAATAACATTTTTAGGGAGCATTCATAATTTATCTAGAGGGGGGCCTATGATGATTTCCTAATTTTTTTTCTTTTCATCTTTTGAAGCCCCCCCTGATGATCTCAGGGTTTTTTTCCTGACCCCCCCTCAAGAGATGTAAATTAGTCAAAGAAAAATATCATAGCCACCCCCCCCCCCCCCCCCCGCCACCACTGACATATACATGTCAAACCCACCCTTAGCCATAACTTGTGATAGTTACTGATAGTTAATGATCCTGAAGATTGCTATTAATATTATCTATTTATCTTAAATCTTAAAATAGGTTCGTATAAACCGCTCTACTGAACACGCTCTCATTGATATTGTCTCCAAAATTCAAAGTAACATTGATAAGAAACTGTACTCTTGTGGCGTCTTCATAGATTTAAAGAAAGCCTTCGACACGGTTGACTATTCAATTTTACTGTCCAAACTTGAGCACTATGGCATAAGAGGAATTATCAATACCTGGTTCTTCTCTTACCTCACAAACAGATACCAGACCACTCAAGTAGGATGTGATATATCTAAAAAGAAGCTGTGTCGCTGTGGTGTACCACAAGGGTCGGTCCTTGGACCACTTCTCTTTCTTATTTATATAAATGATATATATATGACTTCTGACAAATTCTATTTTTATTTGTTTGCTGATGACACGAATCTGCTTTATGCAAATAGTAATTTAAAAATTCTTGAAGCAACCGTTAATATTGAACTTTCTAAAGTCAGTACCTGGCTAATGGCAAACAAATTAACTTTAAATGTCCAAAAATCAAATTATGTTATTTTTCATCCCCACCAAAGACATGCTGGCTATAACGTTAAAATAAACATCTTTGATAATAATGTGGGTCATAATGTAATATTAGAAAGAAAAAACTATGTCAAATACCTCGGAGTGCTTATAGACTCTAAACTGACTTGGCAAGACCACATTACTTATATCTCTACTAAAGTTAGTAAAGCAGTTGGCATCATCTCTAGGCTAAGGCATTTTGTTCCCACTAATACCCTTCTTAATATTTATCGTTCTCTAATATTCAACCCATCTTTTATATGGCCTCACTGTGTGGGGACAAGCAGCACAAACTCATTTGGATAAACTTTTGGTCTTACAGAAAAGGGCAATGCGCTCGATTTTCTTTGCTCCTTTTAGGACACATGCTGTTCCATTCTTTCATTCTTTAAACCTTCTTCCCTTAAATTTCTTGTACTTTAAATCAATATCTTTAATTATGCACGATGTGGCTAATAATGCATTACCTGTAAATATTTCCAGTCTGTTTACAAATTCTTCAAAAACTCATAATTATAATACTAGATTTGCCTCATCTGGCAACTTTCAAATAAAATATTCAAGAACAAATTATGTTTTAAAGTCGATACCTAGAATTGGTGCCAAGGTGTGGAACAGCATTCCTTTAAGCATTCGTTCGCTCCCAAAACAAAAATTTAAAAAAACGCTTCATCTTCAATTAATATCTATTCTTGCTGAGGAGAATAAATATATTGATATGCCAACACTGATAAACAATATGCAAAAATTCTGATGCTTGATTTTACGTAATTCCTACTTTCTCTTTTGAAATACTAAATCCTGTTGTTCAACTCTTTTTTCTCTTTTGATGTGTCTTCCATTTTTCTTTTTTCTCAAATAGTTATTATATATATATATTTCCTGCCCGCCTAGATTAGCTTTGCTACCTGCGGGTTTGGTAATGATAATTGTATTTTGTAAATAGAAATAAACTTGAACTTGAACTTGAACGTATAGTTTCAAATAAACACTCAAATAATTTTTTGATTGTTAACCACAAAAGACATAGAACACAGTACTTAAGCATGAAGGAAAGCAAAAAATGAATGTCCAGTTACTTTTAAATATAACCAGATGATAAACTTCCAATTCAGGAGTTTATACACTTTTACAGCAACTCCACTGATAAGAACCTAACTTAAAATTTAGCCTTAAAATGTTATTATGTCGAGGGGGATTAAAATGAAAATTTTAGCCTAACAGGTTCTTAAAACCCAGGTTCTTATACGCAGGTTTTTACTGTATTTTCATATAATTTTTTCGGGAAAAAATGGTTGGCCCCCCCTATGCTCAATGTTATTTTTGTTGGAAATTTTCCATAGCCCCCAACCCCCCCCCCCCCCTCCTAAATCATATAAGGGAAAAACAGAGGCCCCCCCTCAAAATCATCATAGCCCCCCCTTTGGGTAAATTATGAACGCTCCCTTATTTTGTTTTATTCCCGGACCCTTGTATTCAAGTTGGAATTTTAATATATTGAAAGTGGTCTATTCTCAGTCTGTGACACTACTGTATCATTAATTGAAATTAACATGTGGTACAAACTTACCACTCCATCAATGGCCATATATAACAGCTTTCGTGGTCGAACAATAGAGAATATCCTAATAAGATTAATTAGTTAAAAGATGGTGCTTTCTACCGGTACCAAGGAAAAATGTATTTTTCATCATTGATAGACATATCTCTGTTTCTTTCTGTTTTAAATAATATTGCAAAAATCATGAATATATAATAATAAGGATAAATCAAAATAAAAAAATGGACCCTACCAGGGGCTAAAAAACACACATGACAAGCTTTTCTACTGAGTCACTGACAGTGAATCTTAAAAAAGGTTAGGCAGTGACAATATATATGTTTTACTTTTCCCTGTTGTCTGATCCTGCAGTTTGTAAGCATGTGATTTTAACTAGCAACCTCCATTTCAAAGGACTTTGGAGAATAAAACTGGTCATGCAGTCAGGGTGTGTACAAATGAAGACCGGAAAGACTGAAGACCCCCATAAAAATTATGCTTGCTCTTACATGTTCTTCGTCGTAGGCCAGTGATAAGTTTACTATTTAAGAGGTTTGACCGTATTTTGTTTAATCTTTTTCAATGGCCATGTCACAGCTGTGAAAAGCCATTATTTTTGGGGACATTATGGTGCCACGTTTGAGTGATGGACAAAAGGGGGCCCCAGATAGAGGCTCAGAAGCGGGGTTCAAGCCAGCTCAGTCTCTTTCCATGTGTGTGCAAAGGTGGTGGTGGCTACCATCATTACTCTGATGTCTACCACTATGCACATCCCAGACTTCTTTTTGGCAATAATTATATTTACCTGTCAATATACTCAAAGATAGCCACCATCATCTCATCCTCATTCTTGGGAGCAGGTCTGGCATTAAAATAACATTATCAAATTCTTAAATTACTATATAGCATCCAGGTTCCAGAACTTAATCCTGCCACAGTAAGACCCCATCCACACTACATTTGTACACGGTTTTCAAAATAAAAACAGATACTTTTTGCTCTGTTTTCAAAAAGATTTGCGTCCACACATATCTTTTTTGCCCGTCCACATTACAACGCGTATCCGTACGAAAACGCTCTTATGCATTCAGGTGGGCATGCTCAAACAAGCTTGACGCATGCGCATTTCAATCTGTTGGCCCGCAAAATTGGTTGGGTGTTGCTGTGGTGATGTCATCGTTTTCACATAGCATCGTTTTCACCCACTAGAAAACAGTGTTTTCAAACAGTTCCATTTTAAAATCGCTCCACTCTGGAGAACGTTTTCAGATTGATCCTTTTTCCGTGATCATTTTCGGCATTGTAGTGTGGACGATAGCTGTATCCGGAGCAAAAAGTATCCGTTTTCGTTTGAAAACGGAGTAGCGTGGACGGGGTCTAAATTGACTGACTTTACAGGCTAACAAAAAAAAAAAGGAAAAAAGCATAGAAAGATTTTAAAATTGTTATTTAATGTGGCAGTAGAGTGGTACTACCGGTAACACAGCAGTAGTCATACCTGCCAACTCTCATGGATTTCATGGGAGACTCCTGGTGTTTATCCTTAGTCTCCCAAGAAAAAATTGAAACTTTCAAATATATTTACTGTATACCTGTATCTCCTGGGGGTAAATTTCTTGCAATTTTCTCATACAGTTGTTGTATTTGCAGGTGATTGACAGCTACTGGTATGTACTTGTAAGATGGGACAATAATTTGAACTTAGCCTTAATTAGCTAAGCATGAGATGCATTGGTAAAACTAGTTGCACTGGAGTTTACTGTACTATGAGCAAACTCTCCAATCAATTGGCACCTACAGTAAATATAAAATTGGCTTACTTGTTCTCTGGGTGACAACATGGATGAATAATCCCATTCATGTCAAGGTACAAGTTATCAAACTCATAATCGTTAGGATTGGGCTGACTTGAGTCCACTGGGAATTTCACACCATCAACCTCACGGGCCTAGCACAGGAGCAGAATAAATAAATGAAGGAGTTTGATCAACATTCCAGCCAGGTAGGTACCAGTCAATAACGTTATCATATGCAGGGCTTCTGGTATTTTGCGTGGTCGCCGACCCCAAAATTTGGAAACATCTGTGAAATCCCCCAAAATATACCAAAGCACTCAAAATCCTGCGAAATCCATAAGAATTTGCTATAAATCTTAAAGAATGACAATGACACAGCATTATTTGAAACTCATTTCAGCTTTTCGCATTATCTACTTGCCTTAAAAACAAGGTAAACCTACATTTCGCTACTGACTCGAGTGCAACAACATCAAAAACAACTGACATAAGGTGCCAGTTCTTTAGAACATAGTGATTGCCTGGAAGCCTTTAATTGGGGGAGTTATTGGCTTTGTTGCATGCTCAGAAACTGTATGCCCCTGATGTCTTCCTTATGCACAAAATTGTTTAATGCAAATGATATCAAAGTTGCTGGAATAACTCCTTAGAAAATTTCTTGTTCTCCCCCATTTCAGGGCATCAGGTTTAGAGAGATGCCCCCTTTCGCTCTGACCCAACAATGAAGTGATCCCCCCCAAAATCATCAGTCCCCCCTCCAGGTGATAAATAATGATGGCTCCCTAAGTATATGAAGAAGTATCCTAAAAATCGGATGACATGACTTTGACAAACAATGTGACCATTGATATTTTTGACTGTATGCGTAATCTCAGCCAGGGAAATAAAAATCACAAATCAAGATTTTATCAGCTCAAAATAATCATGACTCTCAAGCATTTCAAAATGATTATTGGGCACGAATCACGATTGGCCATTTTCACGGATCACGAAAACGAAAAAGGGTCGATTATGGCTCACGAAAAAACCCTGTACGCCCCTGATCAAAAGCAACTGGAACTGCTGTGCTGTCCAAAGGCACTGTTGTGACTGCTTTGGCGACTGCACTGTTGACTGCTTCAAACGAATTACGGTTTGAGTGCTCCACTTCTTTGGCGCACCAAGTTTGAGCGCCCCACTTTAGGTTTGAGCGCCCCACATCTAACTTTAAGATAATAATTGTCAAGTGCTTACTGCAAATACTTTGATTGGTGGTGATTATTTCTTGTTGTTTCAAAGTTTTATACCATAATGCCCTCGATTAACGTAACTTCCAATCACAAGTCGCGAGTCAAAAATCTACACTCAAAAGACTTGCGGCTTAGTGAGTATTTTTTCATTGGAATATTCCTGATATGCAATAAGGATGGTTCTTTTCCTTCCAGACTCTTTGCTATGGACCCAGCATGAGGGTCAAATGAGTGAACTTCAATGATGAACATCCATAGAATGACATCGTACCTAAATACACTGAATATCGAACCAGTAGCTTCAGAAAAGAACGGACCACTAGTACTTCTTTTTAGCTAAAAGAGGTTCTTGTAATAAGAAAATAATACTAGTTAATTTCCACAGATTCATTGCCATTAAGCCAGAAGCGTACTGTATCAAAGCAACAAAGACGGCAGAAATTTTGTTCAGCGCCATTTTGTTGTTTATAAGTGTCAAACTCAAAACAGCAATGCATGTTTAAGAATAACTAGCGCTGTACTTATCTAGACCTGAAATAAAATACGCAGATTGGGAACTTATGTAAAGTATAATAAGGCTTTGATAAATCAGGGGGAAACCAAAGAAAGTGGGAACTTTTTTGTTGACTGTAAATTTCCTACACTCGTAAGACTCGCGAGCAAGCGCATTTGGGTTGCTTGTTGAATGCCAAACCTAAACTTTGAAGGTTTGCGCTTCCTTCATAAATGAACCCAACAAAACTTATGTCAGAAGAAGGCTTGCATATAGTACTTTCATTATTTCATAATTATTATTGACTGCTTTATTACTAGGAAAGGAAACTGGTGAAACATTTCACTGATACTTTTTACAGTGTTTTTAGCATCTCGTCGCTAAGTTTGTTGAATGCTGAAGGCCGGCACGAATTCATTAACCTAAAACTGAGACGTTTTGCACTCTCTAAAGTAAGTAAACCCCACAATACTTATGCCAAAATAAAGCTTATATAGTATAACATTGTATTTCAGAGTTATTATCAAGTGTTTTGTTAATGGAAAGGAAACTGGCAAAACATTCATATGCTAGTCCGAAGGTGACAAAAAACAAGTTTACTTTTTTATAACTACTTTGGACTCTTTCACATCAAGTATCGTTTCCATGACAACAAGTCACTCGCATTTTTACAAATCAAGAAAAAATATACTTTTTTATAACAACTTTGGAATCTTTCACATCAAGTATCATTTCCATGACAACAATTCACTCGCATTTTTACACATGGATCAAGAAGGAATATACTTTATAACTACTTATTAAAGTGTTACATGTTTTGTCACCTTTGGACTATCATATTCCTTCTTGATTTGTAAAAATGCGAGTGACTTGTTGTCATAGAAACAATACTTGATGTGAAAGACTCCAATCTAAATATAAAAAGGTATCCTGATTTGTAAAAAGCGAATGACTTGTTGTCATAGAAATGATACTTGATGTGAAAGACTCCAAACTAGTTATAAAAAAGTATCCTGATTTGTAAAAATGCAAGTGACTTGTTGTCATGGAAACGATACTTGATGTGAAAAACTCCAAAGTAGTTATAAAAAAGTAAACTTGTTTTTTTGTAACCTTCGGACTAGCATAGACTTTGCTAAACTCAAACTGTACTTCGCTGTTTTTGTTCGCACTTCTTGCATTGCATAGTGTAAACTACGATCAAAGTTATCCTTGCATTCTAAGCTTTATTCTGGTATAAGGTATAGAGTATTTCTCTAGATCGAGCAATGTTTTGTTCATTACATATCCTTGATCGGTTTGGGCTTTGCGCAACTCCAACTTAGTAGTATCGACAATAGATGTCCCTTGAACAATAGACAAACGAGATGTGAGTTTTAACGGTTCTAGACTCATTAGGACTATTCAAGCGGCCTTTGTTGTATAGATCTCTGTGTTTTATACAGTACAGCTTGGATGTATGTTACCACTTACACGCATGTAGTGTGGGTGTAGTGTGGGTGTAGTGTGGGTGTAGTGTGGGTATAGTGTGGGTGTAGTGTGCGTGTAGTGTGCGTGTAGTGTGGGTGTAGTATTACACGAAAAGGTGCATGTAGTTTCCTTTGTTATGCAGGTTTTGCCTTGAGTAAGTTTTTCCGATGCGTAGTTTCAGCGCGAGGGAAAAAAGCAACTAAACAGCGTGCTTTGAATCTTGTCATATTTGCTTTTTTTCCCTCGCGCTGCAAACTTCGCATCAGAAAAACTTCTCAAAACGCATTCGCTAGGTCTCAAGGATTAATTTGATATAAGTTTCATCGTGATCCGCTATTTATTAGAAGAGTTATCCTGTAAACTTCAAACGCAAAGTTCGACAGCGAAGTTGGCAAAGGTGAAAATGACAAGATTCAAAGGAGGCTTTAGTCAATTGAGCATGTTTAGTTGCTTTTTTCCCTCGCGCTGCAAACTTCGCATCAGAAAAACTTCTTAAAACGACTTTGCTAGGTCTCAAGGAATAATTTGATATAAGTTTCATTGCGATCCGCTATTTATTAGAAGAGTTATCCTATAAACTTCAAACGCAATGTTCGACAGTGAAGTCGGCAAAGCGAATATGACAAGATTCAAAGCACGCTTTAGTCAATTGAGCATGTTTATGTAGTTGCTTTCTTCTCTCTCACTGCAAACTTCATATCAGAAAAACTTGTCAAAACCCATTCGCTAGGTCTCAAGGATTAATTTGATATAAGTTTCCGCGATCCGCTATTTATTAGAAGAGTTATCCTGTAAACTTCAAACGCAAAGTTCGACAGTGAAGTCAGCAAAGCGAACATGATTAGATTAAAAAAGCATACTTCAGTCAATGGAGCATGTTTACTGTAGTTGCTTTTTTCCCTTGCGCTGCAAACTTCGCATCGGAAAAAACTTCTTAAAACGCATTCACTAGGTCTCAAGGATTAATTTGATATAAGTTTCATTGCAATCCGCTATTTATTAGAAGAGTTATCCTGTAAACTTCAAACGCAAAGTTCGACAGCGAAGTCTGCAAAGTGAAAATGACAAGATTCAAAGGATGCTTTAGTGAGTTAGGTACGTAGCTTGTTTCCGTGTTATCAGCTAGATAATTTGGCAGAGATCTGCGTGTAGTTTGCTGAGTGTAGTACACTCAATCCAAACTACACCCACACTACACCCACAGTACACGAAAAAAAATGTTAACATACATCCAGGCTGTACTGTAAACTTCATCAAGACTTTATGAATTTCCTGAACTGAATTTATTTTATTACCTATAACTTCTAGGATAGGATACACATTGCAATCTTTGCATATGTGGGACGCTCAAACCAAAATGGGGCGCTCAAACTACGGGCGCCAGAGAAGTGCGGCGCTCAAACCGGATTCCCTTCAAACAAAAGTGGCGTGTACTAATCCTACAGCTTTTGGAAACATAGTGAAATCAAAGAACACTCGAAGCTGTCTTTACAGAACAAAGAAATCAATAAAGAAAGTAGGTTGTATGAAAGAACATTTACGCTTACCACCACCACAGTCCGCAGTGCAAAAAGTGTAAGCATTGTGTTCGTGTGACTACTGACTGTGGTTAATACGTAGGGTTCCCGATAAAGAAATGTAATGAGCGGGTACTCTGCAATGTAGCCTTTATTCAAGGTGCAAAGTTCCGTAAAGCAAAGTAGCTACCAAATCATCGCAAATGCAAAACTTAAGAGTTATAATCGACGGCTATATACGCGCGAACAAAAGCTGGCAAACTATGAAGAAAAACAAGTCTGCGTCTCACCTTTTCCTCCACACAGTGCACAACAATTGACGCATACTTTCTCGAAAGCCATCGAAAGAAGGCAGGAACTCCCATGATACGATGAGTTTAAAGATTTAAAGGAAAAATCAAGACAAAGTTGAGAAAAATCTTCGAAAACCAAAGCATGGCCGCTAGTAGGTCATTATGGGCGACACTGCTGACCAGTTTGTGCCGATGATGTTTGGCGACCACAGGAAACCCACCCGTTCAGTGGCGCGGCAGGTATAAAATGCAGACCAGAATGCAGACTGCAGACTAGAAAGTGCAGCTGGAAATGCAAACTAAGTGTAAATTACAGTTAGAAACGATGAGTTCATGCGAGTAGCGAGATCGTCAAGATCGAGGGCCTGGCTGTCATAAAGAAAGTGTAGCAATAAACTGAACCTGCATGATTTGAGCAAAACACTAAACTGCACGTTTAGGGTAGGGATAGGGATGGGGTAGTGATGTGCCGCTGACTCTATGAAAACCTGGCCCTGTTCTAGAGTGAAAAAATCAAATTTCGACACCCTCGATCCGCTGTTCTAGATTTGCGAATATCCGCAAAAAATATATGCATATACCCTGTTCTAGAAATGCACAATGGCAATGTTGGCTAGCCTGCGTAAGCAGCCGCCACTTTGCGAGTCGCCGGAAAAGGACGACCGCTCGCAAAGTGGCGGCTGCTTACGCAGGCTAGAAATGTCGGCGGGATTACCGTCATTTCATCTTTACCACAGACTTCTCGAAATATTTCATGAGCAGTGTTTCGCACAATGAGCAATTTCTATAGGTTGTCATTGGCTAAGCCTATCTAAAATTTAAATAATTAGCATATTAGTAGAAACCGAACAGATCTAACTGAATTTAGATTAGAACAGAGTGACGCTGGCAACTGCGGCCAGGGAAAAACAGTTCTCATGAAACCCCTGAAAAAGATTTAGGACTGTTGGACACAGTAATTGTAAGTAGATTTGTAGATTTAATCATTAAGACATTTATTTGTAGATTGTAGATTCAAGATTCATACAGTATTATTATTATTATTGTATTTCAGTTGACTATATATATATGTGTTTAGATTGGGCATTCGTAATCAGCGCCTTGCGCAGTCCCTAAGGGTTTTTCGCATAGCATATAAGCGTCGGTTTAGATTATGCAATCACTTGACCTTACCAGTTATTCAGTTATTGTGTACGGATTATGGGAGACGAAGCTGTTACAAAGCAAGATTTGCTCGATTTCAAAACTTTTGTAGTTGAACAACTTTCTGTTTATAAAACAGATCTCGATGCTAGTTATTCAAAAACACAGGAATCTGTTGCAGAAGCTATAACTACATCTAAGCAACTAAAAGAAGTAAATGACATTTCTTTCAAGCGAGCTGGTAATGAGAAAAATTTCAAATTTAATCGACAACTTATCGACAAGCTCAAGTTCCTTCAGACTCAGTTAACGGCCCAAAGAGTGACTGAAGACGTGCACACGAATTTACAAGAGGCTTTGGATCTGTTAGAAGAGAGAAATAGAAAAATAAGGATTGCGGACCAGTCTGAGGCCGGGTGGTTAACCGTCCAACACTACGAGTCAAATCCGGTTGCTCTCAACGACGAAGACGATAAGAAGATTCGTGCTGCAGAAAAGGAAGCGTTGAGGGATCAAGAAAAACAGCGCCGCAAACGTTATGCTGACAAACCTTCGTTCCGAAATCAGCGATATTTTCAACAATCCGCCCCATACGCTAATTACAGGTTCCGCGGTGCTTCGTCGCAATGGCAGCCATATCCGTCCTCCAGCTTTGGAGCCTCATACCATACTTCTGCCCAACAATCACGCGAATTTGGCCAGTCCTTTAACAGAGGAAACTGCAGATATTGCGGTTCAGCTTCCCATTGGTGGAGAGAATGCCCAGTACGGATCGGCAAGTTCCACGTTGGTTCCTCTACCACAACCATGCCACCCTCCGGAACAGGCCGTCCCTGAGTGTTCTTTCTTGGAAGTGATGAAGGCAAATGTTGTTAGAGCTTTTGATGCGAAACCTGGTGAGCTGGTGAATTGCTCTACGGGTCATTCTACTGGCAGCAAGGATTGTAGTATAGAATCAGAGTTTCGAGAGCTGTTCAGTCAAGATAAGTATAATGACGTTGACGTTCAGTTATTTCTAGATCATAATTTACATGAATATGAGCAAGGCCTTGCTACTCTAATTCTTAAAACAGACTTAAGGTTTGTTTTACTTTTTGGCAACATATAGGAGCACCTCTCTGGATTTTGGATATTATACGTAATGGTTATAGAATTCCTTTTGGTAGTATTCCTCCAAGTGCAATTTTTTCCAATAATAAGTCGGCCCTTGACCATGCGCCTTTTGTTGATCAAGCTATCTCTGATCTCCTAGACGCGCGCTCTGTTATTGAGGTCTATGCTCCCCCGGTAGTCGTCAATCCCCTCACTGTCTCCGTCAACTCACAAGGCAAGTGCCGACTTATTTTAGATTTAAGGCATATTAATAAGTTTATTCCTAAACTTAAATTTAAGATGGAAGATATTCGAGTTTTTCTTAATTATGTACAACTTTCTGGTTTTATGTTTAAGTTTGACATGAAGTCGGGATACCATCATATAGATATTTCTCCGGAACACTACAAATTTTTGGGATTTCAATGGCCGCTGCATTCATCTTTGCCGAGATATTTTGTTTTTACAGTTTTGCCTTTTGGCTTAGCGTCCGCGCCTTATTTATTTACTAAGTTCTTTCGGCCGCTAGTTCGTCACTGGCGTTCACAAGGTATTCCGTTAGTTTTGTATCTTGATGATGGTATTGTTTGTCTTCCTAATTTTGCACAAGCTGAACGCGCAGCTAAAGTAGTTAAAACGGATCTTTCGCGCGCAGGCGTTGTTGTTAATGACGATAAGTCAATTTGGATTCCTCAGCAAAGTCTAGAGTGGCTAGGTATGGTTTGGGATTTGGGCAATAATAACGTATCAATTCCTTTTAGGCGTTTAGATAATTTAATTAATACACTTAATTCTCTTAAGAGTCAATTTCCTTTTGTAACACCTCGCAAGGTTGCGTCCGTTATCGGCAAAATTATTTCTTTGGCTCCTGTCGTCGGGAATATTGCTTTTCTTATGTCAAAATTTTTGCAATCGTTCGTTAAATTGCATGATGATATTTGGGATTCTGCGTTGGATTTCATGGCTTATCAGTATTTCGATGAATGCGTTCGTGAGATTAATTTCTGGATTGAGAATTGCATGTCTCTTAACAATCGTACATTGACACAATATGCTGTGCCTTTTACAATCGTGTATTCTGATGCTAGCGCTGCATCTTGTGGTGGATGCTTGTTGCGTGTTGATTCAGACGAATTTGAATTATTCTACCAAGCGTTTACTTCTCAAGAGATTAATCTGGACAGTAATGCACGTGAATTGTTAGCCATTCTTTACGGTCTCAGGTCATATAAGTCATATATTACGGGTAAGACTGTCAAAGTGTTTACAGATAATCGGAATGTTGCCATTATTTCCGCCAGAGGTTCTAATACAATGTGCTTGCATTTTTTGGCGATTGAACTTTTTACGTTTTGCTCAGCTAACAATGTTGCTTTGGAAGTTGAATGGATTCCGCGGGTTTATAATGAATATGCTGATTCAGTAAGCAGAATCGTAGATTATGACGATTGGGCCATTTCTAGTGAATGTTTTGCCTATCTGGTTACACGTTTTGGTCCTTTTCAAGTAGATCGTTTTGCTTCTTCGAGCACCGCGAAATGCGCGTGTTTCTATTCTAAGTTTTGGTGTCCCGGAACTGCAGGTGTAGATGCTTTTTCAGTTTCTTGGTCAGGTGTTAATAATCTTCTTGTTCCGCCTGTACATCTCGTGGCACGCGCCATTTCTCATGCTGAGGTTTGTCATGCGCATGGCGTATTGGTTGTTCCTAAATGGGAATCTGCTTGTTTTTGGCCTTTTCTTTATCCACTGGGTGTACCTAGGTTATCGGTTTCTCAAATCGTAGAGTTTTCTGACCCCAGAGGTATTTTCGATTCTTCGCATCTAAGTTTTAACTCAATTTTTGATTCTAGATCGTTTTTCTCACCTGTATTAGTAGTTTGTTTGGATGCACACTAATTGAGATAAGTTGGTTGAATTAACTGTTAGCGTATATTGAAATAAATGCTGAATGATCACAGATAATTGCTGCGTGTTAGCGCGTGTAAATATAATGAACGCTGCGTGTTAGCGTGGTATTACGACTGCTGTGTTTTATCGGTTTGTTATGATTGCTGCGTGATAGCAGAATATGACCGCTGCGTGTTAGCGGGTAATTAGTGTCATATGACGAGAGAAAAAGGAAACAATCATTTAACATCTGACAATTATGTTTAATCAATGGTCTTATATCTCTTTCTTTTATGTTTACAAGGTCTGATTGCCGGTTTTCCCAATTGCAACACCCTGGATTGAAAGGATTGGTTTCAAGTATCCCAGCTTATTTGTGTCAGTCTAGAGCACCTAGTAATCTCAATACTTATCACACTTATTTTGGTAAATGGAAATCTTGGTCAGCACAATTTTCTGAAATTTCTTACTTCCCTGCGTCAGATATTCATGTCGCTCTGTTTCTGATATCTTTAGTACAATCAGGATCCTCTTTATCAACTATTCAACAATGTTTTTATAGTATTAATTTTTTCCACAGTGCGTGTGGTGTTAATAATCCTTGTTTGAGCACTATTTTGCGTTCTGTTTTTGAAGGTTGTGCCTAAAACGTTAAATAGACAGCCTATTTTGCCCGCACATCTTTCTAAATTGGTCGATATGTTTGCTTCGGAAAATGCAACTTTAATTGATATTAGAGATGTAAGTTTTTGCCTTTTAGCTTTTGCTTGTTTCATGCGTTTTGATGAAGTTAGTCGACTTAAATGGTGCGATATTTCTTTACATAGTACTTATTTTTCTATTTTCATTAGTAGCAGTAAAACAGATCAGCTAGGTAAAGGTTTCACGCGTATTATGGCGAAGACAGGTAAAGCTACTTGCCCGTGTTCTATGCTACTTAGATATGCTAATTTAGCTAAGCCAAATTTTTCGTCTTCTGAATATGTTTATCAGAAAATTAGCTACGGTAAAATTAGAGGTTATTCACTTCGCCCTGGTACACAGCTTTCCTATAATAGAGCCCGAGAGGTATTAATCTCCAAATTTCGAGCTATTGGAGTTTATAATGTTGGTTTACATTCCCTTAGGATAGGAGGTGGTTCAGCAGCAATTAACAACGGTGTTTCTGAGAATTTAATTAAACATCATGGAAGATGGAGGTCAGACACCGCTAAGGATTTATATTGTCGTGCTAATATCAGCAATCAACTAGTAGTTACCAAGGCATTAGGCATTTAATTCGTGCGTGTTTTTTCTTTTCACTTTTCGCCCTGTAAATCAGAGCGGAATGTAGTGCAAAAATAAAGTCCCGAATAAAGTCCTGGTTGAAGTCCTGGAAAGTCCTTGAAGTCGTTTTAAGCAGGACTAGCTGATTTAGAGAGGTAATAGAAAATCATACCCTGTTCAAGAGAAAAATGTCGATTTTAAGGACCCTGTCTAGTACTAGAAAGTGGAGCTTCTAAAAGTGGTGATTTAGCCACCCTGGCCTTCTCCCGCTTTTTTATCTCATCTCCCGGTGTCTCACGGCTTTCCCTGTTTTCTTTGAAAACCCTTTTTTCCCTTCTTGACCGAAAATTTTATACATATTTAGGTCTTTTCCTGCGCCAAAAGCCCAATATTTTGGTGTCTCAAGGTTCGCAGGGTTGACGTCCCTCTGCACCTCGTGCATTTTTTACTTTCTGCTGTAACACCACTTTACTTGCAACATGCCGATTTGTTGCATGCAAGACAAGTTGCTTGGTCTGATGGTTAAACGCGCAGCATCGCTCATCAACTCGTTTTGCAACAATGTTCGGAAGAGAAGTTAAGCGTTTTTGTTGCCCGTTTTGCGAGGCCCTACTACCAGGGGTAAATTCCGACAAGCGACACCAGAACGACGAGCCATTCTATCAAAATACTAACAGCGACTCTAGCAAAAGCGTGGGAAATCGTGACACGGTCTGTTTTGAAGTGTAGACTAGCGACACGGTGACCCCCTCATGGTGGTAGGGCCTCTTTTGCAGCGCGGAAAAAAAGGATTCAGGATTCCTGTGTTTGTGCTCCCCATAATGCTATGCGCGCCTACACAATCCTTCCCACGACCCCTTGCGTTCAGTATGCATCTTCGGTTTTTGGCGGGCGAATCGGGCGAAAAGAAAATGCTACAAACTGTTCGCTTTCTTTCATATCAGGGAATCCTCGAGGCATTGATAGCAAGGATAAACTCAGGTAAAATAATGTTCTCCATGTGAAGTATTTAAGACCATGTGAAGTAATTTAGACAAACAATAATTTGTTAAAAGCCATCCACCATGTTCGTACTCGTTTGGAGGAAATCTACTGTTTGGGGAGCGTTTTGGTCTGTTAACTTACTTTTTGCTGAACAAGTTTAACAATGAACCTTTCCTTTGAAAGGAGCACTTTTGTCTCAAGTGCAACATAATGGGTTAAAATGAGGGCTGAAAACAAACTGAAAGCCAAAATCCCAAAGAAGAACTTTAGAGGGTATTCAGTCAAAGATGTAAACCGATGTAAAGCACTAGTCAGTTATTTCCACCGACTCCCCACCCCATTGACACAGCGGGGGACCCAACAAACAGATGATGGTAATGTCAAGGAAATCCCCACCCTGGGTGGCAAAGTTTTTTCTTTTAAATCCCCACTCCCCAGGGATGCCTTGCAGCGTTCCTTGTGTGGCATTCTGGTAAGCCAAAAAAGGAGAAACTAGGAACATATGACGACACAAAACATGTTAACTATATTTTGCAATTATCATGTTTAAAAAGTGTCACTGCATTTGACAGATTCACCTACCATTTTCTTGGAATAGGTGTCCCAGAGCTGATTTTGTAGAAGGCTCAGTGCATACACAATAGACTCATGCAATGAATTCTTTACTTTGAGAGCTAAGCATACAGCAGGAGCAAATGCCAGTGAATGATAGTTCTTTATGAAATTCAGAATAAATAAACATGATTTTTATTTAAAATTTGCCACTCACATCTCACTCAAGGAATGCATGCTTTATAAAGTGACACCTACATGTACATTTGCAATAGATTTTGCAATGGAGGCAGGTATGTGAGGCTGGGACAATGTTAGCTATCCTATGCTAGCCTTGAGGAACCTTTAGTAAGAACTCTTTATTGTCTGTGAACAAAACCCTAGTAAGATTTGTGGCATTTAAGCAGTAGGGCTTACAGACTGAACAAAAAAAGCCACTGCATATTACTATGCAAATTCACATCATTCCAATATCATTCTTTTCACTCGAAACCAAACACAACTTACATTGAGATAAGTTGACATTTCAAATTCTTACCAAATCTACCAAGCTGATGCAGTCGTTTTTACGAGCTAAATGCCCTTGCATTTGCCAAGACACCACTAATTTAGCCTCCAAATCAAAACGAAGGAAAGTATAATCTAAAATTTTTTTTTAACAAATGACATTTAAGGTCTCGTGAAAGGTAAAAATGTAAAAATTCATAAAATGACTTTTTTCCCCGAAATTCATTTGATACAGTCCTAAAGTACATTTCTAAAACGTAAAATGATGCGTCAGCTGTTTTCCTAGGCTTCAATTGCCCATTCTTTTGTATTGCCCGCCACTCATTTTCTGTAATTTAATTAACGGCAAAATGTTCAGAGGACCAAACTTGGGGTTAGTTATCTATGTGATAAGGAGAGTGAGATGACAGTGTCATGTGATGTGACGTGTGATGTGTCACTGATGACTTCATCATTTAAGGGCGTTCTTTAATCATAAAAAATTATTATTTAAGGAACAAAAGGTGGAAAGACAACCAAACTTTGACAAAGTTGTCTTGGTGCCAAAGTGGGTGCACTAACATGGTGAAGTGATGTGATGTCATCAATGACATCACATCATTAAAGGGCTTTGGTGTAAACAAAGAAAACATAATATATCATGAGGGAAAGGAGGTAAGACAACCAAACTTCTACAAAGTTGTCTTGGTGACAAGGTGGATGCACTAACATGGTCTAACATCGATAACGTCACCATTAAAGGGCTTTTGTGTAAACAAAGAAAAAAATATCTAAGGATCTGACATCATCAATGACATCATCAAATCTTATTGGGAGCTCTGCTTTTAGGCATTGCCTGAATCTATATATTATTATATTTACTCCAAAGTTCCAAACAATTGTACATTTTTGTTGAGAAAATTTTCCAGCCTTATTCGGCCCTTCACAGGAAAAAAAAGTCAATTCCCAAATTTGGAAACTTGGGGAAATACTGGGTCAGTACTGGGACTAGTCTGGTTTTCCAGCTTGGGAAAAGCGTATTTCCCAAACTTGTAAAAACGATACGATTTCCCAACCCTGGATTTGATTGGGAAAAGTACAATTCCCAAATTCGATCCCAAGTCTGGGGCTTTATAGACCCAGGTAATTTACAGTCCTGGATCAAGTTAGGAATCACCTAATTCCCAGGTTGGTAACTGGATTGGGGGATTTTAGACCCAAACAATTCCAAGTTTGATCCCAAGTCTGGGGCTTTATAAACCCAAGTAATTTACAGCCTCCTGGGTAAAGTTAGGAATCACCTAATTCCCAGGTTGGTAACTGGATTGGGGGATTTTAGACCCAAACAATTCCAAGTTCGATCCCAAGCCTGGCCTTTTTTAAACCCAAGTAATTTACAGTCCTGGATCAAGTTAGGAATCACCTAATTCCCAGGTTGGTAACTGGATTGGGTAATTTCATAACCAAACAATTCCCAAGTTAAAATTTTCAGGATTGGGTCAAAGTTGAACAGTTTGCAGATGCAAGGGTTTCCAAGACTGCATGTGCCGGACTATGGTCGCCCAAGAGGTGTTAGAATTTAACTTGAAAATGGGTATTCAATGATAGATTACCCAGGGATTGACTTCAATTCTGATGATGATGAACATTTATTTGTACAGAGAATAAGATGTATTTGCCAGGGACTGTTGCTTTGTGTAATTGTGTCCTATGAGGGGTAAATTAACTGGCTCTCTACCTTTAAATACAATCACAATACTCATTTTAAACCACACTTTGTTTTTAATTAGAATGTGTCTACACTGGAAAACACTAAAATCTCTAATAATTCAAAACAACTTTGCCTTCAAACAATAAAATCTAGTCAGGAAATAATGACCTCCTCCATAGTTCGGAAAGGGTGGAAGTCAATGGCAGAGGGGCAGGTGGACTTTCGTCAAGAGATATCACCGGCAAATAATAAGTTAGTCATGGACGTAAGTTCATAAAAGTTCATGAATGGTTCTTATTGACAGTTCATGACGAATTGTTCTTGAAATTAGTGCATGAGCATTTAATAATTCGGCAATAATGAACTTCACGCCAACAAATTAAAAGGGGCACATATTTGGGGGTAAAAGAAATTCTTCTAGTTCTCCTAATGTCCTCTCTAGTTTGTGTAGAAATAGTTCTTGTGGTAATTGCAGGAGTTCATCTTCACGATAATCCGATGCTTGAGGCTGGAAAGGAACCCATATAATTTGGTAAAAATTTTAGTAAAGGATCTACAATAAAAGCCAGAACATCTCAAAGACTTACAAAATCAGTTGGACTTTCTTGGCTTATATGAGCTCTGAACTCTTCTGGGTCAGTACCAGCCTCTTTTCCTGAGCAGAATAAGTCAAGATCACAGAAGTGTAATAAAGTTTCTCCAAATATGCAGGAAACATATTGGAGATTCTTCATTGCACTCTGTGATTTTCGTTTGGAATCATTTAAATTATCAAAATGTTTATGCTTCATGGGCTATAATCAAGAACATTTCATGAACTAAATTTAAGAACATTTCTTGGACTTTTTTAAAAACATTCCAATCAAGAGTACTTCACCATGTTTCAGGCTAACAAATTTTAAAAGTTCATTAACCCTTGTGAATTATGTGCAGAGACTCTTGCCACGGATACGACTAGTATCAAAAGTTTGGTCATACTTGCCCCCAATGTCATCATATTTGGCAAGGTTAGAGAGTGTAAACTCAAGTCAACATGACGTCTGGGAATGGCACAAAAAACAATAATTGTCAACATTATAATAATATGAACAAGGTCAGTGTCCAAAACATGATAAATGTTAAGCTCTGAAAGCACAACCTTTAAAAGCAACTGTAGCTTCCGGTTGGCAAGGCTACAAAAAGACAGAACAACATGTTCAAAATGCATGGAATGTCACAAATATGTGATCAGAGAAACATTACCACTGCTTACATGTAACATGTGATCTCTTAAGGTTAATAAGGTCTGCACCTTTCACCAACTTAATTTTGTTTTTGTTAATAAGCTTAACTGCTACCACTTTCAGTAACTGCTTTCTGGATAATGTTTTGGCAAGAGTTAGCTTGGTGCCTAGCTCTTTCAAGGTTTTAAGTAAGCACTCTCTTGTTATCTCATTTGTATCAGTTTCATCATAATAAACCAACAAAGCCACTTCCGCACTTTTATCACTGATCATTTGAGTGGAAACTTCTCTATTTTCCTCTGACTTTTTTGAAGACCCACCTGGAGTCTCCTTATAGGAATTACTTCCAACTGGTTGAACACTTGATTTTCTTTCATTTTTAGATCCACTAGTTTTTTTGTTTTTTCCTTGTGAACTGGCAAAGGGCACATCTATTTCACTACTACCTGCACTATCCTCATCCTTATCATCCTCCAATATGTCTGTGTCCCCACCTTCTTCACTGCTGCTTGATGTATGTGCAGGTATAGTAGGCAGGGGAGGAACTGGAGTAGTAACTTTCTTTCTTTTTGCACCAACCAGAACTGGATCTTCGTGTTCATCTGGTAGGGAGATCTTTCGCCTTTTGTCAGGCTAAGGAACAAAAATAATAAATACATGAAATCTGATCCCAAGGAAGGGTACAGAAACGTCAAGCGCGAAGGGGGGGGGGGGGGGGGGGGGGAGCGATTTCTCAACTTAAAGCAAACTGATCTATTTAGAGAGAATATTATTCGGGAAAGCTTACAAGCAATCTGGTTCAAATACAAGCAGGGCTAGTTAACCACAATAGACTGAGGTGAAAAATGCATTTCACATTCCTTATAACCAACGGCAATCTTTTCCTGAAGTGTACATAAACGTAAAAGATATAATCAAACCTTGTCATAATCTGTACCATCCCGCTTCCTTGAACGCCTACGTTCCCAGAAAACCTTCATTATTTGCTCTTTGATGGCATCCAAACCAAATCCTATTTCAGGCATTCCGCAATCGTCTATGAGAGAGTTGGCTAAGTCCTCTAGCTCAAGCTTATCCTCTGGCAGACGAAAATTTGGAAAATTGTTGCCTGGCCATCTGCTTGTGGCTACCTGGTTGATCTTGTTCCTCCTTAAAAAAATATGTAAAATTTTAATATGTGGGTGGTTAACAGATTTACATACACTGCGCACTACAGTGTGGCCACCCAGAGGGCTCCCAACCCCAGCTCTGCCATCCATTGATTGCATTTTTAAACTGAACCGTTGAGAGGGGTGTTGGGGTTGAGGAACATGCCAAAAGAGCCCCCTCACCTGCAATTTCCACACCTGAAAATCACCCCTCCCCTGGAATTTCCTTCACAAATTCGAGAATAAGATTTTGCTATAAAAAAAAGAAAATGCAACCCTACCCCTGGAATTGCCATCCTCAAAAAGACATCTCCACTGGAAAAATTCCATGTCCTCAACGCCCCTGTTCGGTTTAAAAAAGCAATTAGCCAATAGAAACCAAACTTTTCTTTTTACTCACTTAGCTGTAAATAAGAGTTGCTGGTCGGGCGTCATTTTCGATAGCGTCACACGAGGGCTTGTTTGTGGCGGTGTGGTACATTCGCCATTAGAAGGCACATGGTTTTCAAGACTTTTCTTTAGCTTTATTATCTTTCCAAAAGTAAGGCCAAGATTTTGGAAAATTGTACTCGTCCGTTTTACTGTAAAGGTTAATTAAGCTATTGCCATCGATATCTTCTCCTTAAAAAACAAACAAGAAAAAACATTACATTATTTCATAGCTGCGGTAAAATCCTAACCGCGGGGTTAAAAGTGGGAAAGTTTTGACACCATTTCCCCTCACCGGCAGTCTTCGAGAATGAGGGCGTGATGCCATGATTTTAGCCTTTTTTGGACGAGTCTAAAACCATAGGCCTCACAGGCTACTGGAAAAAGTTTGAAAAATAGCCGCATTGTTTGAAAAATATCTTAAATATCTATAGAAACAAATAAGGAATACTTACTTTATGATCTAGTGTGTATATTTTGAGTAGATTTTCGGTTTTGAGGGGACAATTTGGGTCTGAAGTTGAATGGGAACGAGTGTACGTTGGAACGAGTGACCAGTGGCTTGAACTTCAGACCCAAATTGTCCCCTCAAAACCGAGAATCTACTCAAAATATACACACCAGATCATAAAGTAAGTATTCTTTATTTGTTTCTATAGATATTTAAGACATTTTTCAAACAATTCGGCTATTTTTCAAACTTTTTCCAGTAGCCTGTGAGGCCTATGCTAAAACCAGTAAAACCAGTTTTGCTCACAAGGAATTTCCAAAATAGCCACTAAAAAGCAGCCGCCTTTCGACTGTCAGGAAAGCACAACATTGAGCGGATGAAAAAGGATTGCAAAATCACTAGGCTGAACAGTTTTCAAACCAGTTTTCGAACCTGAAAAGCAACAAAATCCCTCCTACAGATAGATAGCGTTCTCGCGAACGATGAAGATATAGTTTTAGGTGATGTAAGCTAGGCGGTAATAAGCAATTAAACTGATTTGCTTTTAGTGATTCAAAAACAAAACTAATGAAATAAAGAACCAAATGAACACTTAATGTGCGGTATTGAAAGGTTAACACAAGTTTAAACATCCTCGTTTCTCGATCTGCACGTGCAAACGGCGACAAAGCTCACCTCTAAACTTTTGTGAAATCTCATCCCCAAACAGCATTCGGATGAAACCGGTAGCTTTTTCCACATCCCAACTCTCGATTGGAGCGCTAAACTCTCCATTCTCCTCCTCCTGCATCTCGCTATCTGAAACTATCGAACCGTGGTGCTTAAAAGAAAGACCGTGGAAATATTTTCAAAGGACTCAGCAGTACGTCTCGAAGGAGAAGCCAACCCAACTGCTATGTATGCTGTCGCGCGCCAAAACCCACTGTTAGCAGGAGACTAGACATAGACCAATCACGTGATTTAGTTTCCCACGAGTTGTCTTTTATATTAGTCTTGAGCCGCTGTCAATCATCACAAAGTTTGTGTCCCTTTGGATTTTTACCCAAAAAGAATAAGAACAGTAGCGAGCATTTTCCAATAAAAACATACCAGGAAAAAAATAGAGAAGCGGATGATATTTTCCTCTGTTTTTTTTTTAAGGTGCCGCCCCCAGAAACCTTTTGCAGAAATATAAAGCGTGTGACGTATTTATATAGCCTCCGGATTTTTCAATGAAAAGTACCCTTCTGATTTCTCAGAAATTAAAAAAAACGCTTCTGAAAAAACGATAAAGCGCGTGACGTCTTTAGCCAGTAAGTTTTTTCGAAAGCCCGATACCCTAAGAATAATTTTCCCAGAGACTTTTGCAGAACTAAAAAAAGATACAGCCGAGTTGGCGTATTTAACCTCGGGTTTTTATTATTTGAAAGGAATGTCCCGAGTGATTTCCCAGAAAACTTTGCAGAACTATTAAAAAAAGACACAACCGAGTGGCGTATTTTGCCTCGGGGTTTAATTTTAAAAAATACCCTTGCGGATTTCCCAGAAACCTTTGCAGAACTAAAGTGACGTATTAGGCTCGGTTTTTTTTATTTTATAAAAATGTCCTAGTGATTTCCCAGAAACCTTTGCAGAACTAAAAAGACACAACCGAGTGGGCGTATGTACCCTCGGGGTTTTTATTATTTAAAAAAATGTCCTAGTGATTTCCCAGAAAACTTTGCAGAACCAAAAGCTCATGATGGCAGAACTAAAAAAGACACAACCGAGTGACGTATTTTGCCCCGTGGTTTTAATTAAGATTTCCCACTGAAACCTTTGCAGAAAAAAACAGACACAGCCAAGTGACGTATTTAGCCTCGGGGTTTTTATTTAAAAAAATACTCTAGTGATTTCCCACTAAATCTTTGCTTTGCAGAACTGAAAAAGACACAACCGCGAGTGACGTATTTTGCCTCGGGGTTTTTAATTTAAAAAAAAAATACCCTTGCGGATTTCCCAGAAACCTTTGCAGAAATAAAAAAGACACAGCCAAGTGACGTATTAGCCTCGAAGTTTTAATTTAGTGATTTCCCAGAACACTTTGCAGAACTAAAAAAGACACAACTATGTGACGTATTTTGCCTCGGGATTTTTAATTTAAAAAAAAATACCCTGGTGGATTTCCCAGGAACCTTTGCCATCTAAAAAAGACACAGCCAAGTGACGTATTTAGCCTCGGGGTATACCCTTGCGGATTTCCCAGAAACCTTTGTAGAAATAAAAAAGACACAGCCAAGTGACGTATTTAGCCTCGGGGTTCTTATTTAAAAAATACCCTAGTGATTTCCCACTAAACCTTTGCAGAACTGAAAAAGACACTCAGCCGAGTGACGTCTTAGCCTCGGGGTTTTAATTCGAAAAATACCCTAGTGATTTCCCAGAAACCTTTGCACACTCTGAAAATCCCAGACACCTTGGCGTCTTTTCCAAGGTACCCTTGTTGGAGCACGTTTAAAATATTCGTAAAACAATTTCTTAGCACTGTATGAAAGTGTGAAAATGAAGCACATAAAACTCGTGCAGTTCTCAACTAAAAGCAAACTGAGTCATTTAGAGAGAATATTATTAGGGATCGAAAGCTCGGCAATCTTTAATGTGTAAGCGTTTAAACTAGTAAGCGTTTCGTTTAGTTAAAAATTCAGCACGTAGCTTGTTGACCTGTGGATCCCTGTGGATATGGATGGAATATGGCAGCGGGAAATGATTGTAGCGTGCACTTGCTCTGATAAATCGTACGACCATGTTCACTGCCCTTGCAGTAAATGTAAAGGCAAAGCTGTACCCAGATGTACAGAGCTCCGACATTGGAAAACGAACCGCGATGTTATGCTCATTCGTCAGAGCTCAGATAAAGTGATCTCCGATGAGAGTGACTCTGATGACGCCTTTTCAAACGGAAGTGGAATAGACATTTCTGAATCAGACCAGATGGCTGATGTTCAAAATGAACTCGGAGCACAAATTGTAGATGAAGCAGGCGGAGAACTCGACACAGAAGGAAATTATTTAGCGGGTGCTGTGGATATGGAGCAGGGTGGTGAAGTAGACACTTTAGGTATAAATATCGAAGATGTCGCTACCAGAGCTGTTTTAAAAGCCATGCAGTTAATGGAAGATTCTAAAGCCTCAGTGAGGACTTTTGAAGATATTCTAAAGTATGGAAAACAACTGTTTATTGAAGGGATCGGTGATGATTACGACCCGGAAATAATGGATGTACTGTGGCCTGCGAATTGGTCTGCTGCGCAAAGACTTTTAAAGGAGCATGGCTACAGTGACCCGAAGGAGTATTTTATATGTTATTGCAGGAAGAAAGCAAGAGGAAGATCGAAAAGGAATGCAGGAAAGCATGTTTACAATGGCAAGAGGGACATTATGGAAAACAAAAGAGATACATGCAGGCACTGCGGCAGGAAAGGGAAAATACGATATTACTATCTCGGTTTGAATGAAAAGGTTAAAAAATGGTGCCAGGATAGTGAAACATGTAAAAAGAACCTTGCCCACTGGGAGGAGAAGGAACACTGGATGAACAGAGACCAGTCGTGGTATGCAAAGAAAGAAATCTGGGACGGGGACAGATTTAGGGAACTAGCTTGGTTTTGGGACAAGGACTCAACTTGGCTGCTGCCAACATTGTGTCCCAATGCTCACTGCAAGGGTATTGTTCCTGCTAAAGTAATTGAGACTTTAATGTCTCAATGTGAAGGGAGGTACGAGGTCACCTTAGAGTGCCCTGTCTGTTATGAAGAATTTTCCCATACACCAGAGTTTGCTCAAGGAGACCCGCGCAACTTAGCCTACATTGCACATTGGGATGGCTGGAGCCCTTACAAGCATGGCAATCACGGATGTGGGGCCATTGAAGTAACTGTGGCAAATATGAGAAAAAGCGAGAGAAAGAAATTGGAAGAAGTTTATGTGATTGGCTTTGTGCCTTTACACAAAGTGCCTAAAGATAATCCTCATTTGATGGATCCATTTTTACAACCTTTGGTCGATGAAATCAAGGAGGGCTTTATCAATGGTATTGAGGTCAATTTTGCCCATGACTTTCCTGATATACCAAAAGGGAACAAAATCAGACACTTGCTGTTGTGCTTTACAACAGATTATCCTGGCATTTGTGAAGTGGGAAAATTTCTAAACGGAGGAAGGAGCCCCTGCAGAAGGTGCAAAGTTAAGGGTGAGACGATTCCTACAGCAAATCATTATCAAATGTACTATGGTGAAAACAGATTTCATGGACGATATCCATGGGATGAAAGAAATTTAGATACTGAGGCCGATGTCATGAATGAAATACAAGGCGAAATCAGAAAGTCAGTGCGGAAGAGGATTTCCTCTCAACATGGATTCACAGGTGTTTCAATCTTGCACCAGCTCTATCCACTCTACGGGTTCAATATAATACAAGACATGGTGTACGATATCCACCATCTTCTGCCCCTGAATGTGATAAAGAACCAAGTTGACAGGTTTGTAGATGAAGGCTTACTTAATCCTAAGGAAGTCGAGCATGCCCTTAGAACTTTCCCATGGACATCAGATCTGAGACAAAAGGCGTGGCCACTGGAAAGCAGAAGAGTACCGCAAATTCTGCTTTCCAGTGTCAGAATGTGCTCTTGAATCATTACTGCCTCCTGAGGAATATGAAATATGGAGCACCCTCGCTCGGCTGACAGAGCTCCATTATGTTTGTGGGCGAAATGGTTGGACATCTGAAATGATATCCGAAAATCATAACTTAGCTCTGAAATTTAACATTTTAGTGGAAGAAACACAAGGACTCCAAATGTGTCGCATCACCAACCACAATCTGCTCCATATTTCTGAAGATCTCATCAGATTTGCAGCGTCGGACAATTACTGGTGTTATAATTTCGAAAGAGCAGTGAAAAAGTATGTACAAAGATCCAGCAACTGTAAGCACATCGAAAAAACGTATGCCCACGCAGAAGAAAGAAGGGAATTGCTGAAGGTCTTGCACAAAGGGAATTCTCCTTTGATTCCGAACGTATCACTTGAGGTATGTAGTATATGTATGTTTACAACTTTGGATCCACATTGTGCATTATTTCTTTCTTCTTGGGGTTGATGCATAAATGCAAAATTGCATTGTGATAATAATTATCAATTTGGCTTTCACTGAAAATTTGTATTTTTTTAGGGAATCGCTAGGTCACACGCAGAAGCACTCCAGCAGAGACGAGAATGCATCATTGGTTCATCTAAGAAGGTTCGCGAATTGTCAGATGACGATGCCTGTATCATAGCAGGGCTGTTTGAAATCGACGAAAAACAGATTTCACGTGCCGCGGTTATATCAAACAAGGTATTCATACCGGATGACGGTCTTGGTTTCCTTTTGCGGAAAGGAGAGAGTTTTATTGCAGTGTATGACGGATCATCGGTAGTTTGTTCAGTAGAGCATTTTTATTCTGTGAAAGTCGGTGGTTCACGTAAAGCTGTGGCCAAGGTATCATACTTCAAAACTTTGTTGACAGATGGATCTGCAGACACACATTACTGGACAGGCTTTCCTCTGGTATCTGCCACAGCAAGTGGACTAGTTCTTCTCAAATCAACGGACATACAAAGAAAGGTATTGCTTATACCTACGGGCACTGCAGAAGCATTTATTGCTGTAGATTACCAGCGTAAGAGGTTGGCCTCTCCTCCTGCTGTTATACCCTGCTACCCTGAAGTAGGTGACATGTTGCACATTCAAGGGGAGAATCGTGATGATAAATGGCTTGGACATGTTAGAGCTGTTGAAGAAACTCAAAAACAAGTAATAGTAAACTTTTACATTGACAATCCAAGATGGCCAGGCCGCAGTTTGTTTGTACGAGAAACATACCAGCGACATGGTTCTCGTGAAACAGTGCACTGGAAAAGTATTCTAAGTATAGCTCATGGTCAATGGATTTCTGCAAGTTGCTGGCAAGAGCTTTAGATGGCTATAAAGTCCTGTTGATGACTGATGACAATGTTGAGATTGCTATTTGCAATGTTCAAACTCTAGTCAGGTTTCTTCAGCGGGCTGTGCGCCCGTTATTCCAAATGCATCCAAAATGGTTGTTCAGCTTCCTCGTGTATGTAGTAAGTTTGCTGATTAAACAAATAAAGTTAAAAGTGACCCAAACGATTATCGTCAATGGTTTGTGTGGAAAATACAAAGGGTGGTAAAATATGGCTTCGCGATCGGGTCGAAAAGTGGCGTTGACAAGGAATTCAATTTCGAGAAAATTGGGATTCTGCGTCAATATTTTAACATTTTTTTACTCTAACAGCAAGCTGACTATTGGCTTAAAAATCAGGACTCGGTTGTGAGAATGGTCGACAGTACATGTGGCACTTAAAGTGAACCTTTTTTTTGTCCGTCGGCTACATTTTGCCACTATAAAAATTACTTTGGACATGTAGAGTACTATTTCCAACTGAAACTGAAATAGGTATAAATTTCGCGATACAAATGTTCGTGGCGGTTTCGCGATTACTTTGACATCGCGAAACGCGCGAATTTAATGCCACGAAATTAAAGGCAAATAAGGTATATCACAAAATAAAATTGTTTGCAAATACTTCTTGACCCAATGTGTGACATATACTTGGGACTACATTGTGAGTATTAACCATCAAATTTTAACCATGGCCGGGTCGATTGTGACCAAGTTACTAAGGGACCGGTCATTATTTATCGCCTGGGGGGGTCAGAGGATTTTGAGTAATAAAAGGTCAAAATGCAGTGATCCTCCCTCTATAAGTACAATGATTAACGTGATCCCCCCTCAGAGCAGTTAAACGTTTTCGTGATCCCCCCCCCTATTTGACCTAGTAGAAGACAGTTTACAGATAGAGGGGATCACATTTTTCTTTCGTTGCGCGCGAAGCGCGCCCGAATTTTGATAAACACAGTTCATCAAGCCATTTCATTGATAAAATCACGTTCACCAAGAAAGTGTAGATGAACATTCCGTTTTTTATGTATAGTAAACAAATCCTGTAGTTTTTATTATTCATGCGCACAATTGCGCGCCGAAACTATTATTATTCATTTGCGTGAAGCGCGGCCCAAATGACGAATTTCTATGACTGTAACGTCGAACACACGCTTAAGCCCTGGCTAAACTAGGACACATGTAGCGCGCAACATTGTAGCCGGACACCCCCGGGAGCCGGACACATGTTTCCTTCATGTTTCCCTGTTTAGCCACGCGAGAAACATTGTCGCGCGCAACAAACTTTGTAGCCGGGACACAAAGAAATGTTTCTTCGCAAGACAAGAAACATTTGATGTGTCCGAGACACACGCGTGCTATGTTTCCTAGTTTAGCCACTCGGGGAAACATGCAGGACACAAATGTTGCGCGCTACATGTGTCCTAGTTTAGCCGTAGCTTTACTCTTCTTTCGAACAAAGTGACTGCCCGCTTGGCCTATCACTGCAGGGCATTTTTGGTAGAGTTTGTTTTTCCTCGCCAAGATACAGTTGTCCTTGTGAACGGTGCGAAGGTAGTGTCTTCGTTGCGCGAGTTGCCAAAGACTATATTAGATGATATTCTTTATGCGAAATTTTTATTATGTATTGGGTGAAGTGAGGTAGAAAAATGCAAATGATAGAGAAGTTGCTGGAATAACTACTTAGAAAATTTCTTGTGGTCCCCCTTTCAGGGCTTCGGGTTTTGAGAGATCCCCCCTTTCGCTCGCCCCAAAATGAAGTGATCCCCCACAAAATCCTCTGCCCCCCCCCCCCCCCCCCGATAAATAATGACCGGTCCCTAATCAGTCTGACCAAGTTATTAGAACTTGAGGCTATTTCGAAAGGACTTCCCAACCCTGGGGCAATGTTGATCCAGCTACTAAAATGTAACAAAGTACTATCAACAACAGTCAAACTAACTTCCCCAAGCCTGCATCCATAATGATGACATTCTTTAGTGAGAACTAACCAAATTTACCCAACCCTGGAACACGTTTACCCAGCTATTTTATAACTTGTGGCTGTAATGTTCTAGACAACCCCAGCATTGGGTATGAATAACGAAAACCCAAATAATATGCCAGTCTTGACCCAGGTCTGGTTTGACCAATATGGATTTTAAAAGTTCACTGTCAAACTTTCCCCATACTAACCCCAGGCCATCCCCAAGTTGGGTCTAAATTCCCAAGTAAGACCCAAGTTGGGAATTGACTTTTTTTTCCTGTGTTATCGATTTCAGTCATGTACACTCTATATAATTTGCTTAAATGTCCACTCTATACGGACCTGTTCCCTTATTAACGATAGAAATGTTCACAGAGCTCACCATGTTATTGGTTTTTGGTTTTCGAATCTGCATTCTAGTGGCAGTTTTTCACAGTTTTCTAACAAAACAGTTGTGTTTCATTGCCTGTAAACGTGAGGACTGCGCCATCGACCGCCCCCATCTTTGTTTTCAAGTGCAACGTGGAGCAGAGAACTGGGAACTAGGCAGACCGCAAGCTGCCAGGTCAGCGGATTTGCTCACAAATAGTGTTACATTCTCACTGGTCCCATTGTGCTGTATAAGATGTGGGGAGAGGAGACCTGGCGGAGCCGAAGATGGCAATGGCAGATAAAGGGAGGGAGGGTGGGGGAAAAAGGCACCGCCAGGTCCAAGGGTAAACACAATGAGACCCACCACACCCGCCACTAATACATGGCGTCTTACATAGATGCCATCCAGGCTCTCGTTCTAAAACCAACTAACTATGCTAATCAGTTGATATCTTATATATGCACTGCTGGGGGCCCAGTGAGAATAGTGTTACATTCTCACTGGTCCCATTGTGCTATATAAGATATGGGGAGAGGAGACCTGGCTCCGCTTATCCGACACTTGCATGGAGACTCTCACTTTCTAACCTGATAACTCTGAAATATCCCAAAACTCAGAACTATCCCAAAACTCAGAACTAGGTAAATCCCAAAACTCAGAACTATCCCAAAACTCAGAACTATTCGTTAACCTAGAACTATCTGACAAATAAGAACTATCCAATAACTCAGAACTATCCAATAACTCAAAACTACCCCATAACTCAGAACTATTCCATAACTCAGAATTATCCTAAAATCCAGAACTATGCAGAACTATCTCATAACTCAGAAGTGTCCCATAACTCAGAACTATCCAATACTCAGGACTATCCTATCACTCAGAAATACCACAGAACTGAGAGCTGCCCCTAAATTTATTTCCATAATTGTAAAATAGCCCATAATACTGAAATATTCCATAACCCTGAGATATCCAATAACTCATAACTATCTGATAGACACATTAAGTAAAAATGGTAATGCAAGACTAGAACAAGCTGATAGTTAAGAAAATCAATCTTCTTTATGTCAACTCACATCTATTATTCCATGGTCATGAGGATAAACCTCCCAAAAACTCAAAAATCCCTCCATTACTGTACATATACTGTACATCTGGAACTCATCTATGAGGGTATGTGCCGAGGTGCACGGGGTTGCTGGGTTTGGGGCTGCACCCTTATTGTGAACACAACAACAAAAACAGCAAAAAGTCATTCATTGCCAACTGCATGAAGTGTACATAAAATTTCCAATGAACTTCAAAACCTCTAAAAAGGGTGCAATCCCAAACCCAGCAAACCCAGAATGCTCCGTCCGAGGACAGCACACTGGACTGATTCCAAGTGTCCAGAGAGACAAAAGGAATCAAAATTGTCCAGAGGACATTAGATAGCCTCTCCAGGAGTGCTGAGAAGGGGGGGGGGGGGGGGGGGGGGGGGTGCGACCCAAGAAAATAACAAACAGTAAATGGCTATTTACTGAATAAAACATACGTTTTTATATATAGAGCTGTTTTGGAGCAGAGCAATCTCGCTTATAGGTCATGCCTAATGCCAAACTGAGTAAAATAAATAACTATTTTGGAGCAGAGCAATCTCGCTTATAGGCCATGCCTAATAGTCCATGGGCCGGACCAAAATTTATTACCATTTCTGCGGGCAAATTCTAACTTGTGGCAATTGAAAGAGTTTATCGAGTTGTTTAAAAAAAGTTATGATAGCAATTTCAAATTCACGGCTTTAAGGTAGATTTTTAAGGTTAAAAAAAATCAAAATGGCGTCTTTGCACGAAAACGAGGCTAACTTTAAAAACATCAAAAAGATCGCTAGAGGCGGCAGTTCACAAATAAACGTAAAACAAAGATAAATCAAGTATAGGACAAGTATATGTTATGACTAAAAAGGATGAAAGTGCACTGGATTATTTTTTTCTATCAAGTTTTATTTTTCATCATTCGCAATGCATTGTGGGACATCCAATATGGCGGCCAGTTTGACAGGTAAGTTGTTGATCGTCTTCTCTCCCTTATTTTGATTATTCATCGGGCTTTCCAAGCGAAATCTTTGACATTTTGAACGGATAAAGTAATGTTTTAGTATATTCTTGAAAATGTTTAGTAAAAGATGATGAAACTATACTTTTTCTCTTAAAAACGTGCTCGAAGACTTACAGTCCTTCGAAATGACAGTTCGATTTTCGAATGCTATTGGCATCTCTTGATCGATATCTCGATCTGGCGGTTCATAAGAAGCTTAATTTGAACTTATTTAAGACAAAAGTTTATTTCCAAACATCTGTTATAACTGTATAAATTGATTTTGGGTATTTAGCAGCTCGAAGACTACCCTGGAAACCAGAGGCTCGAGGTCCAACACAAACGCGAAAGGGCAGAGTTTCAGCCTCTGGTCCCCAGGGTACTCGAAGACTTACAGTCCTTCGAAATGACCATTTGATTTTCGAATGCTATTAGCATCTCTTGATCGATATCTCGATCTGGCGGTTCATAAGAAGCTTAATTTGAACTTCTTTAAGACAAAAGTTCATTTCCAAACATCTGTTATAACTGTATAAATTGATTTTGGATATTTAGCAGCTCGAAGACTTACAGTCCTTCGAAATGACCATTCGATTTTCGAATGCTATTGGCATCTCTTGGTCGATAACTCGATCTGGCGGTATTAAGAAGCTTAATTTGAACTTATTTAAGACAAAACTTTATCTCCAAACATCTGTTATAACTCAGGGGCGTAGCCAGCACTTATGAGAGGGGGGGTTCCAAAATTCAAAAAATAAAAAACTCCACATAGATCTCGGGGAAAAACTAGCGTTTGAAGAAATTTGCTACATTTTATTGGAGCTTTTATTTGTTGTCTATTAAATATATTTACAATTTTAGTAGTAAGTCGGTCCAGAACAGAGGCGAGGAGGGGTTCCGCTGCGGGAGAGGGGGGTCCCCCCCCTGGCTACGCCCCTGTATAACTGTATAAATTGATTTTGGGTATTTAGCAGCTCGAAATACATTGCTGTTTTCGTTGTTTAATGACGATTGCTGAATCGCCAAGTCGTAAACAAGCTCGAGATTGGTTTTGGAATTCGGAGAAAAAGTTTGGAGAGATAAATGAACTTGAGTTGTGTGTCCCCTTGCTAGCTCGTGCCTCTGTTTGTTTCTTTCTTATGTAATAAAAAAGAAAAACCCCCATTTATAAATACAAAGACGATTACAACTGAAATGCACGAACTAGGATCACAAACCGTGTGAACTTTAAAAAAAGAGTAGGAATAATTATATGCCCGCGTACAACCTATTAGATTTGATAAAAACAATTATGTGATATATTTTACTTCCTGTAATGGGCACGTGAGCATCTACAAGCCTGCAAAGTATAAATAATAAAATTATTATCAAAATAATAATTATGCGCATAGCAGAGCTCGCACCTTCCGCTTTTCCATATATCTTGCTGAGAGAAGTGCTAAGATAAATAATAATTATATTTTTAGCAACTATCGTTCGTGTTCAATAAATTCCATATCCGTTTTTCTAGGGAAGTCACTGAGCTGCAGTGTAAACAAAAAACTGCAATGAGTGAGCCCCCACGGAAGCGTCTTTGTGTCGACAAAGGAAATCAAAATTGCATCATACACTGCACTGACGCATTTGACGAATTAGTCTCGATAAAAGACGCTCGGTCGTGGCAAACTCTCCTGAGAGCAGCGTCAATTCGCGATTACGTGGCGCTAACAGAGATTGCCAATGATTTTACGGAAAATGAATTCCCAGATTGGATTAGATATCACCGGCAATGCAGGAGCATTTTTACTATGAAGAGGGACCTAGACAAGATTGTGGAAGAAACGAGTCAAAGAGACAAGCCGACAGCGCCGCCAATTAGACGATCCATTCGAGGAGCTCCATCTATGCGTACAACGTACGATCGTGTTTGTATATTTTGTGATCGAACACGAAAGTATATCCAAGGAAAGGACGCGCGTGAATCTTTGACCCAGTGCGCAGTATTGCAAGGCGACAGCGCAGTCCGTGAAGCGGCAAAAGCCAAATATGACAGCAAGATACTGGCCATAGTGTCCCGTGAAATCGTGGCAGCAGAAGCATGTTACCATAGATCGTGTTATCGGGACTACACACGTCAGCCACGCTCCATTCCGTCGGAAACCCCTGAATCCTTAGAAGACGAATTGCTAAGCTGGAATCCGACGCTTACCAGATCCTGTTTGACCATATACGGACTGATATCCTCGATAATCCACGGCTCGTCCAGATGGCCGAATTGTCGGCAAAGTTGAGAGAGATAGTGTTAGAAAAAGGTGCAACAAAGATCAAGGATTCGACCAAGACCCACTTTCGTCGCAAACTTGAAATAGAGTTTGGGAGCTTGTTACATTTTGAGGACCTGCTCGACAACAATAGGTTATTCATCATACCCTATAATCTCTCACGAATCCAGCTGGCTAAAGACTTGGTGTGTCTACAGGTAACTAAATGCAAGAGCGAGGGATCAAAGACGGAGGACATACGGCATGTCGCTTTAGAACTCAGAAAGGCTATACAAAGCACTGACAACGAAGAGATGTCCTGGCCACCGAAAGTATCGCAACTCAATGAAGACGCCATTAGGATTCCGGAAGATGTAAAACTTTTCCTAGTCACTTTGCTTACCGGAAACACAAATTACAAGCCGGGGGATTCATGCCAAGAAAAAGTTCAGCGGCTTGTAAACTCGTTTGGACAGGACTTCATTTTTGCTGTTTCTAATGGAAGACAAAAAACCCCTAAGCACATACTGCTTCCTTATGCCGTTAAGACGCTAACCAACAACGTAGACATAATACGTTTTCTAAACCGTTGCGGGCATGGAATTGCCTATTCTCAGATGGAGGAGTTGAACACTGCCCTGTGCCTGCAGAAAATGGCTGCAACGCCCGAAAACCGCGTCCCTCTTCCAGATAACATACGACTTCATATAAACACATCGCTCGCTTGGGATAATATAGACCGACTGGAGGAGACTCTCTCGGGTGGAGGCACATCTCACAGAGTTAACGGTATCGCCGTGCAGTCACGCCATTTCGGCCCCGATCCCCCTCCATCACAGGAGACACCTGTAATTGGAAAAACAAAAAGAAGAAGCGTGGATGTGTTCACCAGTGGCGAACTTCCAATTTACAATGCAGGGGAGCGTAGTGTTCCGCCGCCTAGGTCATATGTTGAAGTAACTGCATCTGAAATAGAGAAGAACGCCTGGAAGAAGAATCTCCTTTGGATTCTGGCAAGAATTCACGCCGCCGAGAAGCAGACCGTTTGTGGGTGGACTGGATTTAATATCCTCTCAAGAGACGACACTGAATTCAGCAAGGACAACATAGGATACCTACCGACGATAGACGCTCCTGCTACGAATATGTCGACCGTGTTTGAAGTCCTTAACAAGTCCCTACAGATAAAGGACACCTTACAACTGAAGTCGATTGTTCTTGTTTTTGACCAGGCGTTGTATGCAAAAGCTATCGAAATCAAATGGAAACATCCCGTTCTGTTCAAACCCTTGGTACTCAGAATGGGTGCCTTTCACACCATTGGAACTCTGATGGGAATCATCGGCAAGAGGTTCCAGGATGCGGGACTCAGAGACATTTGCATTGAATCAGGGGTGATCGCAGAGGGGTCTGTTTCTGGCGTTTTAGAAGGAAAACGATACAACAGAGGGGTCCGATTTCACAAGTTGCTGTACGAAGGACTGATGCGAGCTGCTTGGCCAGGATTCCAGACGTGGCTTTCGGAGAAACAGGCAAGCAAGAAGAGAGCAGCGGATGATGCATTCAGTGATGTCAAGCTTTTGTGCGATAATATAACCGAAACGAAGGTCCAGGAGCAACTAAGAAATGCATCGTTTTCTGGGTTGCAAGAGTTATTCCATCAGTACCTAGACTTTCTGAGACACAACAATGGAAAATTGTCAAGATTCTGGATGTCATACATTGACATGGTCGAGATTTTACTAGGCCTCCTGCGAGCATCGAGAGAGGGCAACTGGGCTCTACACTTGTCAAGTATACGGCGGATGGTGACATGGTGCTTCGCATACGATAATATTAATTATTCAAGGAAGGATAGAACACTAGTCCATTAGCCTGATATAGTTTCACTATTATTATTGTTTTGAAACCCACTCACAGGCAATCATCTTGGTGCACGCGCACTAGTGTTTTAGTATAGGATACCTTCTGGGCTTATCTTTTGATTGTTAATTAGCTTGTTTTTTTTTCTACAGGTATCTATCCGCGTATCTCTCCGAGATGTCGCATCTAGATGAAGACCATCCCGACGCTTACGAGTACATGCAATCGGGTGGATTTGCAGTGCAGATAGGCGATAAAAACCCATTCGGGAAGATTCCTGTCGATCAAGCGTGCGAGGAAACCGTCAACAGAGACACGCAGACCCCAGGTGCAATAGCTAAATGTGCATAGTATTATCATAAATTACTGTCAACTGTGTGTGACTGCATTTCTTGCTAGTTGAGTATATTTTTAGATTGGTCTCGATGCTCCAAAGGTTTGCTTGACTCCTTTTGACGCACAGGCTAAATCAAATGATTGTTTTCTATTGTAGGTGGAACAAAGGGCTTCAGTCTCAAGCCAAAAGCTGTCAGCAAGTACTATCTAGTGGCCGAATACAGAAGCATCTTCCTAAGAAACCTCAAAAACATGCTGCATATGAACGGGGCTACAGGCTGCCAGCACAACGACTTACAAAAAAGTCGGATCGCCAAAGATGAAAGCGATGTGAAGAGTTTGCTGGAAACGATAAGTAATTGGATCAATCCATTTGAATTAGAAGAGCAGGACCTTGTTTGTTTGTCGTCAGGAAAAGCCGCGACTGATAAGATCGAGCAAGACCTTCTCCAGGCTCATCATACGGGTGAGAACGCTTACCGACGTTTCAGCGAGCTTAGATTAGAGTCAAGTCCAGCTAAGGTGAAGTTCAACGATCCAATGAAGAAAGCACAGCTGAAGACGTTTTCTAGTCTCGGAAAGGAAATGAAAGTGCGACGCGGAACAGCAAATGAAGTAATCCTGAGAGCTGACAAGGCGTTATTTGCCCAAATGATTGTAATCGCGGAGACGAGAGAGTTAAGTATGAGTGCAGTGCTGTCCCATCCTCTCGGCCCGCTTCCCTGGGCGTTAGCCACTAATGACGGCAGCTTGAGAAAGAATACCAAGTCTACCCTAGCGAGAGAGCTTCAAAAAGATGTGCCGGTAGCTGAAGCAATCCCTCCATCATCTGCTTGTATAATCGATGGCATGGCTTTGGTGCAGAGGCTCAAGGGAGATGGAAACACTTTCGCCGAAATAGCTGATGCGCTGTTGTCCATGGTACTGCGAGAAGGGGGATCCAGCAAGAGGATCGACGTTGTTTTCGACGTATACAAAGAAACGTCAATAAAAAACACAGAAAGAGAGAGGCGAGGAAGTCACACGGGGAACGAGTATAGAAACCTCCGACCAGATCACAGAGTTCGTCTATGGAAGAATTTTTTGTCGAACCCACAGAACAAGAAACAACTTATCGGTTTTATCAACGAGGAGTGGAAGAAGGAGAAGTCCAGGCGAAGACTTACTTGCAAAACGCTGCTAGCCACATCCGAGGAGACGTGCACGGAGATTTGCAACGATGGTGTTCGTCTTCTAGAAGATCTGAAGTCAACCCAGGAAGAAGCGGATACAAGGCTACTGTTGCATGCTCACATGCTGCCAGGAATGGCTACAGCTCCATTGTAATATCATCTGAGGACACCGATGTGTTTATCCTTTGTTTAGCCTTCAAGAGCTTATTCCAGCTACCATCTACGTGAAATGCGGCACACAGGCTCGTACAAGGTACATAAGCGTTACACAAGTTGCAGAGCGCCATGGCTCACGATTGTGTAAGTGTCTACCTGGACTGCACGCATTCACTGGTTGTGATACAGTTAGCGCCTTCGCCGGCAAGGGAAAACTGACCGCACTGAAGCTGACAAGACAAAACCATCTACTCAAGAGTTATTCCAGCGACTTGGTATGGAGTGGGAGGTATCTGACGAGCTGTTTATGGAGCTCCAGCAGTTCACATGCTTGATGTACTCGGCAAACCCTGGAACAGGTGATGTCAATCTGCTGCGTTACCGTCTCTTTTGCGCCAAGAAAGGGGACATTGACTCCCGTCTACTTCCACCATGCCAAGACACCTTGAGAAACCACTGTCAACGAGCTAACTACCAAACCGCTATATGGCGCAGGAGTCTCCAGAGCTCTCCTGCAATACCGTCACCAATTGGCAACGGATGGTGCATGGAGGACGAAGGTCTTGCTCTTGACTGGATGAGTGGCGAACCGGCACCCAAGGCTGTCCTTGAGCTCCTGTCCTGTCAATGCAACAGAATGTGCCAAATGCCGAACTGCACCTGCCTCGCTAATGGATTGAAGTGCACCGCACTGTGCAAGTTGCCGAACTGCACAAACCAGCGAGAAGAAGCCAGAGAAGAGGATGTGTCTCCTGACGACTCAGATAGCGAAACCGAGTGACCGAGACAAACCCTGCTATTTTCATTAACTCGACATATTTCGCGGTATCAATTTCTCGATCGAGCCATTTTTTCACGACATTCATTGAGGAAAGCCTTAATACTGACTTAAAAATTAAGGCTCTCGTGGAAAAGGCTATTGTAACACTAAAAGAACTAGAATTTATGTTTGTGCATCTGTAACGTTTTGCAGCTACAAAGCAACTACGTAGTACATGAAGTCGATTTTTTAAAGCCCTGCCTTAATTTTGCGGCTTTTTTTTTACATTAAAGAACATCGCATCGAAAATACAGGGCCTCCTAGACTGTAGCAATTGTTAAGGTTTCTCAGCAGAAACAAACAAGGAAGCCGATTGTGTAGAAATCCAAGAGAGAAAAAAAGAAAGAGTTCATGGATCTTCCCGGCTAATGGTTTCAACAAGAAGAGCGTACTAAATCAAGCACGATGACTGTGTGAACAACATATTTTGGTTGCCATGGAAACCCAGAATTACGTTATTTTCTAGTACAAAATGTTACTTCAGAATCTTTCATAGATTATCAGCTTGTTAGAAGCGGGAATAGGCTATAGTATACAAAAGATGCATTAAAGTAGTAACATTGTCAAAAATTCCTTGTATTTATTGTATTTATTAAATGACAGTAGTGACGTCACTTAATCACGTGATTTTGCCATGACCGCCGTGAAATTAGCACTGCTATCATACCAAAAATTAAAGTAGAGGGAATAAGCTTCCAGAAAATGTATGGTAGCATTTGCCCGCTCAAGTGGTAATAAATTCGAAAATTTAGGGTCTTGGCCCATGGACTATAATGCCAAACTGAGTAAAATAAATAACTGTTTTGGAGCAGAGCAATCTCGCTTATAGGCCATGCCTAATGCCAAACTGAGTAAAATAAATAACTGTTTTGGAGCAGAGCAATCGCTTATAGGCCATGCCCAATGCCAAACTGAGTAAAATAAATAACTGTTTTGGAGCAGAGCAATCTCGCTTATAGGCCATGCCTAATGCCAAACTAAGTAAAATAAATAACTGTTTTGGAGCAGAGCAATCTCGCTTATTGGCCATGCCTAATGCCAAACTGAGTAAAATAAATAACTGTTTTGGAGCAGAGCAATCTCGCTTATAGGCCATGCCTACTGCCAAACCAAGTGAAATAAAACACTAGAGAAGCTGCAAATGGAATGATAAGGTGCAATTATAAAGCCCGAGAATGTTATTGCAAGGCACAGGTACATGAGTCTAAACTTAAAGTCTAAACTGTATTAAGCAAGGGAACTAAGATGCGAACTAAACTAAAGAGGCTGCCAAATTGAATGAAGGTGCAACTATAAAACGCGTGAATAGATATTAAATGTTATAGCAAGATACAAGAACATGAGTCTAAACGAGACTGGAACTAGAAGATACCTGACGTACATAGCTCCAACACGTGGCGGCGAACCAAGCTTGAAAAAACCAAAAACCAAATTGCAGACGACACCAACGAAGAGAAGGAGACTTGTAAGTGCTGTAGGAGGGAGAAATGAGTGGAGACGACGAGGAACGTTGACTTTAATTGCAGAATTGCGAAGTCTTGTGAAGAGCAGAATGTAAACTAGAGTCAAACAGAGAACGACTTGCCAGGCTCGAGTTCTAAAACCAACTGACTATGCTAATCAGTTGATATCTTATATACGCACTGCTGGGGACCTAGTGAGAATAGCATGAAAATGAGGCTTTCTCCACTCTGTACTATTATTCCACTCTATACTATTATTGGCCCTTGGGTGTTTTCCACTCTGTACTATTATTCTCGTCTATGCTATTATTACACCTTTTCAACGTGTCTCCATTATATTATGTCCTCCATTATGTCATGTAATGTTAAAAAACAAATGTTGTATGTCCACATCAATCAATCAAATATTTTTTTAAAATTAAATGGATAATTTGATTGATCTTACTGTTATTTTTAGCTGCTGCCTTCAACATTGCACTGGGTGGTGTCATCATCCTCAGATCTGTAGCATCGCCTCAGATTAGGTCTTCTGGCTTCCTAAAATGCCCAGTTCTGTTTCGGTCTGGGACAGGCATTAGTAGCAAAGTTACTGAAGGTCCATTTTTATATCATTTGGTGTCAAAGCTTCTTTCACCACTTTTACATCTTGGATGGATGCATCCAGGTTCTCCACAGAAGGTCAAATGGAATATGTATTTCGATGGGACAGACTTGTTCATGTGTGTGTTACGTACGTTTCATATATCTCAAAAATACTTGTAAAGGTCCGGATCTTCTGCCTGCAGTTGTCATTTGGCTTTCTTGTTTCCTTTGAGAAGGTGAGTAGATGCTGTTGACGTGTCATATCTGCCTGAGCTGTATAGGACTACCACAACAACTGACCCCCTGGACACGGTGGATGTACACCTCAGTTGCCAACTCCAAATTGTGTTTGAGCTTTGCTTCATCCAGCCCACCCGGACCATGGTTACTCTCACTGTGTGTTGACGGAATGAAGAGCTTGCTTTGGGCTTGTGACAGTCCACCATTCATCAGTTCTACACGGTTAAGATAAGAGCCTCCGCTGTGTCGGGAAGTAACAAAGGGACAAACTTAACATGGTGTTCAGTCCTGTTAAATTGAACTTCTACATGGCTTGGACCTTCGTCACTGGCTCCATCCACACGAATGCAGCCAATAAGCTTACTGGTCATCCACGGCTCAGGCTCAGGCATCTCCTGAAGAAATTCCAAGTCAGCTGCATGCTGCATTGGATTCTTGGGATAAGCAAAATGGGGTTTGACTAGACCCACACAAGCCTTCTTGGTTGTTTCTGTTTCCATAAAGAGATACAACATAGTTTGGATCACTGTCCGATAAGAATTGACGAAGTCTGCTCAGGTCGTCAAAGCTGGGGGCCATGTGCATGGTGTTTGGCGCCCAATTGAATTCTGTCCCGAATTAATATAATCATCGAAAAAACATTAACAAATTATATTTGCCATGTGGATAGAGGTGATGTGTTAGTGTGTTTGTGTAATAAAAACTCCAAATGTTGGTAAATTCCAAACATATTCTTATAATATGCAATTATTACATTAAAATGAACAAAGCGAGCGTTACATTTACCTCAGCAATTTAAAATATGCTACTCCAACAAGCGATAAAAATCACACACATCTGGAATGCACATACACTCAAGTTTGCAGTGGAATAAGTTTTTTTATCTCTTTCATTCTCAAATAACATCAAAATATGCAAAATGTAGCGTCAGAACAATGTCCACTCCAAGGCTCCGGGAAATGAACGCAAAATTCTTTTAGCGTTCTCTTATGAGCTATCGTTACCTTTAGCGTTCGGATTTTACGCTACGTTCGTTTTTCTCGTTACCTTTTAGCGTTCCGTTTGACCGTTACCTTACCGTAACCTGCCGTGTGCGTCTCTTTTTAATGCTGATTTTGCGTTTATAAATGTTTATGCTGGGAGGCAAAATTTATTTCCTTCTGTTTTTATTATTGTTTTCACTGAACGTTTTGGCTCGCTCATCGAGAGACGCGTTTTCACTGATTTCCATGGTTCTTATATGTTTTTTCTTTTCAGACTCCGTACGTCTTTTGCCGAAGCGCGCTCAACTTGCCTTATTTTAATCTCGGAAACTTCGTCTTCAATAAAGCCCACTCCTTTCTCCAACTCATTCAAATCATCACGAAATTTCCTCGTCTGGTCTTGAAGCTCTTCTATTGCAATTTCATGCCCTCAAGACAACTAACTTTTAGCTCAATCGCCTCAACTTTCTTGAGTATGAGATGGAGAACATATTCACGATCTTGTTCACCAGCACATGGAGTCTTTGTCGCCGGCAAAACTTCGATTTCTACAGGTTCTAATGGAAAAGTCGGTACTGGCGAGAGCAAACCTACAAAATACTCTAGGAAATTCTATTCTAGAGCGAAAAACGATCTTCTGAGTGCATTGGACTAAAAAAATATCAACTCATCTACGGAGTGACCAAAAGCGTGTCCTTACTCTTTGTCGGCCATGCGCATCCTTTTGATTTTTGTAGTTGGATAGGATCGTGACTGAATAATTTTTTTCGCTGGTGGAAAACAGGGTGGCCCATCATAACTTTATGATGACCCACCCCTTGATGCCCTTTTTTCTGGCAGTCCCCTCTGTATGCTGTATCAAGGCACTTTTTGCTACCCCACCCTCACTCACCATTCCCAGAAATTAAGTGTGATTTTCTGAAATATGAAGGGATGATAAATGAAGTTAAACTGTTGTACAACGGATATTTATAATCCACTAATAGGATTTATTTCTCGGTGCTGTAAATTTGCAATGCCGGGATCGACTTCTTGGACACACTTGTAGCCAACTGGTTTGCCTCTCTGCCAGTTGGGATTCTTAATATGTTATGTTTATATCTTAGATATTTGGTTTCAATTTGAGTGGAGTGTCTGTGAAATAGCTGGGTGTAGCTAAGTGCACTTCCACTATAAACATGAATTTACATTTACATTGAGGGGTACAAAGGCGTAACATAGGGGAAAATATCATGTCTTCTTAAAATGCAAATTAACCAATAGGATATCATTCTTTTGCGTATGTTTATACTTAATATGTATAATTATAAGCATTTTCGTGGTCATTATACAAAATCTCTGTATTTTGGTGTGTGAGAGTCTCCGTAGATCTCTAGACTCGTTTGTGAGGCAAAACCCGTATAAACCCGAAAATCAACTCACGCCTAATCCAATATTGCTCTTGTATTTAAGCAAATGTCCTTGAACATCAGTGCTACATGATTCGATGCGAAACTCCGTGAAAATATCAAAATAGTCAAATATCCGTATAAATACAACGCATTGGCGAGTTCGGTGAGGTGAAAAACTTGTGGGGGATTTGTTTTGCCTGCCTGGCAATGTGCCCGCGCGCCCTTATGATGGACCACAGGCATCCCGTGTCTATTAAAATGCTCGAGTAGCATTTACATGGTGATATACGTAGCAAAAATATTTGTTAAATAAATAGAGATTATTACATGGTAAGATTTTGATATCGTTTTTATTCACGCGTTTTCGTATGGTATCGCGAACGAGCGAGTCTTCGAGCGAGTGAGCGATATCATACGAAAACAAGTGAATAAAAACGATATCAAAATCTTACCATGTAATTATTTGTTTATTATATACTGCCAGCGAAAAAAATACTACACAAGTTTATAGCAATATGTCATGTTGGTTTAATATTCAACTTCAAATACAGACCACTGAAAAGCCATTACAGTGTAAAAAACAACTTTAAAAATTCATAAAATTGTTACACTAATGTTTTGATTAAAAAGTAAATCTTTGAAAAAAACCACACAACCTCAGTTTACTCCTGGCTACCCTGGCTGCTATCACTTGACTCTATTATAAAACGGCGCCGTTTGGCAGGTCGAGGAGGCTGGTTAACACTTATTTGTATAGTACTGCCTGAAATCGTAGCGTTAGAAAAAAAGCCAGGCATAGCTGCACTATTATCAGATGCGGAGGCAAAATTGGTAGAAACTTGAGATACTGAGACCTGTTTTGAGACTTGTGCTGATTCTGAGCTCAGTATTGTACTTATATGGTGTAGCTGATTAGAATTTAAAGTAGAATAATTATTCACACTTTGTAAGTTTTTATGCCCCGAAATTTGCACAACTTGATTTGCTGAAATATCGTGGTCGTTTAGTTTTTGGATCATTGTTTTTCTCGCTGAATGATTGCTTAAATTAGCAATGTTAGTTAGGTTTGCTTTAACAGCCATTGTTTTCATGATTGAATACAGTTTGTTCATCCCTACCGGCGTTTCTTGAACCACGGTGCACGAGGAGTTGCGTTTCTGTCTTTTACATTGTTCACGGCTATGTAAAAAGGCGAGTCGCTGCTGTTGTATTCGTTTGGCCTTTTCCGTGCAAATTCTTTATACACTCTGACTGGACATCTTTCTTCATTCGATGTTTGGTACATCCGTGGTTTAACAGGACGAATATTTCGCGGGTTTTCACCTGTTCTGGTCTTTGTCTGGCGCTCGTTGTACTCAAGATACTCCAGTTCGCTGTCTTCGTCTTTTTTCAGTGCAACATCACCCCAGCAGAGATCTCTATGCTCTTTTCCTCCCCTCATTCCAAAGTGAAGTGTATTGTTAAACCACAGAGTGTTTAGCATTGCCTCTGGCGAGTCAATTCCTAGCTGGCCTTTTCTGTACAATTCATCTACCTCTTTTTCTGTGAGCGAACGTGCCGAGTTTGGTTTGTTGCCCTTTCCTGCACACTTCAGGTCTTTTTGTTTTGCTTTCAGCACATCCCGGCATCCTGCAAACTCGTCTGAATTGATCAATGAAAAACCATAGTTCTTCTTCTTTAGATATCTTTCCAGGCTTGACAAAATACTGCGAAGTGACGAGGGCTCGAATTCTGACCCGTCTTTCTTTCGCACCCCAAGAATGAACTGCTGAAGAAGTGAGTTCAGTTCACTTGTGTCGAAATCCTCAGGCTCTCCTTGCTTTTCCTTGCTAACTAAAAAGGCCTTGAACAACGCCACGTCCTGAGCAGTCTTTCTTGCTGTGTTTTGGTTTGATTTGAATCCAAGAAATCGGAAATTTGGCCCTCGTCAAACATAACAAAACGAGGTTCTTCCATCTTTGATTTGTTGTCGAGAGAAAAATCCCCAAAACTCTGCGAGCGAGCGTACACTTTTTCCCGCTCCTTGCGTGTGACGTCATCCACTAACGTGATTTGATTGGATAAACGCATTTGATCAGAGAATGTGATTGGCTAGCAGAAGCCGTGAAGTGATATCGTATCATTCACTGATATTGTTTTTTTTCACTGATACGAATTTTCTTCACCGCTTTATTTTATAGATATCCGGTCACAGTATATAATAAATACCATTATGTTTTTATGTTGATGAATAGTGACCTGAAAGATAGTTTTTCTCTGTCTTTGGATGATCTTCAGGTCTGGACAGAGATTTTTTTTCGCATATACAATTGCCTCTCTGTTGTCCAGTTTGTCATGTGAATCATGTTATATCTTAAGTCGAAATACCTCTAAAAACCAGAGAACCTTTCTGATATGCACAGCCATAACTGTCCACAACATTAGTGTCCTCGAAAACAACATCACCATCACTTAATGATGATGATAGTCAGATGATGATAGTCACATGATACATAATCAGCGGCAGCAATTACGACAGTACTACCAGATTGTACTAAATCCACCATGGCATTCACAGTAATACTGACAGCAACTGATTCCTAACTTTGTCTTGTGACTCCACATCTCCATCTCGAGAGAGTTCCACTTCTGTCCAATCATCGGCGTATTCACTGTTATCACATTCTTTACCTATAAGACAACCTTTGCAAAAGCAGCTTTTGTGTCTTGTGAGAACCTTACATTGCACAGGAGTGGTCTTCAATGAATGGATCTTTAAAACCTCGCTCTCCTCTACTTCTGTCCACAGCACCTCACCCTTTACAGTTATATAGAAGTAAACATGCTTGTTGAGGGTGATGTTGGAAGATGTGGATGAAGAGAACTCGTTTTTCAGATACTCATACATATCCTTGGCAGATCTGATGGTGGCTTTGCCTCTGAGGACAGCAAGAGCTGCGTGTTACTTGATGTTGGCACCTGGCTGCATCTTGTTCAACTTTTGCATTCGAAAAAAATGCCAGTCAATCTGACATCCAAAATCGGACAGAGAGCATGATAAGTGACCATCAAAGGTATGCTTGGACTTATATTGGCCTGCACATCCATCAGTGAACTGATGAAATCTTGTCCATGGTTGTGTTAAGTTCCTTTCGCATGTAATCAAGTCGAAAACAACATTAATCTAATCAAGGATTAGATTTTGTGTGTTGTGGACAAAGTGGTAGTCCTGACCATTGTCCTCTGACAGAGCAAATAAGTGTGTCTTGATTAGAATTGGGTGTTCTGCTGAACTGATACGTGAATGGTCACCTTAATGGCATCAGAGTACTCGACTGAATTTCATCCTGTGATCGACATGTATAGTCGTGGACGTAGATTATGTGATTTAGAGGAAGATTTGCTAACAAACTGTCAAAGTTCTGCCTTCTGTCATACAAGAATGGCAGGTAAAATCCTGAAGGAATTGATAAAAGTACTCAAACTCAGTACTCTTGACTGGCGTCCCTTTTTTTGACCAGTGAGAGCTTTCGCTTTTCCTCCCCTGATTGATCTGTGTATGATATATAATCATATCTCTTCCACTGAACAACTTGGTCTGACATTTATTCTTCAGAAGTCCAAAAGAGATGGGTGCCGCAGTCATCACGGGATCGCATCAAGGATTCATCATGTGAAGTAGAGTCTCAGGAAACTAAACTGTCTAAGAGTTTCATTTCCAGCGGCCATTCGGAACTTCATTCTTGCAGTTGTCAAACATGATTTACATGCTTCCTACACCAGCATGAATGCCTGTCTCTTTCCTTGACACAAAAAAAGGTTTGAGCTGCTGAAAACGACGCTGCTTTATTTCTATCTCTGGAGGAAGTTGTTTTAAAATTCTTGAAAACACTCTGTCTCAGTTTTTCAAGTACATGCTTTGCATGTTCCATGTACTCTATTTTCCCAATTCGCTCCCGCAGTCTTTTTTGATCCTGTGGTCTGCTTGATTGTAGGGCCCAGTAGTTATAAATAAGTTCCTTGTCTCTCCCTGTGTTTAATTGTTTTGGAAACGTGTTGTCGCTTGATACCAATAATCTCCGCCACTCGTTTCTGCTGTGTGCCTTTCTTCAAGGAAGAGCCAAATGAAAACGTGCAGCGGCATATCCGGCCCTTTTATCTGCGCTTTTAGCTTTCTTCACTTTAGATAGCCCTTGAGATGGGTCCTGCGCCAGACTCCTCATGGTTTTTCTCAGCTTCAGGGCGCAGAAAACCTTTCTTCTCTAAGGTCTACATTGTTCGGGTACTGTTTACAAGGTTTTTGAGTAGTTCTGCCTTTTGGCTGGGCTTTTCGGAAGGGACGGAGAAACTTTATCCTTGTCTCTCTCATACTGATATTCGTGATAATAAAGCTGGCATTCGAAGCTTAACGTCCGGTTCTGGTCCGGCGATATCAGCAAGCCTTTTGTTTTCGCGGAATTTTCGAACTTGCTCCTGGACTTTCCGACGTTTTTCTTCTGTTTTCGCCTTTTCATTTTGTAGCTTGACTTTTAATGATTCCGTCTTTCGAGCCTTTTTCAGGGATCTTCGCGTTTCCCTTGTTGAATTACTGTGAGTTTAATCACATAACAAAATCAGGAAATAACACAAGAAACAGGTTGATTTTCCTCTAGTGGAAGGTAGGACTATCAGATATCAATTTTTTTCAATTATAAACTATTATTTTACATTATCATGCTATAAGCAATACAGTTGAGAAAAATCTCAGTCACGCAAGCAATCTTGTTGAGAAAAATCTCTTTCTAAAAAAATTATGTAGGTAATTTCATTTCCTGAAAAGCTATTGAATAGAAACAGGAGTATGGCTGCTTCCTGTTATTATTTTTGCTGTCAATATACACCTGCTCCATACTCCTGAAAATACCAAATTTTTTTTGAGAGTATGGTACTTCTCAAAGCATGGCACTGTGCACATTGGCTTGCCACACTGAATTCTCTTTTTCCTGTCACTGCAGACCACACAGTCAGGGAAATACTTATTATCCTCATATCGCCCAGGAAAGTGACTACCAGTAGGGCGGCCACTTTCAGGTTCTAGGGGGAGGACCCTCCCTTCTTCTTGGAGAAAGACCATGTCTCCAGCAGCAAATCAATCACCTCTGAATATTTCTGGGCTAACTACTCTCTCACCCTTAGCTTGTTGTGCCTGAGAGTAGACAATACAGCCATTTACTAGAGCAGTTTTCTCTGATATTGTGATAGATAGGCTGGTACCACTTCTGGAACTTGTGCAGATATGTGTAACTGCCCGAAGCTGGTCCATCCTGTCTACCCCTGCCATATTTTGGTTATATTGGTCTGCAATCACTGGCTTATCAATGTATCGTTTGCCTGGCTCTGTTTCCTTTGACATTATCTCCTTGTCGATGGTCAAATCATTATGCACTGTGCTCAGAAAATGCACACGCTTGGTATCCTGCCATGCACACACCACCAAGTCATCACAGTGCAGAAAGACAGGGACATGTCCTTTCTTCAGGTGAAGTTTTAGGTTCTTGGGCATTAGTTTATGGTTAACATTTACAGTTCCAGAAGCCCCATGGCTCTCTTTCAGTTTCATGAATAAATTAAGGCTTGTAATAAACGTTGTCCATATACACAACATGGCCCTTGTTTTGAAAGCTTTGGACAAGGGACAATACAACTTGTTCTGTCAGGGCCACACCTTTGTCCCCGGCAAAGCTTGACTTGCCTGTGTAGACTTCAAAGTTAAGTGCATAGCCAGTCTTGGAGCCCCAGAACACAAAAGACCTTGATGCCCCACTACAACAAATCAACAACAATTTCTTTATTTACATATCAACTGAACATTATATACAGGATGAAAAACTAAAAACATGTTTGGCTTAGCGGCAGGTACTGCCGAAACAAGATCCTCCCTTTGAATTTTATCATACTGTCATCTATGGAGAGATTTTTTCCCTGGTCCATTAAACCTCCTATAGCGAGGGATCACAATATCCAGCACTGCCTGAATTTTGGATAAAGGGTTATAACCATCTTTGCCCCGTTCAACTTGCTCATCATTATCCGCAAAGTGGAGAAAGGAAGACAGCAAGAGATATCTGTCTCTTGACATTACTGAGCTAAATTGAGTCCCTGTGAGCCAGTACTTTCTCCAGTAATCTTGTTCAGTGGGCTGGAAAACAAGGGAAAGTTATGCTACTATGCTTTTTTTTGTTAACTACCACAATTCTCCTTTTCCGTCCTTGTATGTGTGTTGTTCTTGATTTTGTTGTGTCTCTTTAGTATATTAAGATGCAATTTGTAACAATTAAAACTCACCCCACCTTTTAGCTACGCTAAACGAGTAAATAAAATTGAATGATTTGAATTGAATTAGAATTTATACACAGTTAATTTTTGGTGTTGATTCAACTCCACAAGTGGAGTAAAAAAAGGTACAGAACAACTCAACTTTTGGAGAAGTTTTCACTCCAATTTTTTCACTCCACCACTCTACCATATTGAGTGTTGAAATAACTCCATCTTGCATGGACTGAAATTTACTCCTACTATACATTCACTCCATTGGCAAGAACTGGTATATGAAGGGTTGACTTAGTATCAAATGACATTCATAACATGAATGTTATGCTGATGAAATAACGTTTTAAAGTTAAAATGAGACCTTACTCGAGATCTGCAAGGAATTTACAGCCTTTAAGAAAGGTACGTACAAATGGCATCACAGGGTGATGCAAAGATATGCATTTTGGAGTGGCAAGAACATTTTATTCGTGATGAACGAGCAAATTGTTTTATATAGAGCAGATTTCAGATGACTGTCGTGAGTAATTGGTAATTACTTTGTAATTACCCCTATATAGGTTGTTTTCAGAATTGGTGTCATTACTTTGTGATTGGTTTTATTAGTCATATGACAACCACTCTATAGACAAACTACAAAATGAAACAATCGATACATCTGAAAAGTGGAATAACCAAATGGAAAGTGCTTTACACAGTTTACAGGCTTTAGGAAAAAAACACTTCTCCCACTCAACTTTGCCACGATTTTCCCTTCTGCTGCTATGTACAGAGGGTCAATGTCAGTGATGTCCTCTCCACCAACAAGCCTAGGGAACACGGATTCTGCTATAGCCTTTTTGATCGATTTATTCACCTACACTGACCCACTACACTGACAAGGGAACCTCGTCATTGGAGCCTCGCTCTGTGAGGATCTCCCGGCCCTCGGGCAAAAGCTAGTAAATTAAAAGTATACAGTAATTTCATTGTGGTGATTTGTTTTCAAATCATGGAGTTCTGTCAATTAATTCTGGCATAAAAATAAAGATATATTTTTTTAGTCCAAGAAAATGGCAATAGCCTCCTGATAGCAAGACTCCCAGATATTGGAAAAAACTGAGTATCAAATTTCCAAGGGGTATGTGTGGGGGTGCAATGCCATTGGGTGGTTTTCGTTTAGTTTGGTTTGCCAAACTCGAGGAAAATACTAGAAATAGCGTCTTCATTATGATGCATGGTTCATGGTTTTACGTTTTGCAGAGCAACGTCAATTGAAATAGTGTATGTCTATGAATGTTGTAACATGATTTTAAGTAATGTTTACAAAACGAGCTGAAGTGTTTTATCGGCAGATAGAAACACGAGGCGAAGCCGAGTGTTTCTATCTGGCGATAAAACACGACAGCGAGTTTTGTAAACTACTTCTAAAACGGTTGCCTATGGAAGCTTGTAAGGGCCATCCTACAATCCTCATTTCCCAGTCCTCAGATCCTCAAATATCCTAAATCCCAGGATCCTGATCCTCGAATCCCAGGATCCTGATCCTCAAATCCCAGGATCCTGATCCTCAAATCCAGGATCCTGATCCCAAAATCCCAGAATCCTGAATTCCCAACTCCCAGAAACCTTAATCTCAGAATCCTGAAATCCCTAACTCCCAGAATCCTAAAATCCAAAAATCCTGAAATCCCCAAATCCTGAAACCTAGAATCCCAGAATCCTGAAATCCCAGAATCCTAAATCCGCAATCCCAGAATCCTGAAATCCCCAAATCCAAGAATCCTCTGCAATCCTGTATTTTCCGCTGATCCAATGATCGCGGGCTCCAACGACGTTGTCAGAAGGTAAGCAACATGGCGTCTATTTGTAGCTCTTTTGTTGTTCTCCTGCTAATCATGTTGACTACAAATGCCGAATCAGTACGATACCATCCAGTGGGAGGTGACCGTAGCACTCTTATAGAGGGCTATTTTAATCTGGGCCTTCAGTATGCCGATATATTATCCTTTTTAAGTACGTTTCATGGGATCACGCTTTCCTTGCGCCAGCTCAAAAGAATACTTCATGGCTTGGGTTTACAACGAAGGAAAGTACAAACTGACATCCAGACAGTTGTTACCATCCTTGAACATGAGCTCGCTGCGAGTGGTTCATGCCTAGGCTACCGTTTGATGCACCAAAAACTTCAGCTTCATCACGGAGTGAAGATTGATAGAGAAACAGTTCGCCTACTATTGAAAAATCTCGACCCGGAAGGTGTTGAAAGCAGGTCCACAAGAAGACTGAAGAGAAGGAAATATTACGCAAAAGCCCCAATTTCTTGTGGCATATCGATGGGTATGATAAGTTGAAGCCTTTTGGTTTAGGTATTCACGGTTCTATTGATGGCTACAGTCGTAGGATTATGTGGCTAGAGGTTGGCCCCTCAAACAATGACCCAAAGATTACTGCAAAATACTTCATCGATTGTTTACGAGAGTCAAGTGGTGCCCCAAAACTAATTAGAGCAGACTGTGGAACAGAAAATGTCTATATTGCTGGGATCCAGAGATTTTTAAGACGAAACTCTGCAGATGTCGCTGCCGGTGGGCCATGCTTTCTTTATGGAAGGTCGATTTCTAATCAGCGTATAGAAGCATGGTGGTCATTTTTTCGTAGATCTAACAGTACATGGTGGATGAATTATTTTAAAGACATGAGAGAAAGTGGACTTTATAATGACAGCGACCTTATAAATGTTGAGTGCTTGCGGTTTTGCTTCATGCCCCTAATTCAACAGGAGCTTGACGAGGTAACTAAGCATTGGAATTTGCATCATATCCGTCCTTCAAACAACAACGAATCACCATCGGGAAAACCCGATGTGTTATACTTCCTTCCTGAAAGACAATCGACAAGGGACTATGCAACAGAAGTTGATCCAGACGATTTAGATATTGCTGAAGAAAATTATGCAGAGTCCAGGCCAGCTCAAGGCAGTACTCAGTCATTTGCAGAATTGGCAGGAATGGTAATGGAGGACCACGGTTACCAGATGCCTTGCAATCATATGGATGCATACGATCTTTATATCAACCTACTGGACAGAATAAGTGAAATTTAAGAACAGGAAACTTTATATACATGCCTTGTTTTAGGCACGTTGTTGGATGCGATTGTATGCTTTATTAAAAAATAGTCATAGCCATGCTATGGACATAGATTTTTGGATTTTGCTAACAAATTCCAGCCCCCCTGGCTGCGTACCCTCTATAGTATGGTCGGGTCGTTCATAACCTGTGAGGGGCCCGGCAGTTTCAGTGAGGGGTTCATTTTGAACATTTGATGTATTTTGGGGGTTGTCATTTTTGAAAACATGTGCTCTTTGTGGGGGGTCATTTTCATTTATTGGCATTTCTGACAAACACGTGAGAGGTTTCTAAGACTGCCTAATATCTTTGTGTTACAAACAGTCCTTTTACATTTTACGTTTATTAAACGAGTGATCATGTTTCTAGCATTGTGTGTTCCACAAAAATATCCATGTCCGACGTAGCAACAGTAACTAGGGAGTAGAATAATAAAGCGGGATCGGTCAATTAACCGCTTTAGACAGAAAACGTAAATAAAGATGTAAGATAATTAATTATTCGTATTTACACCAACCTGTATTAGAAAACAATAGCTTTCGAACCCTATCCAGAGTTCTTTTTTCAATCTGATTTGGCGCTCATTACCAAGCGCTGCTCGGCCACTCGACATCACATCAAGGCCGAGCAATGAGGTCCAAATCACATTGAAAAAGGAATCTGGATAGGGTTCGAAAGCTGTTGTTTTGTCATACACGTTGATGTAAATACGAATAATTATATTTTTATGTCCCAACCAAAGAAAATTCATTCTATTATTGTCAATAAAGATATTAGTAAAATGTACCTGAACAATGGTCTCAAGCAATACAAATAGATTGCAAAAAAATGAATTTGTTTTAAATAAAAGAAGGATTAAGACTCCAAATGGGGAAGTATTCGGACATGGACGAATGCCAGATGTAAACGGATGGATGAGAACAAAATATATGAGAAATGGATGAGAACAAAATAGGTTTTAAAATTGAATCAATGAAATATGCTTGATGAGAGATGTGCATGACGTGCGGCAAGCGTGACATGGTGCGAGATGCACAGGCGGCGGACAAGGGGGGGGGGGGGGGGGGGGGGGGGGGTCTTGAGCACCCCCACTTTTTGAAGTTATATCTATTTTTTGCCTATAACGTAAAGAAGAAAGGAACAGAAGCACGTCCTTTTTGTTTCTGTTTTGACATTAGGCTCAGAGAACGTAGGGGTTAAGATTACACTGTGACATATTTTCATCAAAATGTATATGAGGTAAAACATGAAAAAACGAAATTACATGTCGCTTCATTAATTTTGGCCTCTTCGGCACCCCCACTTTTTAGGGTGCTCCGCCGCCCCTAGGAGATCTCCCCCCTCAATATTGACTGAAATTTCAATTTTAAATCTGCTATCTCTTGTCATTAGCCGCATTCACACAAGAGAAGGACGAGTTTCTCGTCAGAAAAAGTTCCTGTCTTATGCCAATTCTACTCAGAAGCACTTGCTTGTTATCTGTCTAAACTTTCTCCTTCAAAAACATTGTGATCACAGAAGAACAGGGAACCATATTAAAGGCGAGAAACTCGTCTCAGACGGGAAACACGTCTCTAGTGTGAATTCAGCTATTCCTTTATCATTGCTCAAGATGGGTACAACACGTCACACACAGCATGGTATATTCGAGCAATCCAATAACAAGAAGCACGAAAAAGAAAAAAAAACACGTCATCAAACATTGATTTGTTTTATTAAAACAAGTTTTCAATAAAAAAGAAAACGTGTATATGTGCAAATTCGTCCATTCGATCGCTATAACAATGGGAATCAATGGACCGCGCTAATCAATCTGTGACCATGACGACTTCACGTCTCGGGACATGTGAGCGTCGAGGGAGCACTCGACACCCCAGTAAAACGGTCTTCTTAAGGTCGAAATGGGACAATAGGAGAAAAGACACTTCTGGTACATTTATTAGAGAAACGATATCTAATCTGAAAAGAATTATGCACAGGCTTACCATCCTCTGCGGCGTACATAAGAGATAGCTGCGCGCCGATCTGCAAGTTAAATTATAACCACTGTAGGGGCCAGCCCATTTTTTATCTGCACCCCCCTACAGAAGAGTTTTTCCGAGGGGAAATATCAAAATGGCCTTTTCCAAGGGGGTCAAACCGACAAAAAAGGCTCTCCCGTAGGTTCTTCCGATGGGGTGCAATAAAAAAAGCCTCTTCCGTGGTTTTTTCCGAGGGGGTGCAGCCCCAAAAAAGCTCTTCCATAGGTATTTCCGAGGGGGTAGAGCAAGAATTCCCGAGGAATTTGCGAGGGGGTTACTTAAAAATGGAATGGCCCGAGGATGGTAAGCATTTGATTTATGACACTAAAAGCCTACTATAACCTAAATCTTTTGTTTTGCAGCGTTAGGAGCGAAACACGATAGTAGGTTACCATAGGCTGTTGTAAATCAGTCCCTGAATTTCGATAAACATGAACGTCATATAACGCTAACACAACTCTGTGCATGAAAACGTCCTCATGCGGCTATAACAAATGTACATGATAAATGTCTATCACTGTACTCATTCGTGATCCATTAATCAAATCAACGATAACTAAGAACATAACGTCACATATGATAAATGTCTATCACCGTACTCATTTCTGATCCATTAATCAATCATAATTCAGTATCCATGCTGTCTTCAAACAACAAAGAAAGCATTTTATTATTCCATCGTCTGTAATGGGCAACTAAAGTGGATTTCTGTATGTTCATGCGCATACTTTGTCTCATCAGCAACGCCATTATTCCAAGGGTCGCTCGTCACTCAGCTCCCAGAGATTTGGATTGTTCATATAAAAGTCTACATTATCATGAAACTGAAGATAAGACCGGTAATAAATGGTAGTGTTAAGACACCGAAACATGACTGGGCTTTTGGGCGCAGAGCCTCCTGAGGCATAGCTTCAACACGAATCATGATGCGCTTATCTGCAATGTCGGTGCCTGTGCAGAAGCGCAGGAAACGAGCACAAAGCCGCATATCCTTGTTTTGGATATAACGCTCAAGCCATTGCAGTACTTTCTCTGATCGAGGCGATGGTGTATCCAGGTATAGTTTGCTGATTACATTTGCCGGTGTGGGGCGCCAAGCTTGTACAGGGCTTCGATTTCATTTGAACTGACTTTTTCCCAGAAAGGTCCCAATCCTTCCTTTAACTTGAGGATGTTGCATAAGGTTTCGAAATGAGAACAGTTTTAGATACTCTTAAAATAGTATCGCGTATGTTGGTGGGACTAAGAAAGGTGGTAACATCGTATCCTGAGAGAATGTTTATGAGTTCAGCTCTCGGAAAGGGTTGGTGCCCAGAAAGTGCTTTGTCAATCACGTCTCTTTCTTTTTCGAACAAAAGCATCTTGAATGACTCTACCAAGCAAGTGTCGGTGACTGAACCTGTCACGGCATACTGAATCGTTGCCACGGCAATTTGCAATGGAATGGTTCCAGTTTGCAAAAATTGATGCGTATACAGTTGCCCTAAGCACACGAAGTCTTCTAAAGAGAGAGATGGAGAAATAGTCAACGCATATTGGGATATACCCTCACAGTAGCGGGTCATAAAACTATCCCAAAAAATAGAGTAAACCTCTCTTCGCACGCCGTCGCCAACTGCCTCTTCGCCTTTAAAGACAAGGTCGAGTAAATAGCTTGACACACCTTTATTTCTATACAGGTCGAATAGCTCTTGCAAACAGTTATCGCGAGCAACTGACATCAATTCGTGATCTTTTAACACTTCACTTGCCTTTTGCCTTTTGTTTTGAAGTTCCTCTACCAGCTTTCGGGAGGCCTCATCTTCTGTGGAATCCTCCTCTAGCAATTGCGCTGGAAGCTCAGCGGAGACATTCTGGAGATCAAAGTCAGTAAGCGTATCGTCATACACACCCTGTTTTTCCATACCACTACTGCCAGAGAAAACCTCTTCATCATCTTCAGCAAGTGGTAAAGGATGATTTGTGCTTTCATGTGAAGAACTGACATGGATAGCGGTAGTGCATCTTCCTCTGGATAAACAATCTCGGTGTTGGGAAACGATCTTGTCAGTGCAAAATGCTCAGGTGATGTGGATAGAGAGCCTATCCAATCATAAATTGCCATGACTTTGGAATCACGAGTAAAACGTCTTCTCAGGCGCCAAACTGAATATGACGGACGGCAACTGAAATATGTGGTTGTTCCGTTGTAGGTTCTGGTGGTACACGCTTTTCTCTCGCCTGGCAAAGAGATGCTTTGCGGGCTTGCTCCGTGCGTTCTGCCTCGCGTCGACGCTGCTTCTCGATATCAGCCTCCAGACTTTTATCGTATTCCTCCTGAATTTCGTCATGCAGCCTTTGACGCTCTTCGGAGGTCCCAATCAGTCTACTCGACATACTGGGGACAAAACTGCTAGGCCTGCTTTCTTCCTGTTCGGTGTGGTTCTCAAGCTCTGGGGCATCATCCCATGCTGAGCGCAGGAGCGCTTGGTTGCTTTGTTCTTCAGACGTCTGATCTTCATCATTACTCCAATCTGGAAAAGGCAGCGTCTTGTTGCTTTTTTCTCCCCTGCCCTTTTCTTGGTTGAGTTTCGAGACGCTTGCTTACGTCTACTTAGAAGCATTACACGATATGTATGGAGACTGTATTTTTCTTTGTAGTCATGAGCTGTCATGTCGTCTAGAACGTCGAGGGCATTTCCTTGAAATCTGCTATGTCAGTGTACATGTCTTCAAGGTTTCCAATTGAGCTAATTCCGTCGGGAATATAGATGTTTTCTGCCATCTCCAGCCACTCAATTGCTTTGGACTCCCGAGGAATATCTTTTGGTCGCATCCCTCCCCCTGAAGCCATGTTATATAATATAATAATAATATAATTTTATTTAAACACGGTAGTTACATTCAGTTAAAAATATATAAAAATACTGTTTTACAAGCAAGCCGTGTGATTAAATACCCCAAACAACCCACCCATTATATACAACCCACCCCAAAAATCATGAAAACGGAAAAGAAGTCTATTGGTAAAAACGAAAACGGAAGGAAGAAACAGAAGGAGCCTCCCTAATATTGTTATTGAGGGAGTTCCAAACTGCAGCTCCACGATACGAAAAACTGCGCTTCTAAATTCAGTGTTAGGCTTAGGTAGCGATAAATTGTACTCAGTTCCCCTAAGACCATAACTATGACGTTCGGACGTTTTGAAAAAAGCTCCGATAGATAGGAGGTGTAAGCCCGTTAGTCACTTTGTACATTAAGGTTGAGTCGAAGCGCAGTCTTCTTTGCTCGAGAGTTTCCCAATTAAGGTGATTCAGGACATCCGAGGCTGCGGCGTCACATGGTGCATATGCTATGATACGAGCCGCACGGTTCTGCAGTTTTTGAAGTTTATCCTTTAGAACCAACCCACAGCTACCCCAACGGAAGAACAATAATCAAAGTGGGGAAGAACAAGGGAATTATAATATCAATGACTGTATACTGTGGTACAAAACGCTGCACCCTGCGGATGACCTTTAAAGCATTCGAAATTTTGAAATAATCTTATCGATTTGAGTTTTCCAGCTGAGTCTGTCGTCAATCAGGACTCCAAGGGAGCTCTTACAAGAGACTCTCTTGATGGAAGTCCCCGATAAACTTACGACTGGGTCCCCTTCAAGTGCTGAAAGGCGCGGAGCTGAGCCTATCACCATATATTCAGTTTTTGCCTTATTTATGTGTAGTCGATTGGCCCTAAGCCAACGATCAACACAGCCAAGCTCCTTATTCAGTTTGGTCGCTATATCACTTGAAGAGGACCCAGTTATTGAAATATTCGTGTCATCGGCATACATGTTGGGGTAGCATCACAAAGACAGTTAGGAAAATCATTAATATACAAGATGAAGAGGAGTGGCCCAAGAACTGAACCTTGAGGAACCCCATGAGTAATGTGTCTACAAGTTGAGCTGACCCCATTAACAGAGCAGTACTGAAAACGGTCAGAAAGATAAGATTGAAACCACGATAATGCAGACCCTTTGACACCATAGAGTGAAAGCTTTCTAAGTAAGATATTATGGTCAACAGTATCAAATGCTTTTTAAGATCGATAAAAAGAATGCCATTTAACAGGCCCTCGTCCATATTAGTTAACCATAAATCAACAGCTTTTAATAATGCAGTAAGTGTACTATTCATTGGTCTAAAGCCCGACTGCTCTGGTGCCAAAAGGTTGTTAATCGTGAGGTAATCATAAAATTGGTCAAAAATAATTCTCTCGAAGACTCTGCAAACAATAGGCAAAATTGAAATCGGTCTATAATTTGACGGGTCCGAGTGCTTCTCGGCCTTGTAAATAGGCGTAACTCGAGCACCCTTCCAATCATCGGGAAAGACTCCCTTAGCTATTGACCTATTAAATATCTGAGCTAATGAAAATGATATAGCAGGTGAGGCAGCCTTGAGTAGCTTTCCTGGAATTTTGTCTGGTCCTGCAGCCTTATGAACAGAAACTTGCGAAAGAAGATTGAAAACACGCTGCTCTGAGATATACGAGAACCGGAAAGTTTGTCTAGTAGGGGCTAAATAATCCTCAGGCTGCTCACCATTGAGAGCAAGGTCACGCGAAAGACTGGAACCAACCTCAGAAAAATGGCGGTTGAATTCATCAGCAATTTTTGTTGGGTCAGCGGTTTGAACGCCATCGATAACTAGTTCATTAACACTGTTCGATGCGCTGTTCCTACCCAAAAGCTGATTAATCGTCATCCAGGTGTCTTTCACGTTACCTTGTGTGCTATGAAATTTATTAGAAAAGTAAAGTCTTTTTGCCCCAACCACCTCAGCATTGACAGCATTTCTTGCATTTTTGTAGGCCCTCCGCGCATGCGTAGAACCTGTGCGCACTGCACTTTTTTTCAATTTGTCGCGATTTACCATCAACTTTTTCAAATTCGCAGTTAGCCATGGTTGACGATTTCCGCTGACGCGCTTAGTGCGTACTGGTGCATGAAGGTCTGCAATTTGCAAGAAATTTTTTTTCCATCTAAGCCACATTTCATTCGGATCATCACAGTCCAAAACCGTACTCCAAGGTAGTTGATCTAGGTCGTTGAGAAAACAGTTTACATCAAAGTTTCTAAAATCTCTAGTCTCTATTATCCTAGGTCCACCCCTGGGAGCACGAAATTTTCGGATTGCATACACTAAATTATGGTCACTGATAGTAACATTACAGCTACCTTTGGAAATAATCATGTCTGAGTTTGTGGTAGCAACATGATCTATCAACGTTGCAGAGTCTTCGGTAATGCGAGTTGGTTGTTCAATTAATTGTGTATATTGATAAGCTTCATAAAAAAAACGATAAATACTCCGCTTGACTGTCTGGTTTTAACAAATTACAATTACTGTCAGTCAGAATAATAGACTCAGTTTCTTTAGCATCAATATACTTTAGAAAATTTTCAAAAGAAGACAAGACCGCGACAGGGGAGTCAGGAGGTCTATACCAGGAACTAATTAGCATATGCCTACTAAAAGGTTGAGAAATCAGAAGGCAGACAAGCTCAAGATCGGAAAAATTATCCGGTAAATCAACTCGTGAATAATTAAGATTATTTTTTATAAGTATAGCAACACCACCCCCTTCGCGGTCTCTGTCTTTCCTAAAAATAGTGTAGCCGTTAATGCTGACTTCACCGTCCGAAATACTAGAGTCTAGCCTGGTTTCGTTCAAGGATAAAATATCAAACGGGTGCTCCTCCAGTATCAGACGTAATTCATCAACATGTGCATGTAAACTTCTAATATTTAAATGACCTATTTTAAGCCCTTTAATATGGGATGGAAATTCAGGTAAAAGATTAAGCTTTGATTGAACATTAGGGAAACTCACCGAGCAGGTAACACTTGGAGCTGCAGTTGCATTCTAATGCCGTAAATGTTGCACAATATTATCAGCGAGTATAGCAGTGCCCTTTTTGTTTAGATGAAGCTTGTCATAGGTATTTATGCAGGTGTTATCTAAGTTACTGTGTGTCAGAAAAGACCAACCATTCTGTTGACAAAATTGCTTGACAATCCTGTTACTTTTCCTTAGCTTTATTCCCTAACACATCATCGTCCATCCTTGGGGTGATTGCTGAAAATGTGACTTTAGTTTCCGGTGAGGCGGTGGATATCAAATGTCCCAGATCGGCCAAACTATCCCCAGCAGATCTAGCTGACATGGCCCTTAGTGAATTAGTACCCGCGTGGATGATAATTCTCTCAGGTTTCTCTTCGATAGCAGGTTGAAGGTAGTGGCGCATGTCCGAAATTACGGCGCCTGAGATGGACTTCACTTTAACTTGAGTTTTTGCAGCTCTGCTCAGTAGATTGTTCTTGAGACCATTTACAATTGAGTCCCCAACAATATAGGTGGTGGAATTTACGGCGGATTTCGTAGCTGGCTCTTTAGCTTTGTTGTCATTTTGAGTGCCTTCTTTTTTGTTCTTTCTTTTGGAACGCTTGTTCTTTGTTTTCACAGCTTAAGGGGGAACAATCTGATCAGTAGAATCAACAGGGCCATTGTCCACTTTAGATGGTTCCTGATATGGTACACTACTGTTTTCTTCATTAGGTGTGGCTTGAGGTGAGATAGGAATTTCTCTAGCAAGCAGTTTCAATGCTAATAAGAGGCTTTTGTTTTCATCTCGTAGAGATTTGATTTCGCTTTCGTAATTTCTAACTTTTGTAGAAAATTCCTGGTCGACCCTAATCTTTAAATTGGTCATCTCCTTCTTAAGAGTGTCTAACTCAGCCCGAGAAACCGGATTAACGGGGCTAGCCTGGGTTGTTAAATGATTGAATCTGGCGGCGTGCTGTCCCGTAGCGATTCCATCATCTTTTGAGCAGGTCTGTCTTTTTACCAGTCTTCTTCAGCCCACGTTTATCGAGTTCAAACTTGCGATCCTCCAGCTTAAGTTCAGCGAGGTTTCTTCCATCAGGGAGGCTTTGGCAATGCGATGTTTGTTGCGTAGATGTAATGAAGGCGAGTCAGTAATAATAAACATGTGTTCCGCCGCTTCGTTAACCTCCCTGGTTGCATCCAGAATTGAATTGTTACCAAAAAGCTGCTCGAAATGGCCACTACTATTGAGTAGTTCCGCTACTTTACCAGTAGACATGATGGAATAAAAGTAGAAGTGCTTTCACAAAATTTTAACGGAGCCCAAGAAAGTACGTCCGCTCCGCGTCCGCGTGCACCCAAATCACGGTAACATACCCTCTCCCGTCCTCGTTGTCGTGCCTCCATCTAAATTGAAACTTCAAAGTTGGTTTTGAGCTTTGAATTTTGTTTGCGTCGTTTTTAGGGGGTGAGTTGTCAGCTTTCTGGTTTCTTTTCCTTGCTGGACAATCTTCTTGAGCTTTTTCAGTTTGTCTTCCCTTTCAGTGTCATCTCTCCTTGCAAATGAGAGCAACTTTATTCGATCCCCTTTTGCTGAAATACCAAGGCCTATCAGCTCATCTTCAGTCAGCTGTATAAGCACTTCTTTGTCAATCTAAAACGCAAAAAGCATTATTTTGTATTTATATAAAGATCAAGACCATATATTTCATATCCACGTTGGTTGTGTTCCTTGGGGCATACATTTTTGGCCGTTTTGATCAGGTCCGCGATGACGTCATTCGCGGGATCTTCTGTTGTCCGAGACAAGTTTTTTTCTTGTTTTCATTATTAAGGTGGCGCACGGGTAATTATTTTCAAAAATACCTTACTGCGGTTTTCGTAATTCTGCGAACTCTCGCTATTGATTTCCAACCGTCAAACCGCCTTCTGGCTTCCGTCAATCAAACTCCCGAGTCTTTTCGTCGTTACTCTTTGTGCTTTTTGATTGGCCAGCGCCTAAGCAGTGCTAAAATGGCTTCCTGTCGCGACAGCAACGTTACGTGCTGGCCAATCAAAAAGCACAGAGTAACGACGAAAAGACTCAGGAGTTTGATTGACGGAAGCCAGAAGGCGGTTTGACGGTTGGAAATCGTTAGCGAAAGTTCGCAGAATTATGAAAACCGCAGTAATTTTGCAACCGTGTTTTAAGTTCCCTGGAAACAACCGTCCGGACTGATGTGAAACGCATATATTCATATAATCATCAATGCTTCTAGTTTATGAATTTTAAAACAAATAAAATATATTACTTCTAATAATACGATTTCGTTCCGGAACTAATCCTGCTGCCAATGAGAAGGCGCTAAATTCGTCATCCATGATAGGAGGCCCGGAGCTCCGCTTTTGGGACTGACGTTTTGGATTGATAGAACTGAGAATCCTAGTGAGTGTCCCAGGGTGAGTTTCAGCAAGAAACAGAGCAAGACTAGAATCACTGAGGCAAAACGAACTTCGAAAAGAACCCAAATACGACTTCAAACTCGGGTCGAAAACACGAAACTTCAACCTGGGACCAGGGTATTCATACGGTGGTTACATCTATTACCTTTTCTTCTTTAAATCGCCCAATAACAGTAGGCGAGCAAGCCAGTCTTTCCAAAAAATGAAGGACCTATGAAAGCAAGAGAAAATGTTTAACTGCTAATACTAATACGAAAGAACAGGTGTTCTGGGATTCAGGCTGACTTTGTTCTTGTAAATTGGGTGCTTTCTGCAAAATCAACCTGAAAATGTTCTTAAGGTATTCATGTGTGCAATGGTCGATATATGTTGATCTACTCTACTCAGTACTCTATCAAGCACTCTATCACAGTGTTACTCGAATCTAACTGGCAACAATTTTTTTATACAAGAACAATTTTCAGTTTTGAGGCTGCACGTGTTCTTATGTATAAGGTTCCTTTCACCAAGTTTCAGCCTGAGTGTTCTTAATCCACTTGTTCTTTTATTAAAAAACCCGCATAAAAGAACAAGTGGATTAAGAACACTTAGGCTGTAATTTGGTCAAAAGGTACCTTATACATAAGAACACATGCAGCCTGAAAAATGGAAATTGTTCTTGTATAAAAAATTGGCTGACAGTTAGATTTGAGTACTGTAACCTACTGTGGCAGAGTAGATGCAGTAGATCAATATGATGCTAGACCATTGCACACAAAAGTTCTACAGCAGGTACTTATGGGGATTTCCAGGTGCATTAAGAAATTGCTTTTGGACTTCACTAATTGTTGTTAGCAACTGACTGTTGCATTCTTTATTTGACTGTTTGGTAGTGTATGCAGTATTTGATGTTAAGAAACAATGTTAAGAACACCTAAGAACATTTTCAGGCTGACTTTGCAGAAAACACCCAATGTATAAGAACAAAACGAGCCTGAATCCCCAAAACACCTGTTCTTTTATGCGGGTTTTTACTGTACTTGTAATACTAATATTAAATATATTTAAGAAAGTCTCGCCATCAAGGAATTTTATTACCAGCATAAAAAACGAGCAAGAAGAAAGTGTATGTGAGCAGGGTGTTGGCAGTGGACAAGGCGCCCCACTACCTCAGGGTCCCATTACTCTACTTTCTAAGCAGTGTCATGTTATTTTTTTCACAAAATCATAAATTTACCAGGTGTAATAAGAAAAAGGGAATTTTTAGTGGTCTTCATTAAAATGTAACATGGGGGTAAACTCATGAGCCAAGGCTACTTTGGTTTGGAGGTAAAGTTTATCAGTACCCTCACCTGGTTCTTAAATCATTATTTAAATTTCCAATGCAATCCAATTTCTTATTCTCCCTCTAATCATTCACCTGGTGACAGAGTGGAAATGAGCTGTCTAGATCACTAAATTTCAAAAAGTAAGGTCAGATAAGGTTGATTTTTTGCATACAGACTCCTTATTGAATTAATGACAAAATATCAAAAATACCTTTTTTCTAATGGATCTATCTCTGAGATATCAGGATTTAAACTTTGGTTTCTGTATCATTGTATCATTTTATGGGAGAATTAGTACTTTGATAATGAATTATGCAAACTTTGCTCAATCGTATCTAAAAATCATTATTCCTCAAATTTGTTAAAACTTTGGAATTTAAGGTTTTGGTCATAGAAACTCCCCGTATATGGAATCTCTTCAGTCATTCCCAACAGGGAAAAGGAGATTAAAAACAAGCTAAACAATGACAGGCTTTCGCTTGTGTTAATGGGGAAGAAACATTTAATCTAAATATTGGTGGGAAATGGTTCCATTTCATTTTACAAAATGACAACATAACTTCTCTGGGATATTTTCGTTTTTTAGCTAAAAAAACAATATTAACATTCCTGTGAATCGAGCTGTGCATGCCTTTCTGCCCACGTTCGCACCCAATTTTCATCTAAAAATCGCATCAAACAAACATTACGTGGAAGATCCTAAGAAAATGGATTGTGCAAAAATGGACCCGAACAACCCTGATTTGTTATTGATTATTTTTGAAGATGGTGCTATACGCTTTCTCTTATATGAAAGTTAAAAGTGTTTCTGTGTTCTGGAAAAAGCTAGTCCTTTGCCTATCTAATAATGGTAAAAAGTAGCCACATTTTGTCATAAATGGTATTCTTATTTTAAATTTTGATTCCCCATTATGAAAACGTTTCTACAGATACAAATATTGAAGAAATCTATTTCAAGTTGTATTACCCCCCCCCCCCCCCCCCCATTTAAACAAAGTGTGATAGAGCGGATTTCAGATGACTGTTGTGAATAATTTGCAATTACTTTGTAATATACTCCTATACGTTTTATTCCAAATTGGTGTAATTGCTTTGCAATGACTTTGGAATTATTAAGGTTTCAATAAAAAGGCATTTTATATACATTTTCATTGTAATAAATAAAATGGTAAATAAAGGGCCTCGATGTTGTGCACGGCGGCGTAACAAAAGTTCTAACGCTGGGTTTTTGCAATACATCTCAGCTCTGAAATTTGCAATAAATAATGTTTAACTAATGTGCACCCCCAAAACAATTTGTTATCGCGTTTCGAATTTCTAAAGACCACGAAAACTTCATATGTAAAAAGGGTGTCGTGAAAACAGATCAAATCTGGTGTCGTGTTCTTACGAGCACGTTTTAAAATATAAACTTTTTTGTGCTTTTTATTATCTGTTGTCTGAAAAAAAAAAACACGCCAACGATGCACTTGAAATGCTGTTTCAGAATTCATTGTTGTAGAGTAAGATGATGTAAGGGAATGAAGTAGCACAACGATAAGTAGCGTTAGAATTTTTTAAAGTTAGAAGACAAGAAACGTCCAGTTTTATCGCTCACTTTTTTGCCTCGATTTGCTCAACCACGCAGTTTTTTGCCTTTTTGTGCCCTTTTTTGCTTCGTGCATCGCGCATCTTATTGCCCGGTTTTGCTCTTTTTTTGCATTTTTTGCCGTTTTGCTTCATGCATTATTTGCCCTGCACGCCTTTTTGCGCTACATACCTTTTTGCATGCATTTTTTGCTACCGATTCCAATTACCCGCGCAATGTTTGCCTTTTTGCCAGATTTTAGCTTTGTTTCACAACCTCTAGGTTTTAATTCGCTCGCAGTTACTGCTTCAATCTCTTTAAGTAGTTACTAGTTGTGGTCCCCTATATGGTCTTTGCAATTGCGCGAAAACAAGAGAAAGAGCAACGGAAAAGCTGAAGAAAATCGAAAACAACAACATGCGTTCAATCCAATATTTCTGTATAGTGCAAGCAGATAGAGCCTTTTATTTAATAGACAGAGGACACTCATTCTAAGAGCGGATTGAGAAATGTCTTCATAATCTCGTTCTCAAAAGTTCCCTCAAACTCTCTACTTCTTCCATTAGCTCATCTCGAATGTAGCTCAACATCGTTTTAGAAGCCATTGTGGTTAGCACTCAAACATTCGTTTTGAAATCCGCCTCGGCTTTGTTATGCTATTTTTTGCCTTGTTATGCTGTTTTTTGCCTATTCGTGCCCTTTTTCGCTCATTCGCGCACTTTTTTGCCTATTTGTGCCCTTTTTTGCCTTGCCATGCCCTTATGCGCTCATTTTTGCCTTGTCGTGCCCATTTTTGCCGTTTTTTGCCTGCTGCACCTTGAGGCTGCCTTGAATTTAGTTGTATGCTCGGTACACAATTTAGACAACTACACATCATAAAAAATACCCAAATCGACTGCTGGCGAGCGGCTCTTACAAGCTAAGGAGAGAAAAAAGAGCAACAAAGGAAGCGTTCAAATAAATTTTATAAAAACAAAACACAAAGAGAAAAAAACGATGACGTTAACTGGCTTTCAGAAATGAAGACAGGCGAAGAAAACCGTGACTGGCAATAGACACCAAAGCACGACAAGACAAAACGGGCAAAAATGCAAAGGGAGGCCAAGAACTGCGAGGCAAAATCTCTGCGCTAAAAAAAAGGCAAAAATTAAATGCGCGAAGAGGCAAAGACGGCAAAACGAAATCTATGTGCGCGAAAAGACAAAACAAAATGTATGCGTGAAAAGGCAAAAAGAACAAAGCAAAATCTATGCGTGAAAAGGCAAAAAAGGCAAAGCAAAATCTATCCGTGAAAAGGCAAAAATAGGAAAAAAATAGCAAAAAAGGCAAAACAAATAAGGCAAAAAAAGGCAAATTTGCCTGCGCGATAGGCAAAAACGGAAAAAAAAATCCTCTGTATTGGGTGGCAACAAGATGTAAACACTGTTAGCTGATTTGGTCTATTTAGATAAAATTCTTACTGGAATACAAGGATCAGGAGAATAAAAGAAAAGAAATGCATCATTCATTGTTGACGATGACAATGCAATTTCATTGTGTTATTCCCATGTGCATCAGACTCTAAGACTTTTAACATATCGAAATTGGTCTATTGTGAATGAAAATTATTGATCGAGTGATAAGTATCAAATCCTTATGTACCTTGTGAAGCATTGACATTATCCCATTTGAAAGATCCAGCTATGCTAGTCCGAAGGTGACAAAAAAACAAGTTTACTTTTTTATAACTACTTTGGAGTCTTTCACATCAAGTATTGTTTCCATGACAACAAGTCACTCACATTTTTACAAATCAAGATACTTTTTATAACTAGTTTGGAGTCTTTCACATCAAGTATCGTTCCTATGACAACAAGTCATTCGCATTTTTACAAATCAGGATACTTTTTTATAACTAGTTGGAGTCTTTCACATCAAGTATCGTTCTATGACAACAAGTCACTTGCATTTTTACAAATCAAGAAGGAATATGATAGTCCAAAGGTGACAAAACATGTAACACTTTAATAAGTAGTTATAAACAAATTATATTCCTTCTTGATTCATTTGTAAAAATGCGAGTGACTTGTTGTCATGGAAATAATACTTGATGTGAAAGACTCCAAAGTAGTTATAAAAAAGTATATTCCTCTTTGATTTGTAAAAATGCGAGTGACTTGTTGTCATGGAAACGATACTTGATATAAAAAAGTTAAACTTTTTTAAACTTTTTTTTGTCACCTTCGGACTAGCATATCCAGCCATGATGTCCTCAATTCTTAGGATGTCGCTTTCCTGCTCATTATACTCTTTCACAAGGGACTCAAGCTTTGCTTTGTCACTGGAGATCTTCTTCCGAAATCGAGCCCTCTGTTTGGATGAATCTGAAGGCAAAAAGGAGAAAAGAAATAATAGGTGCTTACATTGCTTATTCACAATTTCAAATGCGTTATGAAACTATTCCGTTAGGAGCTCTTACAATATCATCACAATTTTTACAATTTATTTCAGAAACCTGCTGTCTTATTCATATTTGCGGTTGCCTGCTGAATTGAGTAGAATGACATCTCGATCTGGTCTCGGAGGCCTGTTGACTGACGCAGTTCATTTGCTGTGAAAAAAGGTATAAGCAAACATCATTTCTTTGTAAGCTTTTTGGAAATTAATAGCATGTACAACAATTTGTCCGATGGGGAGGGTTCAAATTCTAATAAACCCTCAACTGAATTGGTATAGGGTTCCCTGACTCTCAGGCAATGTTTCAGAAAATCCATCTACCTCTAGCATGGCTTAAAACAGACTCTTTCCATTGGTTGTGTAGTCCACATTGTCCACTGAGATACCATGCTCCTGTAAGGCCCCTGAGAGGGTGTCATCTGATAGGGTTACCATTTTTACAGCCTGTTAAGCAAAAAGGAACAATGCTAGATACATTTAACGTGCCATTTATCACCAAAATATCTAGACGTTGGAATTGTAGGTCCAGGTGTGCATTAGTGCAAGTGAACTTATAACGTCCCTAGCCTGCTAAACTCTGCTAAACAGCTTTGACTAAGCTTGGTTATTTGACAATATTCCCTTATTTAGAGAAAGTTGACAAATTGCAATCATACATACTCTTAGATATCGCCGAAATAAATCATCAGACAGTTTCATTATTTTTCTGGAATTCCATGCTAATGCATGCTCAGTTAGAAGCTCATCACGACCTATGTAGAAATAAAAATAGTGCAACATACATGTAATATCAATACCCCTTCAGCAGTAATAATAACTCGCTGTAGGATTAGAAAATGCGTTTCGCACAAATCACAGGGGTTACTGTTCTAATAATATGGATGCAAAAATTTCTCGATTCTGATTGGTCGAGAGCAGTGATATTACAAAAGTAATTTGCACTCCAAAAAAGTAATTGCACTCAAATGAGTGCAAGTATTTCATGAAGCTGATTGGCTAAATAAACAATTGATTTTGCGAACGAGCCAATCAAATGCGCGCTAGCTGTCACGCCACTCGATCTGTTTGAGCCTTGTCAACAAGATGGAGATCGATAGATGGCTTTGGATGGAGGGAGAAATTCGGTTCTTTTTCATGAAAATCATCTTCCGAAACCCTTGGAAAGCAAAATGTGAATTCCTTATGGACTGGAGCAAGACTTGTTTTAGTTTTCATTCTTTGTTATGGAAGGATATGAAGGGAAATCTTCGTTGACTGTGAATCTAGCGGCGGGAAATGCCAGCGATGAAAATGAACTGGAAGTCTACAAGAACACATGCGATACGGACAGTTTTCCGGATCAAATTCCTGTCAATCTTGGTTGTTTAGCTGTTACAAGAAAGTTTACACAAGAGAATACTTCAGGTATGTCTTCTGTGGAAGTTTACCTAGCTATGTTCACCTTTCTGGACAATATTCTGCCCGTTTTTGGTGACCGAAAATGCACAAGCAACTAAGTTAAGCTTTCAAAAGCAATTCAAACTGAAAGAAACCAACCAATTAATTAATACAGGCTCTCTTATGTTATTTTACCTTGGAATCTGAAATAAAGTTTATGATTGTCAAAACAGAATTCCACCTGCTTCTAGCATAAAATAAATTTGTTGTGTCAAGAATACTTATGTCAAGTTAGGTTTTGTAAACTTTGCTCGCTTGTTTCGCACGCGTTCAGTGCATTTGGCCACTGCAAATAAGGTCTTTCTCTGAAATTTTTTGCATCCATATTATTAATAAGTAATCATACGACTATTCTCGTTCAATTTGGGATTAATTACACTCGTGAGTTTTTCAAAAAGCTCAAATTGCACTCGCCCTAACGGACTCGTGCAATTTCGATACTTTTTCAAAAACTCACTCGTGCAATTAATCCCAAATTGAACTCGAAGTCGTATGATTACCTATACAAAGCTCCATTCTGAATAAGTCTGTTAGTGTATGTAAACCTGTGTATCCGGTAACAAGGATATTTGTGTCATTGGGTGCTCTGTTTGACTCCTATTGACTTGATTTTGATTTTTACCAAAATCAAGAAGTATTGAAATTATTCTGCTTAAACTCAATCAACGAGCATTATCTTACATTCAGGAAGCATGTACTTTGTCGAGTTTCCACATCGAGAAAAGTGGGAATTTATTTGTTCAACCTCTTCACCAGTTGAACAAGCACTCCCTTTCTGCCATCGTCCACCCCAGAGAACCTTTATAGAGTTTGGAAAAAGCAACTATGAGGAAACACTTCTTAGACAAAATAAATAAACTGGTGTAACTTTTGTAATAGCGGAGCTCCGGAGCCCCATAGCTACATGCAGGAGAAAAAGGAACCAAAAAAGTGTATATGCATCCAACGATTCTGTCATGGACTTCCGGTTTGTGCGTTCGTTCGTCCGGAATGACGTCATCGAAACTAGAAAAATCAATATCTCAAGAAGGCAACATCGATATGTGACCAAACTTGGGTAAAGTTATTCTGGAGGCAAGGGGGGTGCACTACCAAGGTCACGTGACATGACGTCATTGATGACGTCATCGAAACTAGAAAAGTCAATATCTCAAGAAGGTATCATCGCTAGGTGACCAAACTTGGGTAAAGTTATTTTGGAGGTAAGGGGAATGCACCACCAAGGTCACGTGACATGACGTCATCGATGACGTCATCAAAAGTAGAAAAGTCAATATCTCAAGAAGGCAACATCGCTAGGTGACCAAATTTTGGTAAAGTTATTTTGGAGGCAAGAGGGGAGTGCACCACCAAGGTCACGTGACATGATGTCATCGATGACGTCATCAAAACTAGAAAAGTCAATATCTCAAGAAGGCGACATCGCTAGGTGACCAAACTTGGGCAAAGTTATTTTGGAGGCAAGGGGAGTTCACTTCCAAGGTCACGTGACATGACGTCATCGATGACGTCATCAAAACCAGAAAAGTCTATATCTCGAGAACGCAACATTGCTAGGTGACCAAACTTGTGTAAAGTTATTTTGGACGCAAGGGGGTGCACTACCAAGGTCACGTGAGATGACGTCATCGATGACGTCATCAAAACTAGAAATGTCAATATCTCAAGAAGGTAACATCACTAGGTGACCAAACTTTGGTAAAGTTATTTTGGAGGCAAGGTGGGTGCACAAACAGGGTCACGTGACATGACGTCATCAAAACTAGAAAAGTGAATATCTCAGGAAGGCAACATCGCTAGGTGACCATACTTGGGTAAACTTATTTTGGAGGCAGGGGGGTGCACTACCAAGATCACGTGACATGACGTCATCGATGACGTTATTAAATCTAGAGAAGTCTATATCTCGAGAAGGCAACATCGCTAGGCGAACAAACTTGGGTACAGTCGAGAAGACATCCGGAGTATGTGGGTATGGAGCTCTTTGAAATGCAACATAAAAAACATCTGAATTTGCAAGTATGGCAATGGAGAACAAGAATGTTTTCTGTAGCAAGTGATGTCGTGACACGTCACATTATTAATCTTTTGCAGGACTTATAATTTTCCCTAGCAACGGCCCAACAAGATAGGTAAACGCACCCTTTTATAAAAATATGTAACCGGGAGCTCCGCTTTTAGCCAGTGGCTAAATCTATATATTATAAAGACTTTAGGTAATAAGATGAAGGATATAAAGTGCTTACTTGACAACTCCAGCTATGAGCCTTGGCATGCATTACTGACAGTCCTGGTCTCATGTTTCCAGGCAACCCGATTTTCTTAGCCCAGCCCCAGTACCGACAAACAACATCTTCTCAGAAGAACTGCACTCCTGCAGGGGCCATCTTTTTCATTTGGATATAATGTGGATAACCATATATCTCACCCCGATACATGTTTAGGGCCCACTGTGCTATACCATGGCGACACCCAGCAATTTCCAAACCAGTTTCATCTAGCTTGTGGTGTTTGGATGTCTTGTTCTTTGCTGCCTTCCATGTTGTCTCTCCACACTTGTTGTTGCTTTCACCTACCACAGATTCACTAGCTGAGGAATTTAACGATTTTTTGTTAAATTTGACATCGCATTTTAATCCACTAGACCCTGAAGCGATGCACGCCCCCATTCCTGTACCAGCTGAGTTCGTGGTGTCGGAACGGAAAGCTTACCGATCGTTACGGGGGATCAAGACTAATAAATCATCAGGCCCAGACCCAGTTCTGACTGAGCGACCTCAACGTGTCAAAATCGCCGGGTCAGTATCCCCGCCCGTCTTTCCCAAAGGAGGCATACCGCAGGGGACTAAATTAGCCCCCGTGCTATTTGCCATCCTGGTCAACCGTTTAGTTTCTGGCTGGCCAAACCGGTCCAAGTACGTCGATGACACCACCATTTTTGAGGTGGTTCCGAGGTGCAGCCCCAGCTATTTGCAATTTATTGTTAATGACATCCTAAGAAGTGTAAGGAGCTGCAGGTTAATTTTCTGGAATATCAGTGCGCCTCTCCTCCCGCCTTGTTCATAGGAGACACAATGGTCAAACAAGTAGATAGCTACAAGCTCCTGGGTGTTCATATCAGCTCAGATTTGTCATGGAATGTCCATGTAGATTATATCGTGAAGAAAGCTAATAAGCGCCTGTACTCGCTCCGTGTTCTCAAGAAGGCTGGAGCTCAACCGGCTGATCTGGTGCGCATATATTGCTCCTTGATCCGGTCCGTCCTGGAATATGCTGCTCCAGTATGGGCTGCGCTCCCTGAATATCTAGCAAATATCATTGAGTCCGTACAAAAAAGAGCGCTTAGAATTATCTACGGCCCCGCCTTAGAATATAGTGAGAGGCTCAGACGTGCAGAGCTTATCCCTCTCACGGAACGTCGTGCAATTATATCAGCGAAATTCGTAGAGAAAGCCAGGGAATTGAGCCCCTGAGTTACGTTATTCCCAATACCACCGTGGTGCCTCACGGTTATTCTCTGCGGTCAGGTCCTCAGAGGGCCCAGAAGTTTGAGGCCGCACTGATAGACTCAATAACTTTGCCACTGTTCGTTATTCATAATTAGACAAATTATCTGTTAAGTATTGTAAATATCAGTATTGTCTCTGACCTCCACTGCAATTCAGCCAATGCTGCTATGTGGCTCAATAAACATATATTATTATTATTCCTTGAAATTAGATCATGAAACAAAGTATTATACCTAAGCATAAACAACTTCTCAACCCTCTAAACCCTCAACAACTTCTTACAGCAACAAAGGGGTGTTTCCTTTGTGGTAGGTAAATTGGAATAAACTTGGTGGATGTGATTGTCGACATCAGCCTTGTCGGCTATAAAAATGTCGCCATAGTACATTGGTGTTCTTTGCCTGAAAGTCATTATTTCAAAAAGCATCATGATTGTTGAAATTTGAACATTATTAATTAAATCAAAAACCAGATAAAAATGGGCAGTAGCATTTAATATCAGAAACCCCCTGTTGACTGGACATTCTGGGTTGCCGCACCCATGCATCCTGGAAATCCATCAATTTCTTCATTACCATGGAATTCATGTTTACACACCCTGGAATTTCATTTTTAGAAAACCCACCCTGGAATTTTGCTCTTACCTTAAGGGTACCCACCCCAAAATGTTACATTCGTGTGATTTATTGTGGTTCGAGCAGTATTTCACATGACTGTTGTGAGTAACTATGCAGATACTATGCACTTACTATACTCAGGAATTTTCTAATTACTTTACATTTGGTTTTGCTGCAGTCATACGAAAACCATTCTTTAAGGTAATATTAACAAAATGACAACATACAGGCCAGAAGACTTGTATCTATACAATTTCATGTTTCCATCAACATGACTGAATGCTGGCTGAATGCTGGCTGATGGAACATGGTGGACATCTCATTTTATCTACACCAGTCAGTTTTGCCATCTCAAAAGTGCAGAATTCCACTCTCGGAATGCACGGTTAAATGCAGCACTGTTGATGGTAGAGGCCTGCAAATACAATTAAAGCTGTATCACTACAGATTGACATTACAAAAACTATGACAGGGTTCATACAAACGCACTATGTACACTATGCTCAGCTCAGTCAGGCCAATAATTATGGATCATTCTGGTGTATCGATGAGCTGACCAGAGCAAAGTTGATGCAATTCAATTGAGACAAAAGACTCCCAGTAACACAAAGAATGAAGCTTACACAAAATAAAACAGTTTCCTATAGAAAGAAACCATTCAAATTCTTACTGTTAGCTATAATCAGTGATTATAGCTAACATTGAAAGCAAAAAGACTGTGAAAATCATGGTATTAAACTTTAAATTGTGTTTTGTATGGTCTACTTATTGCCCATGTTTCATTTGGTACCAGTTTTACTGTGCGTCCTATTTCAAAACACCCTGACAAAGAATATTGTGTGAAATGGAACCAAGGAACATGGCAGGGGAGCAGAGGCAAAAGAGAGAGAAAGTCATTTAAGAACGCAACTGGATTCTTGGGCATGACATTTGTATATCAATATTAAAGAATATGGGGCTTTTTCACAAGACTAAGGCCCTGTCAAGTGACAAAATGATGCACAATTCGACATCCATTTTGTAAGGTTTGCACCTCCCCTTAAATAACCAAACACACAAAAAAGGCCTTGATAAAAGAATTAGAAGATATGCCTGGCAGACGTTTTTGTGTGGCATCCCATAACTCAAAGAGTTGCATGCTGAATAAATAGGTGATGTCGGATGGACTGCCAGGCCAAAAAGCAGCACTGATAGCCTCATTCATGTGATCATCATTGATCATATGGCAGCACGAAGTACATCTTTGCTTAGGTTTCTGGTTCAAATCAAATCGACCTAGAACACAATAAATACAGTACATGTAAATGAGTTATTGGTACTTTTGTGGATTGTAAACCATAAACCTATAAAATGTACTGTCACATAATATTACACTTTATTTAAGCATTAGAGCACAACTTTCTATGACTTTATCAGTGCAATAGAGCATGTGTGATGTTGGGAGAGGCACAAGAAAAAGTTTGAGTGTCTCTCGAACATCACAAGTGCGTTATTTGCTGATAAAGTCATAGAAAGTTGTGCTTTCTAATGCTTTTATGATTATAGTGGGGAAGAACCATTACTTTAATGGTGAAATAAATCAGAGCATGCATATCGTACCTATATTAAGTGCTTCAAACACAAACACGGGCCTTCTCCTGCATTTCCATAGTCACATATATTTTCGGTATATGCGCAGCTTGATCAACACTATGCTAGCACTATGAAAAAAAGTCATTAAAAAGTCCTTAAAATAGTAACAACTTTTTAATGAAAAAGTAATTCTTTTATCACGACATTTTAATGGGTTGAAACTAATGATATTTTAATGGACACACAGTCGTGAAAAAGCAATTAGAAAACCATTAAAACCTTTTGAATTTTTGACAAATTAATGGGTCGAAAACCCTTCGCTAATTGGAAAGTAATGACATTGTAACCACCCAGGTATGTGTGTGTGTAATGGCATTTTAATGGCCTTGTGGCTGAGGGAAACTCACCCTTAAAATGCCATTACAAAGTAATAACATTTTAACGAGCTCAAAAACCATTAAAATCCTATTATAAATCATCAACCAGATATCATTAAATACCCATTACTATTGAAGTAATGGGATTGTAAGGACCACGGAACTTTTAATGGGCAGTTAAAAATCCATTAAAACCTAATGGTTTTTTGACAAATTAATGGGGTCATTACTTTTCCTTGAAAGAGTAATTGGAAAGTAATGGCATTTTAACAGGCGATTCCCAAACTCTAAACCCTCATTAAAAAAACACTTATTTTGTAAGTAATGGCCATTTAATAGCCTTTTAAACAGGGTTTCTTTAAATCAAATTGCTATTTCAAACCCCTTACTTTTAAAGTAATGGTTATTACATTGGGTTTTACATACTAACATTGTTGTGAAACGCAGTTGCACACCTGGCCTTGTGGCCCCATCTGGCTATTTATTTCTGTTATATGTACAAAATAGAATAATAAAACCTGTAATAAAACACCACAGCACAATAGACCTCCTCGGCTTGGGCGCAATGTTTTCCCACTTCAGATCACGTGGCATTCCCATGAGTATTCTCTCCTTCTTTTCTCTGCTACGCACCGAACGGGATATGAATATGGAAGCGTTCCAAGCAAAGAGAGAATACTCATGGGAATGCCAAGTGATCTGAAATGGGAAACATTACGCCAAAGCCGATGAGGTCTATTGTTCAAAGCCTAGTGGTTATCTATTATCTACTCGAAATGGAATTGAAAACAAATGTCAATTGATCTATGCAGATAACAAATACAAATGCAGCTGGAAAAATGATTGAATTTTTTTGCACTTGGCTGCAGTTTTTGGTTTGTAAGAAAAGGTTGCAAAATCCAAAAGAGGTTGAGTAATTTATCGATGGTTAACTGACATACAGTTAGATGTGGGCAGATTCTCTAATATCTTTAAAATGAGCATTTGTCTCTCTTTTTGGGGGGAGGGGATGGGGGTGTCAATCATAACAGTTTTAGACAGCAGTTGTGGGTCACCATTTATCATTTATTGTGAACTACTCAAAGCATTAGGTTCTTACCCAATCTAGTTGCGCTATAAGTTTATATCCAAACCAGGTAATATCAGTTTATATCATGATCTATGTAATATCTTTACAGTATCTAACTTGGATCCCCTGTTACCTTTTCTTCAGTTGCCCCTAATTGCATATAATTCCATCTGTTTTGTAGCATTTTTTGAAGCCGTAATTTTACCTCTGACTGACATTGTTTCTCAGCTGAGAGATGGCGCAGTAGCATCAATCTGAAATAATAATTATTATAAAAAAGTATTGAAGAACTGGAAGAACTACACTGCTGTATGATTGAAACAGTGTGGGCATAAATATTGTTTCCTAAAATATATAACTCAAACACACTGCAGCAGTATTCTGCAATGACAGGAACAGTACCATCCTGATACTGATAACAGGAAAGAACATTATTAATTAAATAGATTGTGTGCAGTGTCTTTTAGTCAGGCTGCCAGAAAAGATCTTGAACTTTCCCGTCTCTGATTAGGGACCGGTCATTATTTATCGCCTGGGGGTGGGGTGCCTGATAAACGCATTTCATCAAGCCTTAGAGAAAGTGTAGATGAACATTCCATTTTTTTGTGTATAGTAAACAAATCCTGTAGGTTTTATTCTTCATGAAACTATTATTATTAATTTGCGTGAAGCACGGCCCAAATGACAAATTTCTATGCCTGTAACGTTGAACTCACGCTAACTCTTCTTTAGAACTTAGTGACTGCCCGTCAGCCATATCACATTTTTGGTAGAGTTTGTTTTTCCTCGCCAAGATACACTTGTTCTTGTGAACAGTGCGAAGGTATTGTCTTCGTTGCGCAAGTTGGCAAAGACTATAGACCTTTTTCAAAAATGGCAGAAAGCTGCATGGAAACGAGGCTGGAAATATGAGCATACATGGCAGCTGCCTAGGGAAGCCTTATGTTGTGTTTACACCCATGTTTTGAACTTAAGTTCAGTCAGAACTGAACCTAAGTTGGAATTTTATGCGTATAAGCACCATTCCGAAAACATCCAGAATGCCGGTAACAACAAAGGAAAGTCAACTGAAGTTCAGTTAATCCGAACCGTACTAACAGGCTAAGTTGAGAGCACTCAACTTCAGTTACAATGACAGATAATTGACAGCGAAATGTTTGCACAGAAAAACTAATACATTGCTTGCGTTGCAGTAAGCGCTGTGATATTCATTACTTTATTACCAGTTTATATTCGGCTGATTGCATAAACCAGGATTGTCTATTATTTGATCTCTTTCCATGGATAACGAGGATTTCGATCACGCAAGGTTAAGGAATTGAATTGATATACTGAGATAAATCCAAAAACATTTTGAAATATTGTCTAACGAGACTAAACTAGAAACTGAATTATTTTGTTGCTGTCTATCAAACAGAAACTCGTAGTATTCCGCTGTTACTATTCTCAGGTCATTCATTTTGTTATTACCGGCCACGCCAAGGCAGCAAAATGGTTAGCTTCATATTTACTGACAAGCTGGTGACAGATTTTCTATACTCAATCATACACAACTGAGGTTGAATACCCTCATGTAAACAGTTTTCATTACACCAACTGGGGTCAACACATGGTGAACTGAACTGAGGTACAGATTTAGGTGTAAACACAACATTAGCTGGTGAATAGGGACAGATAAGAAAAGAACATCAGAAAACACTAGACACTAAACAGTTGTTCAGTCTCCATTCACCAGCTAGAGCTTTCCTGGGCAGCGGTAATGCATGCTCATATTTCCAGCCTCATTTCCATGCAACTTTCCGCCATTTTTGAAAAGGTCTATATTAGATTATATTCTTTATATGAATTTTTTATTATGTATTGAGTGAAGTGAAGTACAAAAATGCAAATGTTAGAGAAGTAAGTTGCTGGTGAATAACTACCTAGAAAATTTCTTGTGGTCCCCTTTCAGGGCTTCAGGCTTTGTTCCCCCCTTTCGCTCGCCCCAAAATGAAGTGATCCCCCCCTCACAGGCAATAAAAAATGACTGGTCCCTTATTGAGTTTGAGCAGCAATGCTCAATCAAAATTCCTACTTCCAGTATTAAGAATCATAATTAATGTATATACATTTATCCCCAAAGTCAAAGAGTGCTCAAATGCGGGAAAAGCCGTAGAGCAGAATACAAGTATTTGACTGATAGAAAACGAGAACGAGTACTCTAATTGTTCCAGTAGAAATCCACTAGCATACTACCTTCGAGTTGCTGCTAAAGATGATCTTAGAAAGTTTTGTGCCAGCGTTTATTTCGCTACTCACTATCTATTACATGACAGATAGAGAGTTAGCAGAGCCAATCAGATTTGCAGGATTTGTGATAGTACAGTATGCGAGTGGGTTTCTACTAATACATGATAGTAGGATTCATGGTAGTACGGGTATGCAAGTGGGTTTCTCCTAACACTGTATGAATGCAGGTACTAGTTCTCCCAGGACCAGGAAGTAACATCAGTAACTTCCGGAGTGTGATGTATATTCTATAGGTAACAAAGACTCACCATAGAAGAAAAGACACCCCATTTTGAATCTGAAATTTCACTCATTTCAGAGGCTTCTGTCATGCTCGTCAGACATTGCACTGTCTCTAACAAGAATCTGCAAATAAATTATTTATTATTTAGATTTGTAATGTAGCAATTTTATATTCTAATGGATCATACTGTAATTTACAACACCAAGCCGAATCGCACAAAACTACATGCCTTTAGCTTTCTTCAGTAATAGCTCCAGCTCCAATGAGAGCTTGGAGCCCATTTTTCACATACACACAAGCAAACCTTTTTTTTACATTGATGAAGGCCAAGTAAAACGGTGTATGGTTTTGCGGAGAATTAAAACGGCAATGCACTTTATCTGTAGCTGCTCAATTATAAAAGTTCTGCCTTTCACAACTAGAGCTCCAAGTTGTGAGTTTTTCCCTGCAAGCAAGCAGGAGGCAACTTTTTTTCTCAGTGTGTAGATTACCCTGTAGGTTACCCTGCATTTGGCACAGTACAGTAGATTTCGTGTAAAAACACAAGGTTTATGATAGGAAAGTTTGAGCGAATTTTCCTGGGGCCGCGGTAAACAGTGTAAAAAATGTGCCTTATCCATTGGATAAAGGTATCCAGAGAATAAATTCTGGTCCTGAAAGTGTGGATAGTGTATCCTAGGGTAACTAGCGGAAAAAAAAAATTATCCAACCTCGCCACATCATTTCAGCCCTTCTAAACGTGTGCATTTTTAAGCTTTAAACAAACACGTATCAGTCTTTTGTGCTTTAATCGATTCCACAAAACGGTGCCGACTACAGTAAGTGGCTAATGCTTACCCATAGCAGGGAATTTACGTGTAAGTGACTGGTGATTCAAATCTGATCGACGATAAACGTAGCTTGGATGATATCAACATAAACTAGTTTACACCCCCTAAAGTTGGTTTCTGGTATCGTCGATTTCTTAGCCTCAAATAAGTCTTCAAGCCAGACATGCCTACAAGATGCTAAGCAGAATACAAATGCTAATTTAACTTAGTTTTAAGGAACAGATCATACCTGCATATAGCGTTTTTTTCTTCATTCTTGTAGCGATCTTCTTCTGTTGAAATTGTCCGTTGGAATTTATTCCAATAACTCAATCTCTTCGACCGCTCAAAAATCGCTCGTGACTGGCCTCGTGACTGCTGATTGGCTAAACCGGAACATTCTTCTGTTGTGATTGGCTAACAATATTGGAACGAAGTTGGGTCAGCGGTCACTACCCACCAAAAAATGGCGGACCACTCGAAGGGAAAAGATTCTGTTGGATAAACCCTTGCATGTTCTTGTCGTTTGCCTGGCTGTATGGAAGGCGAATTAATAAGCAAATCGATTATTTGCCAAGTTTTAATCTTCAGGCTAAAACCGTTAGTAAACCTTGGAGTGTTTAAGAGAAATTGATTAAGATGGAGGCAGATGGATGTGAATGTGATTGTGATGATCTGCAAAGAAAGATGGATGTTTTGCGCTAACCTGGAAATGGAATAGAGACTTCTCGATGAGGTTCACATAGCTCTTAGATGGAGGTCGGAAGCAAGTTAAAATCAAGCCATGCTTGCTGTTGTTGAACAGAGTGGTTATTGGCTGTAGCATACCGAGCGTTGGCGATGCAGTTTGTTGAAGTAGCAAGGTAAGACTTAAGGTATCAGGTTGGCAAACTAGACTAACAATCCTTTGACATCAACAAGTTAGGGTTTTAACATAAAAAGCAAGTAAACACAGGAACATAATATGCATTCCTACAGGGTGGCTACCGGTAGGATTGCAGAATTGCTTTGTGATTCGTATACCCCCGGCGTGTTGAATCGACAATCGATATTAATCGATACCACCTGATAAAATTGATAGAAGCTAGCTGATGCCCGTGAAAATTCATGGAGTGCAAGGGAGAAATTTATCTAACTTATATTATTCTCTTAAAACAAACGGAAAGAAAAATAAAAAAAAATCACAGCAGACATAGAATATGATGCTCTTGCTGCCATTCCATTTAGGGCACGCTCAATGAAAGCAAGTCGCGGTGTGCATTTTTTTCTAACACGAATGAAAATTATTCTCAGGTAAAAGCTTTGGAATTAGAATTATCCCTGCAAATAACTGTAAGCAATCTGTAACAGAACCACTTGGGTCTGGATGTCTATGGTGCTTACGGCTGTATGAACAAAGTTCTTTTTAGTTTCTGTGAGAGAGGAGGCTTTGTGAATCGCTTAAGAAATCGCTTAAGAAATCTGAGGACTGTTCTTTGTGAACCAAGTGTTTGTTTATAAGAATGGCGCACGGCTTCATGCAATGTGCAAAAAATTTGAATGGGATATATTATTATTCACTCTAATCTTTTTGGAAAAAGGACTTTTGAATGAACATTACAGTGTTATTTGTGAGAGAATCGCATAGGTTTGGACGTCTTTGTTGCTTTCGGCTGCAAGAAATTGTTTATTTTTTGGTTTCTGTGGATGACTTAAAATGGCGCCTTTGGAAACTTGATATTTTCGCTTGCGAAAATGCTTCAGTTAGATCTTCCGTCCACTTTATTGATTTCGAATAAAATGTATCCTATAACAGTTCCCCAAGTATGCAAGAAAATGGAGTGGTTTTGCAGATCCATGGTGCAGCAGTTTTTCCAGGCTTCTGGGCCAAGATTGATAAGGGAAATCCCTGTGAGTAATTGATTATCAATTTTTTGATCAAGGTTTTCGGTTATATAGATTTCATCAATTAATATCAATTCTCAGACGTTAACATATTAACTTGTTTTGTACTGCATATATGGCATAACATTAAGAATAGGCCTAGTGGGAGCCCTCCCCAACACAAATTTCAGGCACCAATAAACTTGAATTGAGGTTATGAAGGGACACGAGTGGTATTTGCCTCAATAATTCACGATGTAGTTATTTCATACCATAATCTATCAGCAAATACAGTTTAGATAACTATGCGGAATGTTGAATGTACATTGATTGTGAATTCAATACAATGGATAATAATCGATAAGTTGATTGGAGAGAAATTTGTGAGTATCGAAAATTATCAATTAGCCGACACTTAATCAAGTAATTATTATTGATTTTTTATCGATTTATCAATTGGATTTTTGAGATCAATTTTTATTGAACGAACACACCAGGCATTACCACGTCTTGTCAAATGCACTGGAATATTATCTGCTTCGATTTTTTTGTCATTCAATTTATTTTTGGTACTTAGTGCCCACAAAGCCAGCATGTTTAAGCAGATTGTGTAAAATTATTTTGAACCCTGTCCTAGCAGTCAATTGCAGGGGTGACCATTCCAAAAGCAAAGCGCATGCTCTCAGCCAATCAGAATCAAGATAGTGAGTACCGGTACAATGTATAATGTAACAATTGGGGTGGCAATTCCCAACCTGGGGGCTAGCAAAGAAGGTTAATGGTTACCGCTGTGCTGGAATTTAATGATACATTAATCTATTTATTTGACAAGCATTTAGGGAATGAACAGGGGGTCCTCCTACCACTCCAAAGGACAATGAAAACTAGAAGATAGATAGATAGATAGATATGATTGGAACTGTGTATGACCCCCTGTATTTCCACTTAGTGCCATGTTGTATTAATTATATAATGTACTGGATTTTCATCACATCAATCTAAGAGATGCACTGAGATTCAGGGTAAAAAAAATGCACGGTGGTACTATCCCCTAGGGTATAAAATATGCCAATGTGTATCAGCGGTGTCTCTTACGGGTGACCAAACAGTTTGCTATCCCTTAGGGATCAGTCTCACGCCAAGTGACATTGTTACTTGTAATATGATATAAAATTTCAATATTATTGTTCCTTGTGATTTTATAGTAGATTTTATAGTATTTTAGAGACCCACAAAAAGCTTCATCTGCTTGCTCAGTCTTTGCAGCTGCTTTCTGATTGGCTGGCACATTTTAAATTCATAATCATGTTTGCACTCAATCATGGGATTCCTAGGCATTGGCTAACATTGGGAAGAGAGACAAGGTTTGGACGCTAGCTAAGCAATGGGGGCTGAAACTAGAAAATCCAGCAATCTCTGAACAGCCCAGGATTCCTGTATAACCTTCTATTGGTGTTCCATTAAGTTTCAAAGTAACTAGTTTTTCCTTTTCATTCTGAGAATTGCTTGAATTTTAAGAACTCAAGCTAAGCTGTGGCTTACACAATCACTTAGCCTCACCTACAGATGAAAAGCAAGGTTTAATTTTGTGTTCAAGTATGTACTCAAGACACTTACTTTTCAATATATCTAGAGTAAGATCCAACTTTCATTTTCATGGCTACATTACAAAGCAAAAGGTTTTATTCCTCAGTACATAAATTTTAGGCTTAATCCAGACATAAAAATATGTAATTGGCCCAACCTCCTCCCCTTAATCAGTGTTCTAATGGTCCATTCCATAGAAAGCCATAGGAAGTCCTTTTGATGTTTAAAAACTACCTGCACATAGCATTTATGCAACCACAATTGTTTAGTTTAGTAATGGGATTTTAACAACCTTGTAATTTCTAAGGGCTTAATAATGGCTATTAAAAGGTTGTTACTTTGATCATAATGATTCAGTAACCACTTTTTAATGGCACACACTATCCTTGCCATTTCTAAGCGTTTAATAATGGCCATTAAAAAGTTGTTACTATTATTGTTTGATTCAGTAACCTCTTTTTAATGGCTTGCACCTTTCCCGAAAAATTGTAATGCATTTTTAATTCCTATTAAAATGCCATCAATTTCTAAAATGCAAAATTAATGGCCATTAAAACCCTTGTAAGGGGATTTTAATGGAAATTTAATGGATTTTTAACGATTTTGAGTTTCATAGTGTAGATAGAGCGTACAAATTGTCATCGGATTTTTGTAAATTTACTAATGAGTGCGATCACCTTAAGCGCGTATTTTGTAAACTTAAATAATCCGGATTCATTAGTCAACAGAATTGTCAGGCAGTTTGTCGATAATAAGATCTCAGCACAACAACCTCCCCAACCTCAATACCGTTCTGCTTGATGGAATTTGTATAACTGTTCCTTGGCCCTGGCAAGAAGGGCATCCAACTTATTTTGGAGTGATCAATGGTCTCTCTGTGAATAGAATAAAGCAAAAGCAAAAGGTGAGAAATGATCAATGAACATCTACAGAGCAACACAGGAGCAGTAGATAGTGCAGGAATATAAATCCTGTGTAATAAAAAGTTTTTTGGGCAGGGAGAGGTAAAAATGTAACGTAAGACTACAAGCAAGCACAGGAGAGTTTTTACTCACATTGTAATAGACGTGTTACTCAACTCAGGTAAGAAAGAAGCATTTGTAAGGAAAATACCAAAGCTGGAAATGGGTATTTTTTCTTGTTTGTTAACATAATGTTATGGTTACTTTATGCCTACAAAGGTGCACCTCTTGTAAGAATATAATTATATATCAAATTCAAGGTAACAGCTTTTCCTAAATGAGCATAGATGTCCAAATAAACTGTTTATATCATTTTTGAAATATTTTAGATTTGTTGCAACCTTCAATTGCAAAAATGCTATAATTTTCAACCCAATTTTCAATTTGAAGTCATTCTTTCTTGATATCAACCCTAGTTCTTTGAAAGCATGCAAAATTTGAGCAAAAATGAAAGTTGGGAGCCTAGCTTAAGGACTCAACAGTTTAGTTACCATTTTTTTTCTTTTAATTAGACCTTTATTTATAAGACCTATTAATATAAAGAAAAATAACCCAGCTGGTTCTATCATATTAAATCTATAAGCTGTAAAATGGTATATAACAGGCTTAATTCCTTTGTACAGATGGAAAACCCAAAATTTGGACATGTATTTCTCACATAAATTTGTTGTATAAAAGACACACACTTTTTTCGAGGTTAAAAGCTAATTTGACCAGACTATTACTTTATCCTTCAGGTATGTACTGTAAATTTATGTAATGCTATTGTTTTTGCTAAAAAAAACAATACATTCCCTATTAAATACACACATGCCCCAACCCCCATCCAAAGATATGTCAGCGCTTGATTATTACCTATGGTAATCAAAATTCCATTTTCATTTACTCCAACTGTAGGTGGAACTGGTTTGAAGAAACCACAGAACACACTGCGCTCATGCAATGGAGAACATTTGTGGGCACCCATATCACAAGGACCACAATATGATTGAGAGCAGTTTCTACAGTATACCATGGTTGCTAGAAGTTTGGAGCAGCTGGAACAAGGCGTAGCATTCCCCTCATTTGCCAGCATTATGGAGAAAAGCTTCTCTCTGCAGTTATCCCAGTTGTCTGAGAGTGTCTCCATCCTCTTGTCCCAGGACTGTCCTGCCCTTTCCTCTCCAATCAATTCCTGGCAGGACAAGAGAGCAGCTTGTAAAATATCTTTGAAAAGAGAAAAACAAATTCCAAAAATAAATATAAAGTCATGTCTTTTTTTGGCCGCAATTGATCAGATTATTATCATATAGCCTGTGAAGTGGACAGTACATGCAATAAGTATAGGAAATTATTCAACTTCGAGTCCGGTGAGTGCAATTTGAGCTTTTTGAAAAGCTTTTATACTTTTTGAAAACCAACTCATGCAAATAAATTGCAAATTGAACAAGGATGGTTAAATGTATCATTTCCTTTTAATAGCGGAGCTCCTGCGCGGGCCGAAGGCCCGCGCAAGCGGAGCACCATACCTAAGGGAAAAACGTATAGTATACTATCGAGTTGATTTTTGAACGTCACGGGCATTATGGATCATTTTGATGACGTCATTGATGACGTAAGGGCACGTGACTTTGGTGTAGAGTTCCTCTTATGGTCTTTGAAACTTTGTCCAAGTTTGGTTTCTATAGAAGCTACCCTTCGGGAGATATGATTTTTTCTTTATTTTTCTGGTATTAAACCTATAGCGTACGCCGTCCGTCCGTCGTCCGTCCGTCCGTCCGTGTACACATGGGAACCCTGTGGTATGCAAAGAAAAAATTATATCTCCTCAAGGGAACATGCTAAGACAACCATACTTGAGATATTTTGTCTATGCAACAAGGGGGGTGCTGTAACACGGACACGTGATGTGACGTCATCGATGACGTCATCTATGCTTGAAAAATCAATATCTCGTGAAGGGAAAACTCTAAGACAACAAAACTTGGGTAGCGGAGTCTAGGCCACCAGATAAGCAAAATGAGGTGGTCACGTGATATGACGTCATCGATGACGTCATCTATGCTAGAAAAATCAATATCTCGTGAAGGGAAGACTCTAAGACAACAAAACTTGGGTAGTGTAGTCTAGGCCACAAGATGAGCGAAATGAGGTGGTCACGTGATATGACGTCATCGATGACGTCATCTATGCTTGAAAAATCAATACCTCGTGAAGGGAAGACTCTAAGACAACAAAACTTGGGTAGTGTAGTCTAGGCCACAAGATGAGCGAAATGAGATGGTCACGTGATATGACGTCATCGATGACGTCATCTATGCTTGAAAAATCAATATCTCGTGAAGGGAAGACTCTAAGACAACAAAACTTGTGTAGTATAGTGTAGGCTACCATATGAGCGAAATGAGGTGGTCACGTGATATGACGTCATCGATGACGTCATCTACGCTTGAAAAATGAATATCTCGTGAAGGGAAGACTCCAAGACAACAAAACTTGGGTAGTGTAGTCTAGGCCACCAGATGAGCAAAATGAGGTGGTCACGTGATATGACGTCATCGATGACGTCATCTATGCTTGAAAAATCAATATCTCGTGAAGGGAAGACTCTAAGACAACAAAACTTGGGTAGTGTAGTCTAGGCCACCAGATGAGCAAAATGAGGTGGTCACGTGATATGACGTCAGTGATGACGTCATCTACGCTTGAAAAATGAATATCTCATGAAAGAAAGACTCTAAACCAACCAAACTTGGCTAATGTAATCCAGGTCACCAGATGAGCGAAATGAAGTGGTCACGTGATGTGACGTCATCGATGACGTTATCTATGCTTGAAAAAATCAATATCTCGTGAAGGGAATCCCTTTCATTCACACAGAAAATTTTATAACCAGGAGCTCCGCTTTTAGCCAGTGGCTAAATCTATATATTAATACACATATGTACAAATTTCTAAGGAGTCATTCACAAATCTGCTTAATACAAACTGAACAAGGTGCACACATTTTTCTTTGATTAAAATCTGGACCAAAACATAGAATATGAGCATGAACAAAAACTAAAGTCTCCATAATATAGCTCTATGTTATCAAAATATTTTGTAATCCTAATTAACATTTCAAAAGAAAATTTACATTGTGTTAGCCATTAGATCCTCACTATACCTGTATCTCCTAGTCCTGGGTCATCTGTGTTTCTGGCAATTCTGTTGATCAACAATGAGTTTGGTTTTAGCAAAGATACACAACATTGCATCCCTGCACAATAGGAGGTTTAAGTGAGAACTCACACCTATTTCTTTTCTCTTGCTACACAAGAGGGAATACCTAAAATAAAAAAGTCATCCCTTTCTGAATATCCCATGTTCTTTGTTAGAGTAACAACAGGAAAACTAATCAAAGAAGACTTGATAACAACAGTACGGAACTCTGGGCAATTTGAGCACAATAATTTTGCTTTTTGGCTTTTGAATATCACTACTATTGATTAATTGTGTACCAGCAGTGAAGAAGGTGATGGTTATTTCATTTTTTTTATCCACACACCCTTATTGAAGAGATTTTCTAAGGGGGTAATCTAGGGTTCCATCAAGTATTGAGGAGATTTTCGTAGGGGACCTCCGAATGCTGTAAAAACACAAGTACCATAATATTGGGTCAAAATTCACAATGGTGATATTGTGTCTATAATTCGCGCCACAATATAATAATCATTGCATTTGACTGGCCATGTAAATAAACAGGTTCAGGAGGCCAAATGCAAAAGTGTTGTGCATGGTGCATGGTGCATGGTATAACTTCAACACGACCAAAAAGAAATTGTAACTCTCAGGTCTATGAAATACCAACCGGTCACCACAGATTACCGAATTACCGTCATTTTAGATTTGTTTTCCTGAAGAACCGTGTGTGAAATCCTGCATACAGAGTGGAGTTAGAATATCGGAATATCGCGTCTTTTTAGCAGTTTTACCGAAATACCGAGGCAAATTTGTTCATAGTACGGCGAGCCCCTATACCCCCCTCCTAAAACACGACAAAGAAGAAATAGTAGGTCACAGATCAGTGAAATACTGTTCACCGCAGACAGAGATGATACCAAATAACTGTAATTTCAGATCCCCCCCCCCTAAAAACCGCGTGTTTTAAAGTAAAATCCCGCAAGAATATCAGAATATTGCATCCTGTTATCAGTGGCGTAGCTAGCATAGGGGCAGTTGCCCCCCCCCCCCCCCCCCCCCCCCCCCCCCCCCAGCGAAGTAAAATTTTTAGTGTCAACATGTGGGGAAAAACGTGCTTGTACCCCAGCAAAAACAAGAATGACCAAGGCTTGCCAGTCAAAAGTTTCTAGCTACGGCCTAGAAATGTATTAGCAGTTTTACCGAAATCTTCGAATACCGTAGTACCGCGAACCCCTTTTAAGAACATGCATAATATGGGCAAAATCAAAATCAAATCAGAAGTTAAGCTTACCTACAAATTCTTCACCGGAATCATGGCGGCACTGGGCCGCCGAAGAGTCTTTTGATCGCTGCCTGTATGGATAGCGGCTCTCTCTTTTACCAGTCTCTGGGTCCCTGAAAATTCTTGTGTGACTACCCTTTCTCTGTGTCTTATTATTCCTAGCGAGCAAATTATTACACGCATAGAGAGCATCATCCAAAGAAGGGGCTCGTTTACGGTTGGATGAGGAGGCCGCCATGATTTTTGCTTTGTTTTGCCGCGTGGTTTAGTGTAGGGTTGGGAGACTGGGCCATAGGCCTTGAATTGCCTTATATGAACAATTCAAGCGTGTTTGACAATTGTTTCTATGAGACAATTTATTCAAGATCATGTGTTGCTAGAACGGAACACCGCTAGCATCCTCGCGCATGGGGGAAAGTGAGGAGAGGACCCTGGCGCGCGAGGATGTATCGCTAGGTGACCAAACTTGGGTAAAATTATCTTGGAGGCAAGGGGGGAGCGCCACCAAGCTCACGTAGCACGACGTCATCGATGACGTTAGCAAACCTAAAAAAAAGCTCAAGAAGGTTACAACGCTAGCCAGCTGGCTTGCTTTCCAGCCAGTTGGGGTTTTAAGAGCCAATGTCAGGAAAAACCGGACCAAATCTAAAATTCTTGGCCACAGTCGAAAAGTCAATCTATACATAATTCAGATCTTGAGGTAGATATTGATGAGTAAAACAACGTTCTGCAGTTTATTTTTCAAAATACGAAATAGTTTCTGAATAATAGAAGAAAATCGATTTTGTCGACTCGAACGCTCAAAAATGCTGTCTGAGGACGCAAAAATACTCAACCTAGAAAGGTCGCTCGCGGGAGTAAAAAGATCTCAAATTTAACCAAACAAACACCCAATTCCGTGAAAATATATGCTTTTGTTCTAAAAACCAGCACGTTTCTTATTCTGAAGGGGGATTTTGACAGTCTACTGCCACGATTTCCAAGTTCAATTTTTAGCCTAGGCGAAAAAAGTAGTTTTACCTCGAGATTTCAAATTAATTGTTTGAGGTGTTGTTATTCTCCGATCAGGCTGTAAATGAGGCTACGAAATGCTAAAATGTTCTTCTTGAATCCCATTGAAGAGTCAGTCTGGGTTTTTTTGGAAGCGCTTCCAAAATACTCACTGGAAGTGGTCGTGAAATTTGATATTTGCTGCAAATCGCTTATTAATGCAGACCAGGTTGTAAACAAAATCTGAGCCGTAACGAAGCATTCCGTACTTTAAAAGGCATACTAAACAGTAAAAAGCAAATAAATAGCTATCAGTAAGCTTGTGAGATTCTTGCTGAAAAAAAATCAGACTAGGAGTTGATTTTATGATAATAAAATACCGAAACACCGGAACTATTTTAGGAACCCGACCGAGAGGTCAAACCTAACACCGGCCGGCAGCAGAATGTTTCAGTAACTTCCATGAAGCGTTTCCTTACAATTAACAAGTTCTTCGCTCGAAAAACAGTTTGTTGGCATGTAAACTGAAAGCATAATATATGCTTACCTTCATAAAATTCCCACTGTGCAGTAGTATACCAAGCGCTTTCTACTGAACGGCGCGGCCGTGAGAGCATAGCAAGGTCAACATAGTGTGACGGCTAATTTTAGACGGCACGTGTCACGCGATCCAACGTTTTGGTATTTCCCGTTTAATATAATGCCATCTTACGAGCCATCTAGTTTACAGTGTTTTTAAACTGTTAAATGTAATATAATTTTGACTCTAGAGATAATCGAGTAACATTGACAGTAGTACTGCTAGTAGTTAGTTGAATGGTCCAATCAATCGTCGCAAAGAAAGGGGAAGCTCGCAGCCAGCGAACTGACGACCCCTGTACCTCTATGGGTTTTGCAGTGCTATCACCACAATGATAGGCAGAACTCAACATGAAAGAGCCCACAAAAAAGGACACGTTTTCATTTGAAAACAATATTTTTATACACCTAATTATTTAACCAAAAATAGAAAAATGTTAGCCAGAAATTTGCTCGGATAAACGCCGCGGCGCTTATTCATTTTTTTTTTAACGTCTCGCTTGTGTCATGTGGGGCCTAACTGATAAACCTGGAAAAATTTGGGTATAAAAAAAATCAAAGAAGTGAAAATATTACCACTTTGAACTGGGAAGGACATTGCCGTGAATAAAATAAATTGTCAGTGGTTTTAGAATCCATAGTATGGTGTGTTTTAGTTAGCACATTGAATTGCTCGAATAACAATCTCCGGATAAGTGCCATACCAGTTCTATTGCTTAGTTGAAAGCGGCGCTTATTGGAGCAAAAGCCTGCTAGTCTACCTATTCGCTAATGCGGTGACCCAAGGCTGCGCAATTACTTGTGGACGCCTGACTAAGCTTGACATGTGCACGATTTCACAAAGTCATTGAGCTTAGCGATGAATGGTGCTTTAAGCTTTTTCATGCTTTCGGTTGATATCTCGAAGTGTTCACAGATTTCCTTCAGCATTGCAAGGGAAAACTTGGACAGTTTGTTAGTAGCCGCGAGCGCGCAAATGTTGTAGTTGTCGTAGCAAATGGGGTGCCTAATCATAACTTCGTCCATGACCTCCTCCCTGAGACCACTGAATTCAGCTTCGGTTTCTTGGCTTTGGTCATCGGCTTCGACGTCTTGCTCGTCATCTTGTTGTACGAGTGCGCGCTTGGATGCAAGCCTTGAAAAGAAGCTTGATACTTGCTGTGTTGAGAGGAACTCTGAACAGGAAAAGAGACGTTCTCCATTTGAATCCTTTGCTGTCTGCATAGATTTGGCGACGGTAGCAGGATCAAATTTACGCCCAGTAGCCTCTCCGATCTTGAACTTGCTTATCAAATATTCTTTCTGCTTTGCACTGAAGCGAGACCTTGTATTGGCCAGACCAGCCCTCAATGCCCATCCCATCGGTAATAGCGGCACCTCCAGCTAATGCGCAACGCTCTCCTGCAAATGGGGCACGCCGGTGGACTGCCCCTCTAGCATCATGGCATAGCCAAGCGCAGCTTTGTCAAGAAGGGTATGCCTCTCTAGCATGCGCTCGTGATTGCCACAATCCAGGTGATGTTGTAAGGAGGAAAGTCGCTGGTACGACTTTATACACCCTTCCTCAGGGCAACAGAACAGCTTGGAATCGGTATCGGCGACCTCCTCGTCAGTATCACATGTCGAAGACACAGCCCTGTCCGCTAAGGGAGCTCTGCTCTGCTTTTTTGTACAAAATTCATATGGTTGGTCATCGCTCTCTGTCGACATCGTTATATTAGGTGTTTTCATGCTGATTTTGCGGAGGTCGATTCTTTTTCCTGGCCCAATGTTATAGGCCTTCCATACACGTTGGTAGGTGTTGTTGTACTCTATGTTGGAAAGGGAGCTGACTCCATCTAGCTTTACGTTTGGAATGCTCGGTGACGCATCGCACAATGTGACGTTAAGGGCCGACACACCCCCTTGTGACTTGATCGCGCTTACCATTTGCTCAGCATTATTGACATCATGACCTTCATTGACGTAGATACGCATATGGGCCTTGATAGACGCAGCCTTCCGGTCGCAAGGCCCTTTCCCACTTTGAGGATCACAGAAATCCAACCGTCTAATGGAGACTCCCCGATCTTGACCGGCCTTGGGCGCACCAACAATTGTCGCCCCTGAACGATAACACCCTGCGTTATCCTGCCTATAGAATACAGACGTGAGGCTTGGCATTGCTTCCTTGAGTTTTCCGATTACGTCATCCATAACGGCGAGCACAGCACCACTGTCTTGATTACATGACCTAAATATGTGGACGAAGGTCATGCATCCAAACTCTTGACTTGGCATTTTACGAGTGGAAAAATTTATGGCGATGACGCATCGTCGATATGCGTTATATCTAGGATACACATCACTGTGCCTAACCAAGGATTTCTATGTGTTGGCGTTTGGTGCATGTTTTCACGGAGTAATACCACATATAAACTGTGTTGCTATACCCCTCACGCGCCCTTAAACTTGTTTGCCTAACGTCTTGACGCCACATGCCCAAAATACCAAACATCACAAGCGAAAATAATTTCCTTTCCTCTAAACTTTAGTGCTGGCGCGTGGAAATCTGCTAAAAGTAAAGTAGATTAGTAGCTTTATTAACGGTGAAAAATAGCAGTCACAGCCACGCCCTCCCTCGCTCTGGATGATTGCATTATCAACCGTTCTCTACCTTAAAGTCGCTCTTTAGATAGCGTTTAGCGGCTTTCAATCGCTGGTTCCGCTCTTCAGCCCAGGACATTCCCATCACTTCTGCCAGCCTATCTGTTATCTCGTGCATATCATCAAAGGCTTGAGCACCGGCCGCGCTGATGTAGTCTAGTCCTTGAAGAGACTTCCTATGAGACGCTGAACAAACCGACAGTATGCGTAACAAACATCTACGGCTCAGAGGCTTGAAATCGCTCTCACTCGCATATGCCAAGTACTGTGTGACGATTGATTCTGGAATCATCACTCGGATGACGTTTGGTACTTTAATCACTTCTTGTGAGGAGAGTCTTCTCCCCAAAAGGTACATCCTGTATGACATGTGGGCTTGTTATAAATTCAAGAAAGTGATCCACTTGTTTGGGTGTTACATACATCCTTGTTTGGGCTACCTTAGGGGGAAGGACTTCTCTCCCATGAAGCAAAGCATGTTTTCGTGCAGTTGTAAAGCGCCACTTCGTCAGCCCCGGGATCCACTTTTTCAACGTTTCAAAACAAAATTTGTCCGCTGAAACGGAAAGCATTGGCCGACGGGTTTCCCAAGTATTCGCGTTCGTGTAGCATTCACTCAAGGCCTGCATTAGTACAGTGTCCACATCTTCTTGGTCGCTTTCATTTTCCTTTGAGTGCGTCTTGGATGCTAAAACTGATTTCCATAGGTCGTCTGACTGACCAGGAACAATCTCATCAAAAACAACATCAGTCGCCTGCATGGCTTTTCGAATGTAGCGACGCTGGGTCCTCCCGCTAGCTTCTTCCCATGGTGTCTTCAGGGTGTACCTTATTGGGCTTATATCTCTTCTTCCAAGGAATGCGTTCAGCTTGTCCAGAGAACTTTCTTGGGAGGGAAGGGCGAGGCTTCGTGCTGGTGTCTCGATGGCCTCTTGTACACTCTGGTCCGACGGCAGGTATAAGCTTCGCGCTGGCGTCTCAGTCACACATTCTAAGATGCTTTCCTGGAATGCTGCTGGGGTACTTGGAGCAACCGGGCCGTACTCGCCAAGGTTTTCATCCTACAATGAAGAATAATGTATCAAATATTGGGTCACCCTCCTATCCCCTCCTATATAGAATGTTAGTGCTAGCCTCTGGCTAAAAGCGCAGCCCATGCAATAATTCTAGTTTATTTTTCAATTACCATTTATTATCACTTGACACGGATACATGCATGTTGGAATAACTAAAGCGCAACCTCGTTCCCAAGTCCATTCGGTCAGTTAAAAAACAACGACAAGAACATTCCTTTTTGGCTTCTTCTGGCCTTTCCACAACATGCGTGTGACAATTTTCCCGTCGTCTGGACTCAGCTGGACGCACGCTGCCACGCGCCACAAAAATCAATGGCGATAGACACTGTTGTGTTTTCATATTTCCTGCATATAGCCCTGAGGCTCCACTACTTTCTAAAGCGTTCACTGCGGAATATGTATCAAAGTGGTTTGAGCTAAGAAACATCGATAATTACGCTAACAAAAATGAGTGGGGCACCACAAGGACTGTGGCTTCTGGATTTTACTTTTTTCGTTCCTTTTTTCCTTGTTATACACATGCATACGGGTCGAATTGAAATAATAACAACAGTACAATGAGGCGGGAAAGGGGGAAAACATAAACAAGAAAACATTATTAGTGACAGCTCTTTTCCTGACAGTCATTTATGTCATACCAGCGTTAATTCTTCAATTCCTTCGATGACTTCTCCCTCGTCAGTTTTCACAGCAGCTTCCTTCCCATAACTGCCTAAGAGCGAATGTCTGAGAAAATCGAGCAAAGTGCGGACACAACTCAAATTCTAATCTACCCTCAAAAAGTGTCTATAAGATCGCTTGTATGATACAAGTAACATGCTGGCCTTTATTTTTTCCAAAACGGCAGAGTTTAAGAATTATTCGAGAAATTCGATTTCGCCGCCGTGGTGACCCAAAAACACCTTCAAAACAGTGCACTTCGAAAACGTTCTCCTATTTGTTTGTTTCGAATCGCACACCGAGGAAACTTCACGGGTAACAAATACAATGGGTATTTCTTAGAGTGAAGCTAAATTTCTGAATAAATCTTAACCTTTTGACATCAAACATGTACGTCTAACAAACAGGTTGTCGCATTGGGGTATTTTCACTAAGTTTCTTAAATGTCTATTTTATCTACTGGCAAATCCCAAATCCATCGAAACCTCCAAATTCCTAAAGGTAAAAGGTTATTCTAGGTAAATATAGCAAAACCAGCTGGGGTTATTTCGCCAGAGCTTCATAATATTTAGATGAATTTTGAGTTCACAGGCGTACTTCAGGTTTCTGTTGACATTCCGATCAACACGCTTGAGTTGTTTTCAAGAGAAATGTCCACTATTTTAACCATCATTACGAATAAAATTACTAGGATTTACCTTGTAATTGTCTCATATTCGGTTTTCTTGTAGTTGGCTTCTGCATTCTTCAAAATGAGCCAAGTTTATATCTGCTTCACGCGCTTGCCGTACACTTGTTACTGTAAAAGAGAAGCTCAATTGTCCAAATGTTTCAATCCAACTAAATTATTCGAATGAAAAACCCGAAATATCAGTACCTGAATGGTTTACCAGGGCTTTGGGTGCGAAGTTGGGCCTTTGCTTTCCCTGGTATTTACTCCAAAGCGCTCTGCGAAACTCGTGGAAGACACAAGAGACGACGCGCTTGCTACACTTTCTGTCACGTTTGCCTTGCGTGACCTCTAACCCGATGAGCCTTATTTGGGACTTGTTGATCACCGTCACGTCACACAGCCGTCACATCTCACTCGTGGCATCCACTATGAGATTCGCACAGCACTTCGCTGAGCTTTGCAGTAATACCAGGAAAAGACTTAGCACCCACAGCCATGCTAAACCATTCAGGTACTGATATTTCGGGTTTTTCATTGGAATAATTTAGTTGGATTGAAACATTTGAACAATTTAGCTTCTCTTTTACAGTAACAAGTGTACGGGAAGCGCGTGAAGGAGATACAAACTTGGCTCATTTTGAAGAATGCAGAAGCCAACTACAAGAAAACCGAATAGGAGACAATTACAAGGTAAATCCTAGTAATTTTATTTGTAATGATGGTTACAATAGTGGAGATTTCTCTTGAAAACAACTCAAGCGTATTGATCGGAATGTCAACAGAAACCTGAAGTACGCCTGTGAACTCAAAATTCATCTAAATATTATGAAGCCCTGGCGAAATAACCCCAGCTGGTTTTGCTTTATTTACCTAGAATAACCTTTTACCTTTAGGAATTTGGAGGTTTCGGTGGATTTGGGATTTGCCAGTAGATAAAATAGACATTTTAGAAACTTAGTGAAAATACCCCAATGCGACACCCTGTTTGTTTAGACGTACATGTTTGATGTCAAAAGGTTAAGATTTATCCAGAACTTTAGCTTCATTCTAAGAAATACCCATTGTATTTGTTACCCGTGAAGTTTCCTGCCTCTGCGATTCGAAACAAACAAATAAGATAACTTTTTCGAAGTGCACTGTTTTGAGGGTGTTTTTGGGTCACCACGGCGGCGAAATCGAATTTCTCGAATAATTCTTAAACTCTGTCATTTTGGACAAAATAAAACCCAGCATGTTACTTTTATCATCCAAGCGATCTTATAGACACTTTTTGAGGGTAGGTTAGAATTTGAGTTGTGTCCGCGAATGTCAAATTTTGCTCGATTTTCTCAGACATTCGCTCCTAAGAGTTTCCGACATAGTTGTATTTTCACAATTAGTCTCGTATGAAATGTTTGATTCCAAGAAGTGCGTTTTGATTCCAAAAAGACTGGGGCCGAGGTCCCTCCCACCGCTTCCCCCTCCCCACGCCCGCAAATTCCCATTGTGTCCCTTTTCTCGCTATGCCTGCATTTACCCGTGTCTAATGCGCATAACAATAAAACGTGATTTTCAATTAGAAAATAACTTTTTGATCAAATGACGCCTAAAAGGGTAAAGGAAAAAATCCTTTATTTCAAAGCGTAGGAATTGTCATGTCTAATTGAATGTTATTAATTAAAGGCGCCAATGAGTCTGGCTTGGCTTTGACCTTGCGTGTACTTTGACGTTTGTTCAAAGGAATTTGACGCGAATTCTATCCAATTTAACCATAAAATAACTAAAGCAGTTTATCAACGAAAACCATGCGGTGCGTTCTCGGAAATAATCGATCGTCTCGACATTCATCAATATTTTTCACGAGGTTTATTACAAACGTACCCGAGCCAACAGCGAGGAAGATGCCTGTTTCTCTGAGAATTTCCTGCGAGGCGGTCTTGCTCAATCCTCTTTCTGCTTTCGGGCGTTTCGAAGCATCCTCATGGTGGTGAGACAAACTAATCGGAACAACACATTTACCACATCTTCGTCTCCAGTTAAGACCAAGGGAAGCTCGATGGGCAGGGCATACCGTCCAGTCGGCTATGCTTCGAGGTGGCGCAAATATTGACGACCTCGCTAGTATAAGTTCCACTTCAGTTTCAATACCACCAAATGACAACAGGGACTTGTGAGAACGGATATCTCGTTTGCATTCCAGTAACTGGATTATTTCTGCGCTATCTAAGGTGCACTGGGTGCCCTGTACAGAGTTAAACGAACAGCTCTTTGGATAACATTCCGCCATTGCGTGAACGGAAAAAGAGAGAAAATTTTAGATCCAGTGAAAATTCCCACGCTCTTAACTCTGATTGACAGAACCACTGAAGCGTGCAGTCAGATTTGCATCTCTAAACGGCAACGCCCTATTTAAGTGACCTAAGAAGAAGAAAATCTCACTTGCTTTCATCGAAGAAAAAGGAAACATACAGATATACTAATTTATATCTTGAGAATCTAGTCGAATTCCCGACAAAGGCAAAGTGAATCACAAACTTTTTTAAGTGCACCACTCCCCCCAGCCCCCGCCCTTAAACAAAATAATTACGAAAGCGCACTGGATATGTTCAAGAACAGCAAGTAAGGCCTGTTAGGACCACTGAAGCATATATCGCACGCTTTAGAATGTAAAAACACTACAAAAGCCAAGGATCGTGGGGTTTTTTTTGCGTTTACGTTTATCATTCGTCTCACCTCTTTTGAGGAGCAAATTGGGGTATATTTCAGAGTTATGGTAATATTGCTAATAAAAAAGGAGAAAAAAAGACCGGCTCTTGGCCGCCTCTTTTGACTATGAATTTTTACAAAGCAAATCGCGTGACACGTGCCGTCTAAAATTAGCCGTCACACTATGTTGACCTTACTATGCTCTCACGGCCGCGCCGTTCAGTAGAAAGCGCTTGGTATACTACTGCACAGTGGGAGTTTTCTGAAGGTAAGCATATATCATGCTCTCAGTTCACATGCCAACAAACTGTTTTTCGAGCCAAGAACTTGTTAATTGTAAGGAAACGCTTCCTTATGGAAGTTATCTGAAACATTCTGCTGCCGGCCGGTGTTAGGTTTGACCTCTCGGTCGGGTTCCTAAAATAGTTCCGGTATTTCGGTATTTTATTATCATAAAATCAACTCCTAGTCTTGATTTTTTTCAGCAAGAATCTCACAAGCTTACTGATAGCTATTTATTTGCTTTTTACTGTTTAGTATGCCTTTTAAAGTACGGAATGCTTCGTTACGGCTCAGATTTTATTTACAACCTGGTCTGCATTAATTAGCGATTTGCAGCAAATATCAAATTTCACGACCACTTCCAGTGAGTATTTTGGAAGCGCTTCCAAAAAACCCAGACTGACTCTTCAATGGGATTCAAGAAGAACATTTTAGCATTTCGTAGCCTGATTTACAGCCTGATCGGAGAATAACAACACCTCAAACAATTAATTTGAAAACTCGAGGTAAAACTATTTTTTTCGCCTAGGCTAAACTTGGAAATCGTGGCAGTAGACTGTCAAAATCCCCCTTCAGAATAAGAAACGTGCTGGTTTTTAGAACAAAAGCATATATTTTCACGGAATTGGGTGTTTGTTTGGTTAAATTTGAGCTCTTTTTACTCCCGCGAGCGACCTTTCTAGGTTGAGTATTTTTGCGTCCTCAGACAGCATTTTTGAGCGTCCGAGTCGGCAAAATCGATTTTCTTGTATAATTCAGAAACTATTTCGTATTTTGAAAAATAAACCACAGATCGTTGTTTTACTCATCAATATCTACCTCCAGATCTGAAATATGTGCAGATTGTTTTTTCGACTGTGGCCAAGCCAATTGTCTGATTGCCCTTCACTTTGATTTTCATCGGAGCTTTCTGACATTGTTGAAGAACAAATTGTGTTGGACCAGAAGCTCATAAGTAGGAGCGTGCATCCCCTATTGGGTGGTTCTCACATGTGTTTTATAGCTTGGGCTATTTTTAGATTTTCGCGCGAAAAATCAACCAATCAGAGAGAAGTAAACAAATTACGTCATACACGCAGCAGGCGGACGAAATACGAAATCTTCCTCTGACACGACCGACAAGAACGGCTTTTACTTTATCCCTTTGCCAAAATGAAACAAATATTTTTACTAGTCTAGTGATTTAGAGCCAGGGTGCAAAAATAGCAATGCACACGATGAAGTGCCAAGCTAGCAGGCGTACATATCCACGAAGTGCTAAAAATTGTTTTGCACAGCAAATGAATAGGCAAATGAAAAGACCAAAGCAGTACGCTACAAGAGGAACATCGACAACCAAGAGAAAATGATATAACTTAATAAGCTAACTTCTGCCCTCAGACTGACTGGTTGTTAAGCAGATGCCATTCTCGACTGCCATGTATTTCATGGAAATCAAAGCAGTGCTCCGTTGGCACATGTTGGCCGACAATTTTAGAAAACGGTTGCTGTTTCCTCGAGTTTCCTGCCGATTCGCAGAGTGCCATCATGCAGTGCCTAACTAAACCTTTCGCATCGGTGCCATTCATTTTGTTTTCAAATAGTTTATAGAATGTAAGCAATAAACTTCTGTCGTTTATAAAGTATACCTTTTAATAAACGTCTGATCAAACTCTTTCAAGTCGTGCTTCATTCAAGCAGTTCAAGTACAAGTTCCACGCTACACGTCCTTACCACCGACTCCAGTTCTCGCAAACAAAAAACAAACTTGACAAATTTCGTGCATCAAAAAAATAATTTCACACAAATGAAAACAAAAAGAAGAAACTAAAAACGTCCATGTCGACTTAGGAATTGAAAAAGTTCATAGTCCCGGCTTACCGAGTTGTATATGTGTTCAGTTTTTTTCGGAGAACACGTTGTAAAGTTTTTTGACAAACTTTCATTCTCGCGTTCCTGCTTGGAGATCGTTCGTATGTAGCGAACTTCATCTGTCAGTGTACCAAATTAGAAATCAAATCATCCACATAGTCCTGGTACTTCGTTGTAAATCCTTTATGCTTCCCTAGTCAGCCTAGTCCATCCGTAGCCACCAAATTCATCAGCTTTAGTGCATAAATTTATAGTCCTTCATGAACTTTCGCTGTGCGACAACCGTGAGAAGAAGCGGCGAGGCCGCGGTTCTTTTCTGCTTTCCCCATAGTCGTTTAGATTGTTTTCAAGTAATTTTTCTTGATGTCTGAAGCCATCTGTTATCTGTTTTAGTTTACTCAACTTGTACAGTCAGAAACCATGCAAAGAGATAACATTTTCACCCGGTTTTCCATCTCGAAAAGAACTGCAAGTAAAAGTAGATTTAGCCACTGGCTAAAAGCAGAGCTCCATCTGAATTTTTGATGAGGCGTGACGTCAAATGTAAGGAAGAATTCTGATTGGCTAATTTTTCCCGCGCAATTGTTTCTAAAAATAGCTCAAGCTATAAAACACATGTGAGACCCACCCATTACGTGGGATGCACGCTCCTACTTATGAGCTTCTGGTTGGACTGATTTTAAGCAAATAAACAATTAACAGGTGTGAAAATCAGCAACAAAATTATAAAAACAAGGTCGCCCATTTCTCCTCAAAAACGTGCAAAAAAATCGAAAAAAACCTCATTTCTTCAAACTTCACTCATATTGTTCAGTGTGCTCCAAAATAAGCCGTATTAATAACTAATAAGAGGCCTGGATGCTCAGAGGGGGATAAAAGTGCGTCACGATTCAAAACGAGGCTGCTATAGCCACTGTCATTTATAATTACAGGCTCGTATTTTGGAACATAAAATTTTAATGGCGGACGAAAAAAAAAACGTACTTTTCCTTGTATTCCGGATGGAATTTTTCACTAAAATCCACTCAGCAAGAATGTATTGTGGATAATTAAAGTACTAGGCCGGAAAAAATGGTAGAAAAAGAAGTCAAATTTTGGTCATACTATATAGGACCATATAATAGACTGTTACAATAGTCCAATCTACTAGTAATAAGTGCGTGCACCAAGTCTGAAGAATGTCCCTAGAAAGTTATTTTTTATGCGCTTAATATTATGAAGATTGAAAAAAGCAGATTTACATACACTAGTAATATGTTTAGACATATTTGAATGTGAGTTTAGCCAGCATCCGAGGTTGCTAGCTTGCGCACTCGCAGCAATCTTAGCATTCCCTACCGAGATAGCGCATGGCTGTAATTTTCGTAATTGCTGACGGGTGCCAATGAAAATGAATTCAGTCTTACTATCATTTATACAAGTACATGATAAGATGCATTGCAAAACAAAGTGCTTTTCTTTCAAAGTTAGAACATACCTGCATTGAAGTACGAAGACCGAGCGCAAAATGGAAGAGGTTCGGTAGAAGGCGGTCCTCCCCAGATTTCAACGAGGGTATCATACAATTCCATTACGATTTTGTCCGATCCACTAATCCTTGAACAGCCTTTCTTTAGTGCTTTTTTTCTCTTACTCGATCTTAGGAGCTCTTTCTTTTCTCTCCTCTGGGGTTAATTTTCGATTATCAGTTTCATGTTGTTTCGTCTTATAGGCGTCAAAATCCAAATTCTTCTATTGCGACGCGGATTTGTAGTTGGTGGTTCTCTCGTGTTTTGAAGTTTTGCCTTTTACATGAGAATCCACGGAGTGAATTGGCTAAGTCGTTATCAAGAGGAAAAGTAAGCAATCCTATCTATGGCATCGGAGCTGCTGCTGACGGTAGCAGACGACTTAACATCCTTTCTTGACTTCCGAGTCTCCATCGTCAAAAGCGCCCAAAGCCTCCGGTTTCCACGGCCACTAACTCCTGCCATTTCAGAGAAACTGCACACCCTGGATCCAGCGGTCGTTCTCGATGAGATCTAATGGGGTCATACCTCGCGACGCCTCATCCGCTCGGTTACAACTAGTGTTCACGTACTTCCATTGACTGACTTCTGATGCTTCATGAATTTTCGCGATCCTGTTCGCAACGAATGCATGGGATCTCTTATCTTAGATATTTTCTTAAGCACGCAAGTGCTATCTATCCCAAAAAATACTTCGCCAATGTCCATGTCTAGTTCCTGACTGTCATTGTGCATAATCTTGTCGCAACGACTGCTGCGGACAACTGTAGACGTCCCCGCTTGCATTGGCTAATCGACGCTGCCCCGTAAACAATCCCTTTCGGCAGAGGTCTTGGAGGATGATTTTCGCGCGTAGAATTAGAGGCGCAAAGAACCCCTATGCTAGTCCGAAGGTGACAAAAAAAACAAGTATTACTTTGGAGTCTTTCACATCAAGTATCGTTTCCATGACAACAAGTCACTCGCATTTTTACAAATCAGGATACTTTTTTATAACTAGTTTTGAGTTTCTATGACACAAGTCATTCGCATTTTTTTTTTCAAATCAGGATACTTTTTACTCATTCATGCGCGCGCAGCGCAAATGAAGGAGTATTGGTATGATGTGGGACTTCTGCGTTAGCACAATTTCGATTCGATTAGCGCCATTCGATTATCGCCAATAATCGTTCCACTTTCTTTCAACCTTTCCACTTATCGTCTCTCCAGTTTGACTACTTAAACAGTAAGCCTTGCCTTGCCTTGCCATGCTAACTTCCGGTACAAAAATAATTTTATAGTCGACCATGCCAGCAGATCTCGCAAACGTCACTTCCGATCCTTTGCTCGGAGAGTTAGCGACGCCATTTTTGTCAAGATTGAAAACATTCACGATTTGTCGATCGGTTTACAAAAATTGTTGTTTAAATTCGGAGATTATCGGTAAGTAACAGTCATATGCCTTTGTCAGTCGTGATTGCATATTTGTAGATGTTTTTGAAGCGTATTTTGACAACAATTTCACGAACAATTTGCCGACTGCAGAGGGACTAATATTCTGGCTGTTCCCCCGTGTAAGAACCTGGAACAACTCACAAGCTGCGTCACAATAGCTTCCTTTGTTTAGTAGAACGAATCATGATGAAAGGATAGCTGGACACAAAGGTGTCCTCTGGGAATGGTTCTTACACCGCGGATTACCCAATATTCTTTGGTGGATTTCTTTAAAGCTACTTGGCCCTAGAGAGGGGAATTCTCCAAATACATAGGTTTTTTTAGCTTAGCTGATATTAATCTTACACAGTTTACAAGTAGTTGAAAAATGTTATTGTTTCAATATGCAATTTCCCCTAAACAAGCTAAGGTCAAGAGGATGAAGACGACTTTTTGTGGCTAATTGGGCTTTGGGTTAACTTCCATTACAATTGTAAATGAAAATATGTAATTAATATATTCATTTCCTATAAACAGTGTATTAATCATAAATAAACTTGACTGATTGAGTGATATTTTTTGTGTGCTCACTTTTGGATTCTTTTCTTTTCTTTTTGTGGACTCGGCACAAGAATATAATTCCAGTGATGTTACTAGAAAATTTTTTAATAGCCAGCCAAAAAACTGATTACAATTGCACACACATTATTCGGGAATAATTTACAAGAAAATGTGATGGATAAATCCAACAATATTACTGGTAGGGATCTGTTTTAATCTGAGAGATGAAAAATTAATTAAAAGCTATTTCTGAAATTAAAAATAATTGTTTATATTTTTTTTCTATATTCTTACATTTTGTTGCATCCCTGTTTTGATGGTCTAAATTTCTGGCAAATATACTGTTGTTTTATAACACACCAAGTGAATATTTATCTCACATTCAGTCTACACCTCATAAGCTGCATGCATACCAGACAATATTACATGGCCATATGGAGATACAAATTTTATCTTTGAGTGTTAAAATTTCTAAAACTCAAGCATGGAGCACAGGCAAGTGTGATAAACAAGATGAAGATGCAAGAAATCCTTTGCCTTGGATATTGCTCTTCTGGCGATTTCTATTGGTTGTTTAGCACCATGCAGAGGAGGTGCATTGTCTGTTGCTGCGAGCACTTCACTTTCTATTAGAAACTTCTAGTTAGTCATGTAGAGACGTCTCAACGATTAGCAGCTCTGCAAAAGTTCGCATATTGGGAAGCATTTCTTCTGTATTCATGCACTCCCAGGCAGCTTCAAATTTGCACAGTGGAGTATTTAGGTGATTCCCGTGAATCTGTGGTGGAGAGAAACTATCTTCTGTTTTTCGTTAAGACATTTGTGAAAGAAATGGACGACAAAGTGGAGGTGGTTATTTGATCTTGGACTTTCCCGGGGGTCGGGCTCTTTGGTCATTAGTCTGGTAACTATCTCGTAGGTTCATTGCCATAAGTCACATGACTGACAAATTTTATGAAATCATGCAGCCCGGGGTAGGAATATTGACCAAGATTTGACACTGTATTTTGCCCCCCCCCCCCCCCCCCCCCGCCCCCAGCGGCTTAACATTGTGTGTGTGTGGGGGGGGGGGGGGGGTGGCTTGTGAAAATGTATTAGAAAATAGGGTCTGTATACAAAATCGTACAGTTTACATAACAGGACTACTATGAGTATTATATATTGGACTCCATGCTTTACTATTAAGAAAAAAATTCAGTGAAAATTCAGTAGGCCAGATCCAGTTTGGTGTTCCTGAGAAATTTTGAATTCATTTTTTTCATTGAACAAGTATGGAGCCCTGTTATTCATTAATAATATAGCATTCATACATAGACTTAAACTATCCAATTTCAAAATAATTGGACACTTCAAGAAAAATCAATCTGCCAGCACTATTGGATTTTGTGCCTGTATATATGCTTGTCATCTCCATGCTAGGGGTAAACCAACTGGAGATCTCTTTCAAAGGCAATATGACAACATTTGAACAAAAATCAGAGACATTTTCTTGAATTGCCCATATCTTCCATGTGGCTATTGATGAGAACTTACCACATGCCTGTATCCAGTATTTTCCCAGTGGGGGCTCCCCTATTCTTGGGACGGGGCTGCTCATTGGGAAATTTCGATTTTACCCCTAAAAGGTACCAAACATGGTGTTGCTTAGTTAATTTTGACCCCTAAAAGGTACCAACAAGACATATTTTCCTGATGTAAATTCATGTCCAAGTACACCAATATAGATTCACCCAACAAACCACCTATACCAGTCTATCACTATCTATCATCCAGGGTTAGGTTAGGGTCAGGTTTAGGGTAGGGTTAAGTTAGGGTTATCCCTAAAAGCTACCAGAGGCCTGATTTTTAACCCTAAAAGGTATGACATGCACCCCGCCCCAAGATAGGGCAGTCTCCTCCCAAAGTATTTTCAATATCTGAAAAATTATCCATTCACTAATTCCAAATTCATGAATGAGTTGGCTCATAGAGCCCTTTGATTTATATTTAGTTTGGGGTCTTTCACATCAAGTATCGTTTCTATGACAACAAGTCACTCGCATTTTTACAAATCAAGAAGGAATATGATAGTCCAAAGGTGACAAAACATGTAACACTTTAATAAGTAGTTATAAAAAGTATATTCAATTTTGATTCATGTGTAAAAATGCGAGTGAATTGTTGTCATGGAAATGATACTTGATGTGAAAGACTCCAAAGTTGTTATAAAAAAGTATACTCCTTCTTGATTTGTAAAAATGCGAGTGACTTGTTGTCATGGAAACGATACCTGATGTGAAAGACTCCAAAGTAGTTATAAAAAAGTAAACTTGTTTTATTGTCACCTTCGGACTAGCATAGGGGCTCCATGCCCATAGCACAAGCCACCCTTTACTTTCCCAAGAGTAAGCTTCTGCAAGGGTCGTTTCGTTTTTTTATGATAAAACGGGTCCCTCTCGGCTGGCCATAAAATCCGATCTCCAGGTTGTCGAACGCGACCGCTTCTTTGAGCTTCTCGTTGTGATTTGTCAACATGAAACTTTTGAGCTCGTCCACACTCGCGAATTTTGAGACTTCTTTCAGCTGGAAGCTTTCCTTTGTCGTTTTCTTGTTGTCACACAAGACTTTAAGGCAAATGTTTAACGTCTCCATATCTACGGCAGTTCCAGGCAGATAGGCTTGAATTTCCCGCTTGAAGAAAGGGTCTACCAGAATGCACCGCAGGCTATGAAACACGAGGCATGGTTCACGGTACATGGTTTTACGAAGCAACGTTTATTGAAATAGGTGGATTCAATCCACGATTACGGAAAAGATGGCGCCGCGCGCAGCATTCTTGGAAAATGTACCAAATTGACTCAAGGTCAAGACAAAAAGATGGCTGAAAGGTCACGTGCCGTGCGAAACGACCGCAGAAAACAGACCAGACCGCACCGCAGACCGCACTTTGTTCGTTATTCGGGAATCAGGATGAAAAATTATACGTAGTTACTGCCAGTTATAAGCAAAAGACAAGTCCAAAGATAAATTTAGTGAAAAAAGCGTAGATATTGAGAAGAAGTATGCTTCTTTGTAGCAGCGCTATTTTTTTTTTCACGGTCCCTTGTAAATGCTAAAACCCTCTTAACATCACCTCAACGAATCTCTTTCAAAATCAATCATAATAACGACAAATAAACATACCCCATGTCTGATGCTTAACATTAATGATATTTGTAGTTTATGATAATAAAAACAAATTTACACTACTCTATTTTTCATAGCGCACTGTGATAAATTTCAGAATCAACGGATCAACTGTTCAAGTAGTCCCTTTAATTGTTGTTATTATACGAGAAAGTCGTGTCAAATTACGGGGAATGTCATTTTTCTTATTAAAAAATAAGAAGGAAAAATTCAGATCAATGTTGTTTTTGGTAAATTCTGGGGGTGCTACATTTGAATCCCTCATGCACGGTGCACCACCGTTTTTAGTGAATTCGAATTTTGATTTTCGATAACAATTTGATCGGACCAGTACTTTGCTATTTACCGGCAAACAATTATTCTCAAAGGACTACACGACCCTATATAGCTTTTAACAAGTTTCACCTCTAGTCTTACTTGGCCACTTTTGTATTTAGAGGGTCTTAGATTGAAAATACAGCAAATCGAACTGCAAACAGGCCATTCAGTTCGCCTACTTTACGTAAAAATTACTTCGAACGCTGGCTCATCTGAAAGTAAGTTTGCCGTATTTTTCTCTGAATACTTTCGGCTTTGCAAAATTTAACAAGAGAAATGTTTTTTTTATAAGGTACCTAAATCATTAACATTGAATCATTAGTGAAACGGGTAACGGAAAAGTGTAGAATGAACTAATTTTGGCAGATCTACATCAACTGGAAACTCAAAATTAGACTTCCCTCGAAAGCACACGGTGACACAACTTACATGGTTTTGGCAATATTTCCATCCCAAATCCAGTTCAAAATTCCCTCCTTTGAATATGGATTCCCTTAAGAGCGTGTTTCCCTTCATATTTTGCCAACCATAACGAACACAGTGATTTTTTCTGCGGTAGTTTCGCACGGCACGAGTGACCTTTCAGCCATCTTTTTTTTTCTTGACCTTGAGTCAATTTGGTACATTTTCCCAGAATGCCGCGTGTGCCTCCATCTTTTCCGTAATCGTGGATTGTCTGTCCAGGAGCCACTGTACATTTTGTCACGAGATGTTTGTCCAGTCAAATCCAGAAATAGCACTAGACCATCCTTCGTCATCATGACCAGGTTCCATCAGTAAGTTAACGACCTTCCTTCGACAATGATATTCTACGCTTTCGAGAAACTGAAGGACTTCATTGTCCCACTGAGACTGAAGACTGTGGGTTTTCTTCCTTTTAATAACCCAATCTACATAACTGTCAGCGTTTCTCAGTAGTATATATTTAACATTCTCTCATTATCAAGTACATCTGAACTAAACAAATATTGTATTTTACAAAGCGAAATAGTCAAAGAGTAATAGCCCATACACTACCAAAAAGAACAATACAGTCGCTCTGACTGTAATGCTAAAGCGTGTTTCACGGGATTTTGGAAACCACTCTAACACAATGAGGACATGTTTCTTGTTGCTAACAACAAATTAACTTTGTCATGGAGATTTCATCTGGGAAGATTCTGAATTATTTCTACATCAATTTGCAGGTTGACATAGTGCACATGAGCTCCCAGCGTAAAATATACATACAGTTTCATATGAAGTCTAATAATGGCAATAATAGCTAAGGACTGAATATAGAAAAATCTAGTACGTTGGTACCCTGTTATAATGTTGCTAAATTTACCCATGGTCCTGGTATGGAATTTTGCCATTCCCTTGGCAGATCATAGTCATCATACTTTTAATTTCAAATTATTGGAAACTTAGAAACCTTTTGTAATACACATTGGGATGGTACACCTTGGAAGGTACCATATTTGACCAGGTAAAGTTATGTTTTTAATTTTGTTTCCCAATGAAAATAGGCAATGTTATTCTATTGGAGAGCAAAATGATCCCTTTGTGAACTAGCTTACTTACTTCAAAGAACGTGGACTGCACGTGGTTTATTCAGCATTACTTGTTTCTAAGAAACACACTAAATCCATCTTTACACGCTGTGACACCAAATTTGTCATGCATTGTTGCAACGAAAGCAAAGAGATAGCTCAAGTTATAGAATAAATAACCTCCATATCGCCCTTTCGCTAAAACGCAAATTGCTCATAATCTCCTGACTTCCAAGAATGGAGACGGGTCGTAGAAGTCAATATTGACTTGTCAATTTATCAAGAATGCAAATCCTTGAGCTAACCTGTCTTAAAGTTGTCCCATTTTTCTATCTGCAATGGTTTTCTTTGAACATCATTGCCATTATGATTGCATTTTAGCTTTTTATATAATTCTTCATCATCTTTCCTGTGTGACGTGTCTGACCTCCCAGCCCCTTTATATTTTGTTGTGCTTCATTACATGTAGTTGGCCCTACACTGTGAGTAGAACTGTTATTGTTGTTACTTCCATTCCAGCAACTCTCTCTTAGCATACTGAGTTCATCCATACTTTTGACTTGTTTTAGGAAGTCATGCATTCCAATCTACCACTGTATGCATTGCTACTGAGTTCATCCACACTTTTGACTTGGTTAAGGAAGTCATGCATTCCAATCTATTACCACTGTATGCATTGCTACATTGCTACGCGGCCTCAAACTTCACAGTTGCGTTTGGCCATTGGCGATTTTTAGCTGCCAATCAGGACCAAAACGTTAGATTCGGCTACTTCAATGGGTCGACATTGATTGTAACATGAACTAGAATTATTGTAAGCTATCCTGTGGCCTAGAATTATAAACTTTCTGTCTCAAGAAAATTAACATTACAGTTCCTTTGCTGAGAATCGCCAATCTTAACAGTGAATGTTGAGGTCGCGTAGCAATGCATACGTTGGTGAAATGAGTATGCTTATAATAAATATTGATTTGACTACATTGTACTGCTTCACATTCGTGAGGCAATATAGTACAATCCCATAAGCTTTAGTAAGTTTAAGTAAGCAATCAAATAAGTAAAAGTGCTATATTTTTGGACAGACTGCAGTATCTATCTACTGTAGCTTCATCCAGACGCTTCATCCTGTAATTTATAAATCTAATTTGTTTGGGAAATTCATTTTTTTTGTTTTGGAAAAGAATTACATCATCAAACGGCTTTTAACCATCTGATCAGTCCGCCGCTGTCTACACAAAGGAGGCGGATGAATTTGTGTATGACTGCTTCGAGCTGAGGGACTTTAATTTAAAGTAGTTAAAGAAATTGTAAAAGGGGGAAAGTATGTAACCATAGAAAAGGAAATCAATCATTGTAAGAACTTTTTAGTAGGTACCAAGTCTCTATTTTTTGGCAATTGGTCATGTGCACATTTTGTAAAAGCCTCTGAATCTATATGTCTGAATCTATATGGGTATGTGCTGCCAAACGGGGTCTCCATAAAACGGGGTATGGTTTGCGAAATGCTCTCTAGAACGGGGTATGATAGTGTAACTGCTTCTAGAAGGTATCGACTGTGTAGTAAGCGTTCGTTGTTCTATTTTTTAGTTTGCCTCATTTTCACACAGAAATTATATTTTATCCAGGTTGGGTATCTTTGTAACTTCTATTTAGAACGGGTATCAACTTGGATACAACTCAGAATTGGGTATCTTTCTTTATGGGAATCGTTTTTTGAACGGGGTCTGTATTTTGAGGTCGCAGCGGCACATACCCAACCATCAAGCGAATATCAGGTGAATTTCAGACTCTTCAATTTTGATTTAACGAGCTACCTAAATGCCAAAAAAATATACAATTTTATACAGCAGATATACTGACGTTTTCTTGCGCGGACCACCGCCAATCAGAATGAGGGCGGTAAAATGTATTTGCGGCCCGCTGTTTTGCCATTTGGCCCGCAAAAATAATTTGGCCGTGCTTAGTGCCAGACTTTTGGAGGGCATATGGTTAATTTGTGGCCCGAGTAGCATCATTTGTATCCGAGCGCAAATCATTATTATCACTGCACAAGGCCAAATAGTACAAGTATGATAGTGTAGCGTCCAACCGAATTGAATACTGTAGATGAAAGGCAAAAAAATCGTATCGGTCACCATTTATCTCACACACTTAGGTTAATACATAAAACAAAAAGATTCACAACTTTTAAAGGGAGAGTGTCACGGTACAGCGCATGCTCAGCAGTTTGACAGTTTGATTCAAAATTGACCAATCAGGAGCAGGGAGAATGTTGTGCTATTGCGCATGCTCAATCGTTTGACACCTATCTTCAAAATCGACCAATCAGAGCGTCCACTCGGGACCACCGCTTCGCGCCAAAAGAAAACAAAATTCGCGGTTCCAGTGTTGCGTCGTGTTTCTCGAAGGAAGAGGGCAATGGACGACAAAATCACTTCTCTAGTACGATTGGCAGTGAGCGATATCGCTTTAACAAGTGAAGTACGGGTACGTAGACCATTATCTTTTATGTATTGAGCTCTAGAGACTGCTCAAATCGCGTTCGGTCTGCACAAACCGAGCTAATGTCTGGATTGTCGTGTTGTTGTCGGATGAATAACCGCACGATCAAGCTTTAGCTGTGTTGTGCTTTTGTGTCTACTTAGTTTTGTACTTGCAAGGGGGCATGCAGCAGAAAAGACGGGAAGAAGAGGAAGGGATGTCCGTGTAAAACGGCAGGCAGCCACTGCACAAGCGTGTGCAAGTGCGGCTCGCTAAAGATGGCGTGTAAGAATAAGGTAGGACGACAACTCCCGAGTTTGAGTACACAATACACGTTTAAATTATACAGCTAATATTCATTCCCTTGCCACCTTCAGAGCGAAGACCCAGGCCAAGGAACCAGTGATGAATCCAACGGGACACGGCCCTCGGAACTCGAGGAGTAAAGGTGCGATCTAATATTCGAAGCTTACATGTTCTTTTTGGAGTACAAAAAGTACTTATATTAGAACTGTTTAGTATAAAGTAGTACATATTTTGTACAATTTAGACATTTATTCGCGACCCGCGCCGATTAGATACTCTCCCGAGTGACCACACTTTTTTGTAATAGTGAGACTGCTAATTTTTCACACAGTTTGCCCTCTAGAATCAATTGATTTTCAAAAGCCGATGCAGATTTCATAATGACTAGTGAAACCCATGTAAAGTGATTGCACAAGTTCTGAATAAAACAGTCATACGAAAGTATAGAATCCTTCCCATGAATATTTTCAGCTTGATCATTCAGTATTTTCAACTACTGTGGGCCATTCCATTTTATATCCACATACCCCCTATTAACGAGATGACTAAGAATTTGACCCTCAGAAATGATTTTTTGACTAGACCCCTCCGAATTTCTTCCACAAAATGCTTCAAAACCCCTCGGAAAATCAGAAAATATCGTTAATGGCAGCCGAACCCCTCGGAAGTTCTCTAAATACACCCAAAAAAGCAGTTATTTTCCATTATCACCCCTTGGAAATCAGATTTCAGAACCCCTCGGAAAAACTCCTCAATAGGGGGTATGTGGATATAAAATGGGATGGCCCTGTTTCTATATATATGGTCTGAACATCAGTAGCTGTACAAAAATAAAAACGATTGAGGCAAACTTTATTTTAATTTCTTGTTGTTTTGCTTTAGAGATTTATTATAGAACTCGAAGAAGAGAAGGTTAGACAACTGGCTATGCGTGTATTTTGTAGAGGTACTGGCAGTATGGAATATATTCAAAGCCAGTTGATTGCAACAGATCAATCAGAGGGTCAAGCTCTCAACTTTTATGGCTCACCTATACGCCTCAGTGGGGGTAGTCAAGCACTGTCAGCAGAGGGTTCTAGCACTGATGACTTGGATGAGCAGCCGCCACAACTGCAGAGTACTCCAGTTCGCCCGGCTTCAGTCCCCCATAATGCACCTTTACCTCCGCCACCCATACCTGCCCCCCCCTCCAGTAGCTGTTCCTGAATGGTGCAGATGTGGGCATTGTAGGCAAATGCCAAGGCAAATAGAGAGGGTCTGTTGCAAGAACAAGGACTGTGTGGCTCAAACGGCAAGGTTTAGAAAACTCTGTCTAGATGAGGATGTCCTGAAGTTATCTATTCTGGACAGAGCAGATGTCAGAAATGACCGGTATGACAATACAAGCAGACAGTTTAGGAAGGCAGCCTATCGGCACTTTATTCTAGAAAAGCATGGGTACCTGGGGCGAAGGGTTAGAAGAGTGGTACCCGCATGTTGTGTGTGTAAGGTGAGAGATGCATACCCTTCAATAACTGGAGTTTATATGGGTTTCAAAGAAGCATAGACTGTTTGGAAAACTGGGCTTATTTGAGGTTCCTTGGTAAACCTTAAGACTTCCTCATATGTTACTAGCAAGGGCAGATTCAGTGGCGGGGGAGGGGGATGGTGGCAAAGGAGGGCTGAAGCACTCCGCTTCATCATAAAAAAAACTGAAGATAGGTTTTTTATTGTTTTCTGTTGAGTCGATGGACAAAACTCCATAATTAGCCCCTCTCCCCCTAAACTTTTGGCTGGATCTGTCAAGTACTGCAAAAGTACATGTCAGGATCACTGCAGTTGTATTCTAAATAATTATTCATTAGTTTCATATAAATGTATTCCTTGTTATTATTCAATCATACAGATTCAATATTTGTTAACACCGTTATTTACATATATTATTTAACAAAGGCAGTAAAAAATTGAATGAAACAGTCTAAAAATATAATCATTTGGTGAATCCCTTGATGATATATTATGCCGTATAAGAAACAAGATGAAATGGTATTGTACTTGTTGCAGTAAAAGTTTTGGAATATTTTTAATGAAATATGCATGAACAGTACATGATGCCAAGATCCAACCAGTTGTGTTCTGAATTTATTTAAATATTTATTGCTTTGTACAAATTTATAGTAGTCCACAGTACACCATTTCGCAACTTGGCTGATGGTACTAAATTGCATTTGCATTATCTTACTGCAATAATTGGTGGATAAGTAATGTCACATTGACTGAGGAGTACCATACACACAAATGAAGATGCCAATAGCTTTTGGTAATATTTAAGACTATATCAACAAATTTAAAAGAATGCTTGTTTTATTTTTTATAAATGGTTCCAGTTCTTATTCAATGAATCAAAAGATAAAATTGCATTCTTATTAAACGTTTGAACCAGCAAAAACATCTGTTTATGACCAATTGCTTTCATGACCTGGCTAGACTAAGGTTGTTATCTTCCATCAATGAAATCTTTTTGTATCATTTACAGATACATAATTCAGGAAAACCATAGCTTTTTCCTGACACACACTGGGATGCTTTTTGTGTGTAAAGGTTTGTCTGAGCCACACAATGAATCAACAGGTCACAATACAAGCATTTTTGATGTTAATATGTTGCTCTGGATTTCTTTAATCATTTGGAAAACATCTATTGTGCATTGTACTTCATTATCAGCAAATAACACACAAAATTTTGTCTGTAAATATCTGTAAAACAGTATTTTGATAACAAATGGCTGAAAAAACAAAATCAAGCCACCCATATCCCATGATGCACCAAGGAATATATTTTACAAATGATAAAGCAAACATTATCCCAAATGGTATGTTATAATATGTTATTTTGATCAAGGAGTATCATTGCAAAATAATAAATAAAATAAAATGTTGGTATTTATTACTTTAAAATGTGCTGCTTATGAAGTGTGCTTCATAGTGAGATGTTCCATTTAATATCCATTCTATCCAGGAACCTTCAACAGGGGTTGTCATGTTTGACACTGGAATTTCCACAGGCTCACAAAAGAACAAGGAATTTCCGCAGGGGTTGCTTCATATTTCCATAAGGGTTCTACAGGTGCCTGGAGTTTCCACTGTAGGGTTAGAGCAGTTTTTGGAGTTCCTACATAGATATGGGTTGATGGCCAAGTTCCTTGATACGGGGGGGAGGAAGTACAGATATTTTTGGAACAGCCCAAGGGAAGCCAAAGTACTCTCTATAATCTTTATTTCTTTCTAAATCTACTCAGGTGTTCCTTGTGAAGCTGGCGTGATGGGGGAGGAGGGATGGATGCTATTGTGCCTGCTATGTGCCGGGGGTCATTCTCTGGAAGTCCACAAAGTCTTGCATTGTGCCTGTGTCCTCTTTCCGTCTTTCAAATGCCTTAGCCATAAGTTGTGGGACATACTTGTAGTCTTTATCCTCCATGAGGACAACAGAATCCCAATGTTTTGTTCTACTAATGAACCTCCTGGATACTCTTACTTCTCCACGGTCATCAGACTTTGGTTTCCGATATAAATGATAGTTGTGGTCAATGGCAGCTAATGCCTTTCTTGCTTTAAAAGCCTGAAATCTTTAGAGATAACAATTAGTCACTGGCTGGTCACTCTCTGTAGGGGCCAAGGAGTCTGCAATTTGTCATTTTCCAAGGGGGTCTAAACCAGAAGGAACAAAGAAAGGTGGTTGGCTAATTCAAAGGAACTTAGTAGCATTCTTCCATAGGCATTAGGGTTAGGGTCTGGATAGAATCAGGCTTAGGCTTCTGAGGGGGTCACCCTATGGAAAAGGTAATTTTGACTTCCTGGATGCAGACGATAAATGGGGAGGACTTCTTTTTTCAGCTATTTTGATATCAATATTAGGTGTACATCCATCCTACTTGCAATATACAATATTTCCTGCTTCCAGGCATCATTTACCTGCCATTTAGTTTTATCAATTAAATTACTTGTGAATAAATGGTTTTTGTCTCTCAGAATTTTATAACAAAATAAACTAACAATGGGTTGTCGATTTATCCACCCTTGGGACATGAGATAGTGTCCACTTAAGAAAGATTAGTGACAGGGTTCTACTGTTTGTGTTACTTAATTTGTTGTTGCTACTAACTGGGCCTTAGCATCTTTTGTTAGCACCTGTTTTGAATTGAAAGAGACAAAAACACTTTTTCTAATCACTTAGCATGAGGTGGGCATTTCCCTATTAGTATTACTTACTTGAAAGCACAACGCTTTGGAGCATACATCAGGGAGTGGCTGTTCAAAGATTCAAGTGCTCCAGTGTGTCTGTACGTATAGATAAAAATACAGTCAGAAATTCCAAACATTTGACAATTGTTCTGTTCTGTATTACAGCATGCAGGAGGGCACTTGTATAGCACTGGCTGAGTTGTTTTTCTAGGTTTTTAATGCTCTGGAAGATTTGTAAAACTTCAATCTCTCATTTGCACTAAAATTCCGAATCCATATGTGTGATTCCAGAAAGTATCAATTCCCACCATAGGGAAGTTTTAAGGTATGACCCCAACCACCATGGAATTCCCAGCGAAAAATAGTGATTGTATGGAAATTAAAATGCATTTGGAATTTCCAAATCCCTTCAATGGGAGATCAGTATGGATTTTTCTGGAGTAACAGTGGGAAAGAGAATGAATCAAGCATCCATGTAAAACTCCCTGTTGGTTACGGTTTATCATGTTGACGGTAATGCAATTATCATTTTTATAGAGCAAATTTCAGGTGACTGTTGTGAGTAGTTCACAATTACTTTGTAATCACTGCTATAGGTTATATTGATCAGAATTGTTGTAACTGCTTTGCCATTTGACTACAGCCATGACATATTCCCTCTATGACTCAATCACCCTAGGGCTGGACACAATAAATTCTTTTTTATAGGACATAACATTTACCTGAAGTGCACATAGAACTTGAATGTATCTAACAGTTTTCCACATAGCACAATCTCTTGGAGGGCATCATAATCTTTATCTCTACGGTCAAACCATGGAAGCTCGTGTTCCTCTGTCTGATGGTGAACACACTTGCCATCCAGCCATTCATGCTCATTACAAACATGGTGAAGGAGACTAAGCCACATCGTCTGCAAAAATTAATAATAATATAACCATTATTTTTTGTTATGCCAACAATAAATTTATGCCTTTTAACTTTTCCAATATTGCTGTAGAAGAGACAATCTGGCCATGGTAGGCAAACAGTCCAATAAACGAGATTACATCAGAAAAGCATGTACCTTTAGTTTCTCTTCACTTCCACCACAGTTTTCGCAACAATACCAAAAGTGATTCACTATGTGGTCTGCCCACTTTCCAATTTTCGCATTCCCTCGTAACCTTGCAACCTACCGTGTCATAGAGACACAGAAAGCATGATTGGATAGGCACTCATGTCAGGTATGGTGCTTATTCGAATAAATATGGTACAAAAAAAGCAAAACATACCTGCGTAATGCATTTCCCTATATTCTTGGCCTTATGCCAAATATCCAAGGAATGAAGGATCTCCTTGAATTCCTCTCCTAAATGTACAAAAAATATAAATAAGAGATATTTGCAAACAAACCTTTTGATTTGTTTTCCCTATTCCAGAGTTCACTTACAACTTTGTTTCCTTGATTTATTACAGTGGGATTATGATCATATGTTCGTCTACATACCAGATTTCAAATTTTAACGAATGAAATTGTGATAGCAAAAGAATAAGTACTACCGGTATGGCATTATGATCCACAATACATAAAAAATTTAAGACAGATTATTTAAGAGCTTCTAGCAATTGAGAAATCAACAATAAACGGTCAAAAATCATACCTTTCAAAAAACACTAAAACTAGAGGTAAATCAAAAGTGATAAGCTGTGATCGTCCTGCCAAACAATTCTAATGGGAACCTGAGAAATTTAAAATATTTGTTCACAGAAATTGTGCATTTAGCAGGAAAAAATATTTGTGAATGGTTGACAATCCTATATAATTTTTAGTACGTATTCCTAAAAATAATCTGTCTTAAAGTTTCTCCTTCAGCCCTAACCATTTTCTCAAGTTTGTTAAAGAGCCTGTGTCAGCCACCATTTGACAGCATAGCAACATATCAATTCAGAGAGAGCATCCATTTCCATCAGCTGGTTTAGAGAATGTATAAGAGCAATTTTCTCGATTGAATTTGGCAAACCAAATATTAAACTTTGTTTTTAGATGTCGATTTAGAGATTTTTTTACACGTAATTCGTCTTCTAATACCGAACGAAAACAATAACAAAGGAGTGCCTGACAATGGGCTCTTTAATGTGGCACTAGGATTTATTTTCAAATTACTCACTCATCATTTTGATGATTGTACTTGAGGCATCCGTTGTCATCTCCTTTAACTTCAATACATTTCGAATGCTGTTGAGTGCTCTCTTTAGCCCTTCTCTTTCCATATTGGGTGATTTTCCACCAACTTCGCGCTTGTCCACACATTCAATATGCACCACAAACTTCTCCAACTCCTCAGCCACCATCATGTAGTATGTCAAGTACTTAGCTGAGTGTCCCGGCGAATCGTTTTGGCCATCTCCTGCGAGAACCACCCCCAGATCCCCAATGATGTTTATCACCTTGCCTCTCATCCAGTCCCACCATTCATTGACAGCTGGGATGGCATAAAAGCGCTGTACTCTGTGGAAGCTGGACTTGGATGGGCATCCTAGGCCTAAAAATTTGTGAAGAAGTTCGATCTTGGTGATGTTGTTACCAGATAGTAAGACAGCGATACAGAACTGGAGATTGCTAGCATACATCCTGCCATATTCTTCTGAGGAGCACCACTTCCCTTTGTGACCTGCTGGGCACTGCCACCACACTTCCAAAGTACTGCCAATGGTCCTGGTCTTAGTTGTTGCATCCAACCCACAGCCTTTATGCTGGCAGTACTTGAACAATGATCGCAGAAGCTCTACTGATGTAATAACCTTCTCTGACTTGATCAACTGCATTTCCTTTTGGAGGTGCCTGCAGTCAGCTTCTCGCAGGAATCTTTCTTGCTTCAATGTTTCGGTCTCAGGTTGGGGTGTGGCTAGAGGTGGTGATGACTGTGATCGGGGAGGTGGTTGGACTGATGATTGTAGTGGTTGGACTGAGTGCTGTGATTGGGGAGGTGGTTGGACTGATGACTGTAGTGATTGGAATGATGGCTGTGAGGCTGACAGTGGTGTTGGGCTGGGCTGAGATTGGACAGACCATGGCAGTGGGTTGGATGGAGGTGGGCTGATGATGTCACCATTGGGGGGTAAGTTGTCTTCTGGCTCACTGAATAAAGTCTCATCAAGGTTAGACTCCTCTTCATCACTCATGGATTGAGTACCATCCGATAGCCTAGAATATCAGAAAAGACAACACATATGGGTTCAGCATAATTCATCAAGTGAATAAAAGAAATTATGTGTGCATTTTGGCTGGGAGTAGTAATTGTCTTGCTATAATCAGTTCATTGTAAATCATCTGAGCATTACCCCTCATTGACTTATTCCTCGAAATCATGGTTGCCTTCTTATTGTTATAGACTACATGTAGTAGTTTTAAACAAAACATACATATCCAAATGTATCATTCTTTTATGGTATTGCTTTTGTCCCATGAGCATCAAGGGACAGACATTTTGTGATCCTTTCTGATCATATTGCCATACAGCAAGCACATGCACATACATATTAACACAAGCCTGCAAGCGGCCCCTCCTAAAGTTTGAAGTGAAAAAGTTATTGAAACAACCACAAAGGGAGGAGAATCAAAAGAACACACTCACCCTGAGGAAAATGAATCACTGCTGTTGTCGATTTCACTGTCAACATCACTATGCTGATCATCTAGCAATGATATCAAGTCTTTTAACCTTAAAGTGTCACAAACAAATATTTTAGACTCAGGACAAAGCAGAGAGGGGGTATAACTGATATCATCTGACATTGGCCTGTTCCAAAAAATAACCTCCCCCCTCCCCTAATTTTTCAAAATTTGGAAATTTAAGCAAACCCTGTGGAAATTCCACATGCTCTTGTGGCCCCTGTGGAATTTCAAAGTTGCAACTGGATACCCTGTGCAAATTCAAAGGTAAATGGCCCCTATGGAAATTCCATGGTCAACAACAAAAACCATGTGGAAATTCCAGGGTCAAACACAACAGCCCCTGTGAAAATTCCAGGTTCCTCGAGGGGGATGGGTTAGGGGTAGCAGATATAAAATGAAACAGCTCAATATAAGTAGGCAGTTGTCCTAACACTAACTGTATCTTTATCAATATAGACATCACAGGCATATTTCTTATAAAAACATCATACCGTATTAAATAATACCTTTCTTCATCATCCCCTTCTGATATGTATCCTGCTTCAGTATCATGAGCATCATCTAAATCTTGGTCTGACTGAAATGTGGTATCTGGGTTGATTACTACTTTCCCATCTAGCACCTTGTAGCTTGTGTCAGCAAACAGAGGGGTTACATTTCCACTGCTGTCAGACATCCAAGACTTGGTGATATCTACCTCATCGTCTTCCCTGTGAAATTATCAATGGAGTAACCAAATCAATTATAAATCATCCGGACACACAAGAGAACTCAATTTAGTGTAATCTACCTAGATGAAACTTTGTATTCTACATATATAATATTCCATACTTCACTGCAGGTATTCAAATATCCTTGAAACTCTGTTTTGTTTAGGTTTAGCCTAGCTTGTGCCAAAAAAAATGAAAACACACAGTATTGTAGCACACTTTAAAACATTAATGTTGAATCTACTTCAGAACGTGCACTTCAGCTGAACACGTACCCGTATTCAGCTAACAATGAAAATATTCCCTCAATGGAAGAAATGTGGCTGTTTTTCTCTGCACAATGAAAACATTGAAAGGACTGTTGGTGCTTACAGTCAGGACACTCAAACCGTGAACACCTTTCACACTTCTTTCACATTTTTTCTGCAGTTTTTGGGATACTCTGGAATGAAAATATATTTTAACTTTTTCCATGGTTATAAAACTTGCATTTTTCAAACAGTTTTAGTGAGAATAGCAAACGTAAACAACAATATAAAATTTAATGGTTTGAGTGTCTTTACTGTAAAGCTTTTGATGGTGCTGCTTGACTAAGTATATAGTAAGTATGTAGTACTAAGTATGCTATAAATGACTGGGACACTCATAGAAAAGGTATACGTCAAGAAAAAAGCATTCTTTGGAGAGTGCTAGTATCAAAAATACTGTGACAACAGCTGTAAGTTTGGTAGAAACACCATTCCCACCAAGGTCCAAATAACCTGGAAATTGTGTTTCAAATGCAACAACTGTATGAGAAAATCCCGAAAAATTTACCTGGGAGACCTTCAGTAAATGTATGGAAAGTTTCAATGTTTCCCGTGAGATCAAGGGTAAAAACCTGGTGACTCCCAGTGAAACCTGGAGAGTTGGCAGGTATGAAACAGATAAGTCAGGTACAAAATACCAAGAACAAGAAATCATTTGCCAATATAATAAATACCATTCTTCGTTCTCTGGAATAGCAATGCTTTTTTTGGATGCTTGGTGCTTGAACTGCAGCTTTCTCTTGCTTTTTCCAGCAGAACTTGTGCCTACACAAAGGAATTCAAGGGTACATTGATGCAGTGCTCTCCTCTCGAATTCGCACGTAATGAATTGCAGGAAAATAATAATCAAGCCCGAACTAGGGACAACGAGCTAAAATACTCAGATATATGCTTTAGTAACAATAGCACCGGTATAAGATATTGACAGCCCTAACCAATGTCAATGAGTGTGATATCGTCTAGCTGAAGCGAGAACGAGGTCAAAAGCTACTTACTTACATTCACTTTCCTGACTTTCCTTGTCAACTCTCGAAATTTTTACAACCTCCATCCCTTTCTTAATGATTCTGCAACGAATTACCCAGCTAGCAGAGGTTTCTTTCTGTCAGTCTTTTATTAGCTAAGCTAGCATAGTTGTTCGCGTGTCTGGTATTTCGCGTGATTGTTTTGTCTTCGGCGCAAATCAAAACAACCACGCGAACAGACACGCGAACAACTTTGCTAGCCAATTAAAGACTGACGGAAAGAAACCTCTGCTGGCAGGGTAGAAACGAATAAAAGGACGAAATTTATAGGATGAAAATGACGAACGGATATCAACACAAACTGTCCAAGAAGACTTTTTCTCACCTCTGTTGTCGTTTCAGTTCTAAAGCAAGGAGATGCGCAGCAAAGTCGTTATCAGAACTAAAAGTTCCATACCCTTTGAACAACTTCCAGGTCTCATGCACCCTTCTTGACACCCAAACACGACTATGGCCTGTTTCCCATGTTATTTTAGAGAGCGGTCGCCTAATCCTTTGCCGACGTGTTGAACTCGTCGAACTCATAACTTGTAAATCGAAATTTTCTACATATTTGAGCTGTTCTCAATAAAATATCATCATAATCATCTAAAAAGGATATCGAAAAGGAAGTCTGACGTGAATTTCTTTTTGGATTGGCAAAATATAGCGCACAATCCGTCAGATTTCTAAAGCCTTACTTCACGGGTCTCTGACCATCGTTCCGGGCCGGAAGATCTCTGAATCCTGCACATGCGCAGTAGCGTGACACTCTGGCTTTAATAGCACATAAAAATCTACTCTGCTAGCAGGGTAAAAAAAATCCCAAAAGGCAATACAAATGAAAACATGGCAAATGTGCTTTAACTACAGTTTTTTGTAGGCTTTACTTCTAGTCAGCTCTCGCCGACCCTCTCGTCCTCGACCTGCGAAATGAAAGCACAACAAAAAGCAGATAGTCCGTGGGCCAGCGGGTGAAACCCTCCCCTCCCCCCCATGCGGGACATTTAGAGACATAGTCCAGTACATCTATCGAAAAAGTGGGGTGAACCTAGAACTAATTGCAACAGAAGGTCTCTCAACGGTTTTCGACGCAGAATTCTATGCTGAATAACATATCAAAAGTCCTATTTAGTCCTAGTGGTGGAAAGTGGTGAAATTTAGATTTTAGAGACAGTGCTCGAAATCTTGAATGGCCGCCATCTTGAGTCACAGGGTAAAGCCCGCGTGGTAACAAAAGTAGAACATCAACATTAGAACACTTCCATATTGATCTTTTTCAGGTCTAAATATCTTAGTATGAATATTTATTTCTTGGTATTTTGAGCAAAACATGGAGCTCGACATAGCAATGCAATAAAGCCGATGAACTCACATCGCTTAATCAAGAAGTCAACAGAATTTTTCATTTATTTATGGGAACAGGTCAATTCGGGATTTCTTTACTTTATTTGTGTTATTTAGAGTAGTTTTCCTATAATTCGACTCTTTATCAAGCTACTGTGACTTCACCTGGGTCGTAAATTTATACTTGAATGAATCAGCAATCAGATTTAGGCAGTCTCATGGAAATGAGATCTGATTACGAGCAGCCGGCTCCTATTTCTGATAGCAGTGAACTACATATTTTTCCAGCTATAGTGTTTGAGTATATTTTTATCTCATATTTGGTATATCTCATATTTTGCACATTTCGAGTCTTTCGAAAACTAATTCTAATTAGATTACACGCATCAGATTAAAATTTGTTCTTCAATTAATCGATTTTTTTTTAGCCTATGGTGCTCCACAGGAGTTCCGCTATTAGGCCTTAATATAAACCTACAAACACAAACCCAACACCCTCACACCAACAACATCAATCCTACAAAAAAAATAGCAAACACCATAAACCAAGCTCTCCTCCCCAACCCCACTTTTTCACACAACAACAAAAACAGGAAACAACACCCCCTTCAAATGCCCCCAAACATCCCTCACCCAAGGCAAACCATACGCATACCGACAGAAATTTCAACCCACACACTGCCTCCTGGTATTCGAAGGATGAGGCATCATACTTACAAAATCTTCCAGATCAAAACCTACCACACTCGTAAACCTGACACCCATACCCACGATAATTTCCCCACCTTTAGCCTATACATTGTCAAACATTATACACAAGGCGGCATTGGAGATGACTCAAGCAACAATTAACTATCACAACACACAAGAAAACTCATTTCAGAGCATTCACCCATTAAAAACTATAATACAACCAAAGGTTGAAATTTATGTGGCCATGGAGAAATGGTGTTTTGCTGACGTTCCGAGCGTTAGCCCTTTGTCGGAGCAAAGACGAAGGGCCGCTTTCTCTGTATTTCTCTGGGCTGTCGCGACCGACAGCCAAGCGAAATACAAAGAAAAGAGGTTCGGCCAGCAGGACACTTTTGTGCATAGCTGTACCTCGCGCCACAAAGCGGCCTTCATCATAGTATCAATAAAGCATCGCGGGTTATCATTTCCATATTCCGAAACTTCTGCAGTGAGCCCTACATCACACGTCTTTGTCGAGCAGTTGTCCACTTTTCAAGATTTACACCACCACAGAGAAAACATGAGCATGCAGGAGAATCGACGAGGAACCGATATATTGGTCTGATATCTCGTTTTTGTTTCGGGAAAATAGTAAACTTCACACCACAAGCAAGTATTCCTGTTCAATATATGTATCCCAAAGTTCTACAGGCTATATGTGCTGGCGGTTATATGCCTCAGTGAGATGGCTAGAAGGTCTACATGCTTGTTCATGTCCCAAATTTTTGGTCATTACATGAAACTTCTTCATTTTTGGAATTTCACTTGTATCAGTCTGTACCAAAATATCACCAAACCTGTCCAGAATGTGTTATTCCAGAAAAAAGTACACACAACGGATTTAAAAATTCCAGAGGGATGAGAGGATCAAATGCCTTCTATTTCCCATACAAGAGTTGTGTTGGGGATCATATCTCATATAATAAAATATATAATCTCATATAAAATAAAATGTATTTTGGAGTTCCAAACGAAGTCCATACAAACCTCGTGGAACGAATTTGGGAATTCCAGAGGGGTGAGGGAGTCAAATACCTTTTATTTCAGATACAATCACTAAAGTTTTCACTGGAAAGGGTATGCGGGGGGAGGAGGGTGTTCATACATAGACATAGACATATTTTTATTAGAGTAATAAGACATACATTGCTCTCTTATAATCCTAACAAAGACAGATAAAAAGTAAAATAACAAAAGTCACATCTCAAACCCCTTTTTCATGGGAAGCACATGGATAATTTCTATTTTCCGGTTCCAAATGTTATTATTACCTCTATTACGCGGCCAAAAAATCCTATTATTGATTCTTAATACCATTAAGAATGGAAATATTTCCCCAAAAAACCTTACTATTATGAAAACTGGAAAGTGTTTGCACTGGCGAACATACATGATTCATGTAAATGAAATTGATAAGTTTTGAAATATAAAGCGCTAAAATATGTAGCAAACTTTTCGTTTCTGCCACTTCATCAGTTTTATCTAAGTACCATTAGAGCTACACAGTCTATGCTATATATTAGCCTTTGTCTTACATGCATGTTTCGTGGACGAGCAGTAACGTTTTGGCAAAATAAGAGTTCACAGTATACGTGTACATGTTGAGGCAACGAGGAGGACCAAATTGGTGAAATACCAACAGTTGTCATTCGAGACAAGGGAAAGAAGAAGTGACTACAGAGCTGGAGTGGTGCCAGTGGTTATTGGATGACTCGAAGCACGAAGGGCCGCAGGCCCTACATTTTTCGTAAACAGACATAAAAGACTTGGCCGTGCGACGGCCACATTCTCGAGATGCCATTTTGGCAACAAAAACAGGGATTAATTTTTGAGCTCTCCAAAATGCCAATCAAAAGAAATTCGAGTGTCAATCATAATTAGGTTCGAATGTCAATTTATCTAGGAAGTGCGCTACTGTGAACGTCAAGTAACGTGAGATTAGAGGCAAGGAAAATAACAAAACTATTCTCAAAGTTAACAGGTACGCTTCGGGGCCTACCCAAGCCAACCCGAGACAAGGAAAATATTACTAAAACTAATCAGGTTAACAGGTACGCAACGGGGCCTACCCAAGCTAACCCGAGACAAGGAAATAATACTAAAACTATTCTCAAAGTTAACAGGTACGCAACGGGGCCTACCCAAGCTAACCCGAGACAAGGAAAATAATACTAAAACTAATCAGGTTACAGGTACGCAACGGGGCCTACCCAATCTAAACCGAGACAAGGAAATAATACTAAAACTATTCTCAAAGTTAACAGGTACGCAACGGGGCCTACCCAAGCCAACCCGAGACGGAAAATAATGCTTTTTAAAGGATACCAGCAGTTTCCTGGATCTAAAAGAGTGTTTACTACCCGCACAGCATGGCTCACACATAGCACTTTGTGAATCAAATTTGGCTCCATAAATAGCTGTCACTCGCAATTTAAATCCAGCTTGCGCTCTTGCCCTTGCAAATGTATCCCGAGTAGACAGGGGGCTCAGGAACTTTCCTCATTCCCCCTGAAATATCGCTTAATTCATGTGTACTGTTGTCTGCTTTAAACGTTCCTGTAGGTTTTCATAGGCAGCATTCATTGTAATAATATCTTGTTGGTATCTTGTGCAGCGGGACAGAATGCCGACCTTCTCGCCCTTCTGCTTGCCCCTAGTACAAAATGCTGGTAGGCTTGCTTGGTGGTTTCTGCTTATACCATTGGTGCATGCCGGGCAATCTATTTCGAGCTTATTGCTCGCTTTCTATTATTTTCCGAGCCTAGTCTTCTCTTCATATGCGGTGCATATTTCGGAATGTGAAGACTTCAAGTATGTACTAAATTTAGCTGTTATCAGTTAATTAACTGTCACGGGAACCGCAGAAATTGCATCTGAAGAGAGGTAAACTGCCAGCGGCATCAGTTGTTCTTTTATCTTATCTGTCAATAAAAGCCAAGCATGACTCTGATAACCAATTACCCTTGGAACCAAAATATCAGGCCTGCGTATCCTCGTGGACGTGAGGCAAGCTGTAAAGGCTGTACAGAGAAATATTGATGATGACGAAATTGGCGGAACATATGCAAAAGACAGTGCTATGGGAGGTAGAGTCGATAATCCGAAAAGTGCTAGGCAGGCTAGTGCAGCCGGAATAGTCAAGCTAGGCTAGCGAGTAGAGAGCACGGCCACTCGGTTAACCTCCCAGCAATCACTGGTTGGAGGGAAAGCATGGCTAGAAGCGACGCTAGCTACTTCTCTATATAATAATAATATAATGCTAGCATATCCCCGAGGAGGCTCTTCATCTGGCATTGTAATGAATTGTTAAATCAATCAAATGCAAATCTTCTGTATTTTTTCTGCTGTTCCTTTAATATTCCCGCAACTCTGTTATACGTTACTCCAGATCAGAGAAACCCGAATTTCTGCTTACTTGCTTTGCGTTTTGCTGCAAAATTTGGACTAAAACAAGATTAACTTCCAAGGCAGATAACTTGATCGTTTATTTGAATAAAACCGAGTTGCACGAGTGCTATAACGGCTTCTTCTCTCTGCCTTTGTCTTTCCAGATCTCTGCTCGATAAGCACAGACAATTGCCGCTCCTCTAAGCCACCCCTTGACGTCGTTTCCAACTAAAAGTCCAAAGTCCAAGCTCTCTCTACGTCGGATTCAGCGGCAGTGTTCTGTGTAGCGTCCTGTGAGAGTTTCGGGGTAGGTTCGGCGGCAGGTGTCAGTAGGGTCAGTTCCTTTGTGTCAAGAAATGCGATCGTGCAATAGACCATTTCAGCTATATTGATGTACGCGCACATGTTCATACTTTCGGCACAATGCAGTGGGTGAGATTTTCAAAAACTGTAACTATAGTAGCCATTGAAAGCCCATTTAATATATTTTTCAAATAGCGTCCTGTGAGAGTTTCGGGGTAGGTTCGGCGGCAGGTGTCAGTAGGGTCAGTTCCTTTGTGTCAAGAAATGCGATCGTGCAATAGACCATTTCAGCTATATTGATGTGCGCGCACATGTTCATACTTTCGGCGCAATGCAGTGGGTGAGATTTTCAAAAACTGTAACTATAGTAGCCATTGAAAGCCCATTTAATTTAAAATTAAATTTTTCAAATAACGAAGATTGCCATTAAATTGTTGATAGGTCATGTCAAAGATGTTTACCTAAGAAATTGGAAAGTTATCACGCCACAAAAAAAACTAGCACATTACCATACAACAGGGATGGTCAGCTATATAGTCCAGACGACGATCTTCGCTATTTTGAAAGCTTTTTTGACCATTTTTGCCTTGACTAGTAGCACTTAAAATAATTACTTGAGATGACCATTGAGATGGTCAGCGAAACTAATAGAGCCGGTCGGCTCTCATGCTTGTGTGGCAGGTCGCACTTTTGTTGGACTGCTCAATGTATGCTGTCCATTGGGTGTTTTTCAAGCTAGGCGATGGCTTCGGGGTCCACGCTGGGAAGTACCTTGAACCCATCGCTGGGTTGTGAACTGGACCAAAGTCTAGATGTGTCTGGCATGTTATCAACATGGGTAACCTATTAACAAACGCCTTGGCTGTCTTGTATTTAGTGTTATTGGCCAACCAGTCCCCTTGTGTGATAACCAAGGACAAAAGCCCCAAAAAAGGATCAAACAAACAAACAAAAATTGAAATTTTTTGAAGGATTGTTTTCGAACTCCACACGAGAAGCCGTGTTATTCCTCGTGCTTTGACGCCTAGAATACGAGGTTCGACATATTGTATTGCTCCCCTCAGGAACACAATGTTTTGTCGGTCATTTCTGGTGTGATTTATTTACCTTTAAGTCATTGACACCCATTAACTATCGGTCGCTTCGTCTATAAACATGATTAAGCATGGCACCTGAAACGAAAACAAAAGAAAAAAAAACAAGAGCGGAATTATCAGCACACTCCTCTGCGCGAAATTGTAAAAAAACTTCTTAAGCTAAGGGCAATATCAAATGTAGAAATTTATTTGAGAAATTAAAAGAAATGAAAAAGTTATGTGAACAGTATAGTGTATATTTGGCTTGTATCTGGAACGATTACTGGCGATAACACCAGGTACTGACTTGACAGTTGGCCGGTGACATCCTCAATAATGGCCTGATATGACGATTCTACCAGTTCAAATACATACGAAGAAATTACGAAGACCTTTTAACACGGGGGACAATGACGTGATAGACTTTTTGTTGTTTTTTTAACTTGCACATTAATTTCATGAATAAACGCGCTTGTTTTTCCAGACGTTAGAACCGGTTAGGAAACGTTGAAGCGGCGAGGAAACGTTGGAGCAGTAAAAGACTTAAAAAGGAAAGCCTTGATAACAATGGTTTCAGCCTCTGATATATCCATGCAATATAGGTGTTTCTGGGTGCTCCTGTGTGAAATAACAATCGAGCTTGATGACAAGGTTCCTTGGTGTGCTTGCTAACATCAGCGGTTGCAGTTTGTATCTGTATATGGTCATGGGGATGAGGTGCATGGGTAACACCGGTATGATTCTCTTTTCATGCTAAGGGTTCTGCTTTGAGTGATCAGGTCCTGGCTCGTTCTTCTTTGTTGCTCGGATTTGTTTTGAGATGGACGGTCTAGATTGTCATCAGATTGATGTGTGGTGTTTCTGTTTGCATTTGAGGCATCGGTTCTTCGAGAAGCATTTTTTCTTTGAATTGTTGGTTCCCAGACAGTTGAAGCATCGTCTGTGACGTTGGAGAAACTCTTGTCTTGCCTCAGGTGTTTTAAGTTTGTCGCATCTAATAGTGCGGTGATTTCCGTCGCAATAAGCGCACGTCCTTGGTTGTCGCTCACTCGCTCAAAGACTCGCTCGTTCGCGTTATGACACGACAACTCCTGAATAAAAAAGGATATCAAGTTCTTGCCATGTACTAATCTATATTTATCAATTGCATTTAGATCAGAATTCAAGTGGATTGGATTATTGAATGAGTCCCAAAACTTTCGCCAGTGTAGTGGATCGCAATTAAATGATTTGATGTGAATTGTCGGTAACTTGATTTTAAAGTGCATATCACCCCTAAATCGAGCAAAATTAGGCAAAAAGTCGAGAAAGCGATGTTTACGATCCCGAAAACAGATTTCCATTCGAAGAAAAGCTGAATATTTTACAGATTTTAGAATATTTTATTTTGCCTTGCGAGGCCGCAAATGACTTAGGCCTGGGTCGAGTGACGTGGCGAGAGGTATTGTTTTCGAACAATACCTTCGATGACGTACCGCCTGCCTTTCGCGCGCTTCCAAGAACTTTCACAATTCGCGCATTTCGCAGAAGACTCTAACTGCAGTAAGATCTCGTCGTGAATTTTATAGTTAAAACCAATGTCGGATTCAGAAAGCGTAAGCGACATCGAGTCAAATGACTCCGAGTTTAATTTCATCCCCGAAGAGACAAGAAATATCCCAAACTACGAAGAAGAGGTGGAGGATCCAACAGCAAACAGCGAACAACAAGAAGACGAACTAGCAGCACAAACAGCAACATTCGGTCCGTATTCCGACGAACCTTTGGCGGATGAAGCGTGGATAGCTGAATACAACAAGAGAAAGGAGATGGAGGATAACCTGAGATCGCAACTGCAGCAAAGAATCGATGGTGTGGTGTCTAGGAAACTTGGCAAGTTCCATTGATCGTTTTGTTTTTAGAAAGAAAATTATCACTTGGCGTGTGTTGTGACCATCTTATGTTTTGAAAATTGCTAGGTGCAAATGTGGAAACTGCAGGGTAGAAACACTTCAAAATGTTTACGAGGCAAAGTGTTGCCAAGAAATTGAACGTTGTGTTTTGGCACTAGAGAGGGAAGATGTATTAGCGGACACGGATGGAGAAGCGCCGAGGTGCATAACCTTACATCCAGGCTTTCGACCCAACTGCCTGGAAAAGTGGGCCTTGAAGCATTCTGCTTCAAAATACAAAACAAGAGATCAGCGTCGATATAAACAGAAAGGAACAGAGGAAAAGTAAGTCTCTCTTTTACATACTTTTATATAGAGAGAATAATATCGGCGCGAAGATAACTTTATATGGATTTTTTCTCGAGTGCTGAAATTTTCATTCGCGAGGAACGAGTGACTGAGGTATCAATATCTCCAAGCGTTTGTACTATTCTGTTTATTGTATAAAGCTTAATACTGTATTTTTTGAAAGAAATAGTATTTTATCTGGAAAAACGTGCGACATGAGCTGCCACATGCAAAGTTGATAATTTCACGTGTGAAAAATATCGTATCTTCACGTGTGCTTGGACTGCTTGGATACGAAATAATCTCAGTGGTAGAAATCCCTGTGAAACACTAAAATTTACACAATAACATGATTCCAGGATGGATACTCCAGTCACGGGTTTGCTTGTCGCTCGTCTCGTGACAATAGTCCTTTTAGGACTAAAGCACACGTAGCGAACTTGTTCTTAGCTTACCTTGAATTCTTTGCTTTCCACAGATTTTTCCGCGCAGTTGCATACAGGGAGTTCTCTCAGTTAGTCCATGGATTTTTGGGTGGCGAGAGAGTTCCTCTACCAGCATGCGGATACCATGCTATTCGCAAGACGTTTAATAGTGAAGAATTCACAGGATATCAGGAGGAGGACTAAACAGATGTATGCCAAGTAACAGTTATTACTATACACTTCTGCCATTCTAAGTATAGTCACCACCAGAGGGGTGAATGTGTACTCCAGGGAAATGTTGAATCTGTTTTCAATGTCTCCGGGGCCAAAAGTGTCTCACAGTGTTCATTGTGCCACCTTTGTCTATTTTAATGAGATTTTGTTTTTCTAGTGCTCATTATTCTATGGCATTTTATGGACTGTTGCACTTTTCAGAATGCCATTGCCTGTGATTACCCTTTTTAGAAACACAATACAGTAAACATAAAGACAAAATTTGAAAAGATTGAAAGGGGAACCATATCTAGTCTTACCAGTGTTATGCATTTGCAATCTTGTAAATACCTTGACCACACGCAGAATAATCTGCTGCAAAGAAGTGCCAGTCAGACACTTTATTTCTGCTACTACCCAAAGAAAAGTATCTCATTGAAATATACAAAAGTATCAAAAAGAACTTTGTGGGTCACTGTTTCAAGCTGGGGCACCTGAAACTGTAAACCCACTCTGGTGAGTAGACTACACACAAACTTTGTCATGGACTTGTTTAGTTACTTTTTATAAATTCCATGTAGTGTGCAACAGTTATAAGCTGCTTTTTATAAAGGTAGTTTCAGTCAAGCATCTTGTGCAGATTTTTAGATACATATTTTTAGAGTAATTTTTCATAAACCAGTGAAATGAGCAGTTCCAGAAAATATATGTACCTCGGGGCGGATGGCATTCGTAAATTTTGAATGGGAGGGGGTTTTCAAGCTTCGAATTCTCCCTGCACAGGGGGGGGGGGGATTGGTGCAAAGCTGGAAGCTAGTTTAACGAGCTTAAAGTTGCCCACTCTGGAGGCTAGTTGCCCACACATTGTCGAGGACGAATTACATTTTGTAAAGTCATGCCAAAAATATGCATCAGCAAGGAATGATTTGCACTATTCTCTTAAATGTCTCTACAAAATTAATTCAACCACACTCGCCGAAAAGGATTTCTTTATGTTAATCATGAAGGACTCAGGAATCAGGAATTCTATGTCTTGGGGGGGGGGGGGGGAACTAGTGCAACCCGTCTCTGGGATACATATGTTTTCTGGATTATGCCCAATGCACTTTAGCATAGGTATTTAATAGAAATACACTCAAATTTCTTTGTTCTCCTTTGTGCTGGCTTGACTACTACACCATTCCTATATAAAAAACGTTCATATTTTAGAAACCAGATCAGATGTATCATGCCAATGTACAATCTTTCACTTGTCATATAAATGGAATGAAACTTGCTTTATAGTAAAATATAGGGACTTTTAATATATTTGCAGTTCCTGTAGCAAAAAAGTATTTCTGCTACAATATTTATTCTAGAAAAAAAAAAAAAAAGCCCTATTCAATTACTGGGCTAAGGGGAAACAGAAACCAGACATGTACATGTATGTGGACCCAATTCTCTTATATATGTGTTTTGCCTGTGCCCATGTCCTTGTCTCTCTTCTGCTTGGCCTTGTGCTCAGCCTGCTTGTTCCCTCCCTCAAACTGTTCCCTCTGCTGCTTAACCTCGCACCCGACCTGCTTGTCCCCTCCCTCGAACTTGGCCTCGTGCTCGACCTGGTTGTCCCCTCCCTCGAACTGGTCCCTCTGCTGCTTGACCTTGCCCTCGACCTGCTTGTCCCCTCCCACGAACTGGTGCCTGTGCTGCTTGGCCTCGTGCTCGACCTCGTTGTCTCCTTCCTCGAACTTGTGCCCCTGCTTGACCTTGTGCTCGTGCTCTTCCTGCTTGCTCACGCTCTCCTGCTCGTTGTGCTTGTCTGCCTGCCTGACTTCTGCCTCTACCTCATCCCGCTTGCGCTTGTCTTGACTGCCCCCGCCCTCGGCCCTGTCCTCGTGGTCGGCTTGCTCTGGTAGGATTTTCCTCAGGTACTTCATTCACTGAAATACATTTTAGAATAAAAGACTTTTGAAAATTCATCAATATCCTGTTCAACCCTCGCCTCTAGCATACACTCTAGAGAACGTTTTATTGCAAAAGGCAATCTATTTTAAATTCATTAAAAAAATTCATTAGACGTATTGCAAGTGGTCCGTCTATGCATACTGTACAACTGTACACACTAATCCAGCATGTGCATTGTAAGATCCCACGTATTGTATTGCTTCACAAGCAGAAAATAAGCCCTTTAAAGTAAAATACGTAATTAATTACAAGGTGTTGTAGGAGGGACATCCACAGCCTTCTTTCTTTGGCGTTCTGCCTTTTTGGCCAATGCTTCTGCCCGTGGCTGTTTCCTAAGCATCGTATTCATGGGAGCTGGTGTCATGAGCTCCAGCTCTTCCTTGACATCGGCAAGGCTTTTCTCTTGCTGAGCACTCAAGAATGTCTGGTAGATTTGCTCTACATATTCTACAGAAGGGAAAAAACAGGACATCGCCAATTAACTTCTGGCTTTTACATAGGGATGTTTGGCCTGCTTTTGAAAACATGTTATACAAACCAGACACATTACTGTACTGTTACTGTAACCTTGTTCTAACATCCACAGAATATTAGTATATTGTGATATAATACTTCCCCCCCCCCCCCCCCCCACACACACACATTTTGTTCTTCTTGGTTTGGGGGACAAAAGCTGATTTCACTTCATTCACTGATTCCTACGGTGGTGCATCATGCAGTTTGTGTGGAATAAAAAGCACATAATTGGTTTATTATGAAATAAAATGTAATGCTTACCAAAGTTTTGTTTTACTCTCACACTTCTAACAGTTGCCTCCCCATTTTTGAACTTGGGGTAGATAATGGAGACCTGCTCAGCACCATCATCTTTACAGCGTACATCACGGTAGATGTTGTGGTTAAAGTGAAGCACTGCCAAAATGTGTCTTAAATAATAATAATTATAATTAGCAAACATCAAAATCTACTGCTTGTAATCATATCCAACAATCACTTAAATTAATTGAACCATGGGAAGACAAAGGGAGAGCCCAATGAACTAAATATTTTGGGATTCTAATAACATCATGGCTATTACAACAGAGCCCTGGTAACTGCAATTGGGTTAATGCAAAGTCCCTGTAACTCAAAAAGATTTTGTATCCCTTTCCCAGTCATTTGCTACATGTAATTACATTTTCCCTTCATGGTTTAAGTTCTAGTTAGCATGGTCCTGTTTACATGTAATGTGTTTAGAAATCATCCCCACCCCTAAACAGTGATTGTAATAGGATATAAATGTATCTGTAAGGGGGTAGGAGAGGGGGGAAGGATTGTATTGAGTGATATATTTCAAGCTGGAACACTCTTTGTTGCATACCTCACAAACATTCCAGTGTATGTGAATGCGATCATTTTGGGCGCGAAATGATTAAGGACGGAATGAAATCCTTCGAGACAGCTTGTCTGTGAATCTGGCGATGCCTGCTTTATACCATTAACCAGGGTGGGATTTTTAAGGGCAGCTTGTACCTTTCATAAACATTGGAGTCTGCAAGTTGGATTGTAATACAGAGGGTACTCAGCAGTGTTTTGCCATATACTGCAGTTACATGTCAAAGCAAAAACAGCATCATTTGAAAACGTTATAATGGTATCATTTCAATAATAGTAAACAATATTTTTATAGCACTTATCCATTGCTGTGCTATTTTCAGAGACTAGGTAATTGCCTAGAAAATTTCTCCTGGAACATTTTCCATAGGGCCTCAAACCCCCCCCCCCCCCCTTCCCCATCCTGGTGCAGTTTAAAAATGCAATCAGCCATTATCCTGCATAATTATTACCTTCCATGAGCCATTCACGTTGCTCTATATCACCATGATGACACTTGTTGAACAAAGGATCGTCAAGGTTTTCATGTTTGTTGATTACATGGCTGAGAAAGCTCTTGAACTTCGCCCAAATAACACGGCCATTTCCGGACAGGGTTGATGTCGCGCTCCAGAAGAAATGATTTTCGCATGGTCTTATCCAAGCAGCAATGGCCTCACAGCCCTTGTATTTTGCAATCTTTGAAAGAACTTTGTTGATCTCTAAACAAAACAAAAACATTCTAGTACAACTCCAGAATCATCATACGTTGTGCCAGTCAACTTATAGTAAAAACAGACTCTGGTACATGTTGCATAATCTGAATGTTATAAGAGACATAGAGGATATTACATGGCCACACAGAGAAAAATTTATCTCACGAGTGAGGGCAGAGATACCTTGGTATTTCACTGATGTTTATGTATAAATAAAGATGGTAAGTTAGCTCATCAACTATTGAGGTATGAAGAAGGTACACCATGTAAACCTACAGTACACATTTTTTTTTGGAGGTGTTACAATTTTTTATTTTAACAGAAACTGTAACAATATTGGGTTTTTTTGGATTGTAGGGCCCCATGCCCATAGTAAGAGAATGGCTTTGATGTGGTTGTAGGTGTGACATGTTCTCTCTAGACACGAGTGGGCCTGCA